>CM061135.1:13505131-14066205 GCA_030789695.1 Scilla litardierei | reverse complement strand
AAACTGGGTGTAATGCAGATCCTGGGGTAACGTCAGTCTATATGCCACGGGCTCAATCCTCGCCTCTATCTGGAAGGGCCCGTAAAACAGCGCGGCCAGCTTCTCGTTCCGGCGTCGGTCTAGTGACCTCTGTCGATACGGTCTCAGCTTCAGATAGACACGATCCCCTACTGCAAACTCCACCTCTCTACGATGTGCATCCGCCTTGGCTTTCATAAGCTTCTGAGCCCTCGTCAAATGCTTCTTCAGCTCCTCCAAAATAAACTCTCGCTCCTCGAGGTACTGATCCAACTGGGACACCGGGGTCGTCCCACAACGATAATGGACCAGCGCTGGTGGGTCCCTCCCATATAGCACCCGAAACGGTGTCGTCTGTGCGGCTGAATGGAAGGAAGTATTGTACCAATACTCCGCCCACGCCAGCCATCGATACCAACTCCGAGGGCAATCCGATGCAAAACAGTGAAGGTAGGTCTCAACACTCCTGTTGACGACCTCTGTCTGTCCATCCGTCTGGGGGTGGTAAGCTGTGCTCCTCCTCAGAACGGTCCCATGCACCCTGAACAACACCCTCCAGAATTGGCTCATGAAGACAGTGTCCCGATCTGATACTATGGACTCGGGGAACCCGTGCAGACGCACCACCTCCCGCATAAATGCCGTAGCTACTGTCACTGCAGAGTAAGGATGTTTTAGCCCAATGAAGTGTCAATACTTGCTCAGTCGGTCTACCACCACCAAAATCACCGAGTATCCTTCCGACTTGGGTAGCCCCTCCACAAAATCCATACGGATCCCCTCCCAGACCCGCTCAGGAAGAGCTAAAGGTTGCAGCAGCCCTGCTGGTGCCATGGCCAAGTATTTGTGACGTTGGCAGACGTCACAACGGGCTACCATCTCTGCGATGTCCTTCTTCATCCCCCTCCAGTACAGCTCTCTAGCCATCCTCATGTATGTCTGCTGGACGCCAGAATGCCCCCCTATTGCGCTCCCATGGAATTCCTGAAAAATCAGCGGAATGTGCACTGAACCCCGTGGTATCACCAACCTCCCCCGATACAACAACCGTCGTCCCTCCACTGAATAGCCTGGGTGCTCAGTCAACCCCTGAACCAAATCCTCGCGGACTCTAGACAACTCCTCGTCGGCCTCCGCCTCCCTCCATAAAGGCTCCCAATCCGCTAGCAGTGGTACTGACAAGGCTGCTAAGGACGTAACCTCCTCCCGCCGTGATAGCGCATCCGCAGCCTTGTTTTCCAACCCGGGCCGATAGTGTATCTCAAACTTGTAGTCCACAAGCTTAGATAACCACTTCTGATAGTCCGCTGCCACCAATCTCTGCTCTAGTAAATATTTCAGGGACCTCTGATCCGTGCGCATAATAAATGGCCGCCCCAGTAGGTACGGACGCCACTTCTGAATCGACAAGGCAATCGCCATCAGCTCCCTCTCATACACGGACTTCTGCCTCGCCCGTGCTGACAAAACCTGGCTGAAGTAAGCCACGGGCCGCTGATCTTGCATCAGCACTGCTCCCAGTCCGTACCCCGAAGCATCCGTCTCAACCACAAAGGGTCTGCTAAAATCAGGAAGAGCCAGTACCGGAACGGTCGTCATCGCCCCCTTCAGGGCCTCAAACGCCGCAGTCGCCTCCTCGGTCCACTGAAACTCATCCTTCTTCAACTGCTCAGTCAGAGGCCAGACAATGGTACTATAGCCCTGCACGAACTTGCGGTAGTACCCCGTCAAGCCCAAAAATCCCCGCAACGCCCTCAGTGTAGTTGGCCGCGGCCAATCTAGCATGGCCTCTATGTTGCTCCTATCAGCTGCCACCCCTGCTGCTGAGACCACATGCCCCAAGTATTCCACCTTCGCCTGGGCGAACGTGCACTTCTTCTTATTGGCATACAGCTGGTGGGCATGTAGCTCCTGTAACACTGTCTCTAAGTCCCGCACATGCTCCTCCACTGTCCGGCTGTACACCAAGATGTCATCGAAGAACACCAAGACAAACTGCCGTAGGTAAGGCTGGAATATCTTGTTCATCAATGACTGAAATGTAGCAGGTGCATTCGTCAACCCAAAGGGCATGACGAGGAACTCATAATGCCCCTCATGAGTCCTGAAAGCAGTCTTATGTACGTCTTCTGCCTTCATCCGGATCTGATGATAACCCGACTTCAGGTCAATCTTCGAAAAGATCGACGCCCCATGTAATTCGTCTAACAACTCATCTATCACCGGTATAGGAAAACGGTCTGCCACCGTCTCCTTGTTGAGGGCACGGTAGTCTACACAAAACCTCCAGCTACCGTCTTTTTTCTTCAACAAGAGCACCGGGCTAGAGAATGGGCTAACACTCGGCCTAATCACCCCCGCCTGTAGCATCTCCTTGATCAATCGCTCGATCTCATCCTTCTGGACATGCGGGTACCTGTATGGTCAGACACTGATGGGCGCCACCCCCTCCCGTAGCACGATGGCGTGCTCGTGGTCTCTCTGCGGTGGAAGTCCCTGCGGCATATGAAAAACGTGCTCATAGCTGTCCAACAACTCCTCCACCTACGGTGGTGCCCTCTGCTCCTCTGCCTCTGCCCCAAACTCCTGGTATGACACAAAATATGCCTCTCCTCCTATCGACACTGCCCGAGCCAAGGACTTCAAGGACGCTGCGCGACAACACAGACTAGGGTCCCCTAGCAAAATCACAGTCCTTCCGTTCTCCCGATATTCCATCCTAAGCATCTTCCAGTTGAACTTGGTGTCGCCTAATGTCTGTAGCCACTGCATCCCCAATACCAAGTCAACCTTCCCCAGCTCCAGGGGGTAACAGTCTACCACCACCTGAGCTCCTTGTACTGTCAGAATCACAGCCCTGCAGACACCCCTGCTCTCCTCCCTCTGGCCGGTGCCCAAAATCACCCCAAAAGTGGCTGTCTCACTCACTTCTAGCCCCACCTGCTCCACCAACTTCCTGGAGATGAAGTTGTGGGTCGCCCAACTGTCTATCAATATCGTCACCTCCTGGTCTGCCAACCTGCCCACCAGCTTCATGGTGTGATAAGGAGTAAATCCCACCACAGAGCTAAGAGAAACCTCCACGACGTCTAAGTGCTGGTGTTGTTCCGCCACAGCCTCCTCCCCATCGAGTATAATAGTAATATCTCCCTCTTCTTCCTCCTCAGCCGCCACCTCCTGTAGAGGAATATGCCCTCGGATCATTTGTATTTGATGCAAATGAAAATTTAAGCCTAGATAGGGACTAATTTGCATATGATGCAAAAAAGATTAAATGTGTCTTAAATTGTTTAAGACTATATTTAATTAAATAAACGCGTTGAAAAGGTTACCTAGATGACGGGATCGTCCCGCTCTAAACGCAGGTTCAAACCGCGTCAAAAACGGAGTCCAAATGCACAAGTTATAGCCAAAACAAGTCAGCCCAAACTGTTGGGCTGAAACCAGCGAAAATGGAGGCCCACCAAGCCCGAATTTTCTGGTTAGGGTTTTTTGAAACCTGGGATTTTCTTGACGGCTACGTTTCTAAGAGAAGCATGACTTTTGGCTAACTTTGGACAATTGTTTGAAGGATCAAACGGACTCGGATTGACGAGCCGTTTTTTCCTACGCGTTCACCGTTGAACCCTCTTCGATTTGGTAGGTTGTACCAAAATTGAAGCTCAACGGTGAGGGAGTTAAAATTCGAGGAAGTTTGCCCTTTGTGAAAGGCAAACTAACTTGATTTAATTAATCCCAAATTAATAGTCCCACCTCGGTTGTGGAGAAAAGGGGAGAGTCAGCCGCCTCTATAAATAGAGGCCCTCCCCCTTCCTCATAACTCGTCCCAAGCTCTAGATCTGAGCGGCTCTCGTAAATATTGGAGCACGCTCGGATCTAAGCTAAATTAATATTTATCCTCTCCCTATAAATTTCTGCCTTGCTCCTGAGGGCTCTAGCAAAGCCGCAAAGGAGTTCGGATTCAGATCCGAAATCTAGGCGGAGGTTTCACTCGCGTGAAACTTTCTTCAGCGCGTGGTTGGCTCGGCGACACGTGATTGATCGCCTCGGGATGCGGAGCGGTTCGAGGAGCGGTTCGGGTAGCGGTTCGGGTAGCGGCTCGGCGTGGGACGGGAGCGGCTCGGAAGACGGTGCGGAACATCTCGCCTGCTCCATGGTTGAGATTCCGGGTATGTGTTTATTAGCATTAGTTTAATTTAATCGCAGTAGGCTAGATCCTTCTTGGGATGGTCAGACACATCTCAAGTCGGCATAGATCTTGGATTAGGGTCATGGACCTTAGGGTTAAATGTTAATTAGATTAACATGTTTATTTTTCCGTTGCTATTTCTGTCTATGTTCCGTCCGACTTAGGACGTGCATAGAGTTTTTGTGCCCTAAGGGTCACGGAAAACCCTACATAGGTATCAGAGCTTGTTGAGCTTGAGTATGGGTTCTCGGGTTATGAGCTGACCCGAAGTAATCTGTAACGGCCTGTATTTTTCAAACACTTCAAATATGTACTTAACGTATTTTTATTCTAAATCTTCTTTATAATGGTTGGTTAGGAGTTGTATATCAAAACTAGTTTCAAAAAAATTCTTATAAAAATATTTTGAAACACTAGACTTATTATATTGTATTTCAGCAATTTCAGATTTCCTCAAATGCCCAAAACATTCCCGTTAAAATTCATCTACCAAAATTACCGTTTTGATTCGACGAATTTATTTTCTATTCAAACGTCTTCAAAACATTTTCAAACTTCTACAGTAGCATCCTATGATCATTTAGGGCTCCCCACATTAATTTCGTAATTTTCGGATATCGTTTCAGCATAGAACCCGCAGACCCGCTTTCAAAACGTTTTGGCCTAAAACTAGTGTTTCTGTAACTCAAATCCCAAAACGGATCTTGTATTCGCGATCCTCGCGATGATACGAACCCATGGGTATGTTTTCGTAATTTTTCGGAGTCGTTTGTGAAAACGCGTCTGTATTTCACCGCTTTGCTAATTACAATCACTAATGGCCTTTTACCTTTACTAATTACTTTTAACTAAGTTACTTTTACCCCGAATCATTTCTCTACCTACCCTAACCCCGCCATCTTAATTCGTTGCCTAAGTGGGTGAGATCCGACAATTTCGGATCCACCCACCCTAGTTATATCTAGCAATCAATACTATTGTTATCACACATCTTAACATTATTTTTACCTATGGTATTTTCCCCCTAGCCTATAAATGAAACCTGAGCTCAACACAACCCAGGCACTTTAAAAATTCGAATTAACAGTTCCACTCTCTCCCTCAATCTCCCGTTATCTTTCTCTCTCCCTCCAGTCAAATTAACCCAAACACACACAGGCTTTTCCCTTCGTTCTTAGCTCTTTCCCTCTCAGCGTGCCTCCGCTCGAGCTTCGAGCTCTCCGCCTGAGACGCCGCCGCCCTCAGCATCGCCTCCGCCGCCAGCCGCCTGAAGGCTGCACCCCGTCGATCCGCCGCCTGCACCGCCCCCTTGCCACGTATCCCGCCGCCTCGCCGCCCACAAGACGCTGCCGTGGAACCGCGCCGCCACCGCCCTGGAAGCACCTCCGATCCGCGCCTCGAAGCCGCCGGCGCAGGCGCCCGCCGCCGCCGCATCGGCCGAGATCGCCCCGACCAAGTCTGCCCCGCTGCCGCCCGCTTCCCTCTGCACGCCGCCGCCGCCGTGCCCGGACCCCGCCTCCACGCCGTGACCCTCGCTGTGCCGGAAGCCGCCGCACAACACCTCGAGAAGCCCCCCTCCTCGATCTCGACCTCCCATCTCCGATCATCGCCACCCGAAGTCGCCGAGATCAGCCCGATCGCCCCTGCACACAGACAAAAAAAAATATAAAAGAAAGGAAGAATAGACAGAGAACGAAGAGAAGAAGAGAGGGTTAGGGTGAGAATCCTTAAGTAAAATTTATATATATAAATATATTAAGTTGTTCAACAGATAGCTTAAGTTAGTTATTATTATTATTATAAAGTTTTATAAGTATAAAGTTATTATTTGTTATTAAGTTTTAGTTAAATTAATATTAGTTTCAGTTTCTTTATAAAGTCCTGTTATGAAGTTTTGTAAAGTTATTATTATGTAGGTGACAGGTTAGTAAATGATTTTTATAAGTTAATAACTGATACGTTAATTAATTAAGTTAAGAGTATTATAAAAGTAATTAAGTTAAACTAGTATTAACTTAATGTTAATTCTCTTGCTATATCAGGTTAAGTTTGTTAGTAATAAATTAAGCTAAGTTAGCTATTGATAATTAAACTATCATACCAGTTTAAGTTGTGAACAAACTCCGTTTTAGTAGCAATTAGGTAAAACAATTAGTGAGCTAGTTTATAATATTTTAACTGGTTGATAACCATTGTTTGCAGGTACCAATCCTCGCGCTCTAACTTCATTCGCGTATTGCTACGACGATCCCGATAGTGTAAGTCACAGTAAATTCTACCCTTAGAAATATAGATAGTGTACTCGTATGAACATAGGACTTGACACCTAGTCTCGGAACAGTTATTGACCTGAAAAGATTATTGACATTGCTTGACAGAAAGATTGTAATTGGAAATGTAAGAACAGTAAATGACTGGTAAAATTGCAAAGTACGGTAACCTGCACAGACACTGGGTTTTGGGATAACTTATAATAGCGAGGGTGCGGGAGCGACTAGTCCAGCCTTTGTTGTCACCGTGCGGGTTCTAGCAACCCATCATAGTAGCCGGTGACAACCATCACAGATCACAGATTATTGCATAGTATTCATAGTATTCATAGCATAGTTCGCCCGGGTAGCACCCGTGGTAAGAGGTGGCCTCTTGGTTGCTCATTGCACCCCGCATTATAAGTCACGAACTAGGCTAGGCACAATTACTCTCATTATTGCTATTGTCATTGCTCGGTCACCTTTACTTTACTTGTCACCCTTGCATGCTTGACAGATGTACTTTACTTATCGCACTTGCATGCTTGTCTGTCCCTACTTTACTTTCCGAACTTGTTTACTATAGACTGCTCCATATTTGTGCACTCCTCTTTTTCTATCGCTAGAATTGTTGTGACTTACCTTCGGTTCCATTTATGGCACCGGCAGACGAAGACCCGATCGAAGAGATTGCCCCAGAGATCGATGAGCCTACATTGACCCAGAGGCGGCAGAGTTTTAGTTACTTTTCTGTTGGTGTGTGTGTGTTGTACAGTGTACTTCCTTTTCTGCATTTCCTTTCAGTACTTCCTTTATGTATTCGTGAGAGAGAGTGCTGGTTGTTGTACTTTAATTTGGACTGTAATAACGTCTGTACGCTGGTTTGAGTATTGTGATGCATCTCTGAGTTGTGGCTATGCTGACTTCACTGGTAAACTGCGGAACCTGCGAATAAACCAAATAAGTAACGGGCCCCCGAGAGCGGGTCGTTATAGGTTTGGCGGCCCACGCAGGTCCGTGCAAAATACCTCGTGAACAGTGTAGCAAAACCAGGATGTGTCATATACGATACTCGACTAAACTGACATTTTTCTTGAATGCAGGTTTGACACTCGAAAGATGGACGGGAACACTTCGAAGAGCCCCAGTGGAGTTGACCTATCTGGACTTAATAAAAGCCATTAACAAAACCTAAATTTTGATAGGCTTAATTAGTTATTAATAAAAATCTTTTGTATCGGTGGCACTCGTATGAATGATAATCTTCCTTCAATGGACCATGATACCGGTCAATGTGCTTGGCTAAAGTCTGTGGATCGACCTGGCTAGACTGGGCATAAGTGATCCTAGCTTAGTCACTTCCCTGACCGTGTCCGCTGGACCGCAAGGACGTGAATCATGATTATGTAACGTCATCGATCTTCATCAATATCACCCTTCTTTTAGCTTGATGACCTTTCGGTTGTCCTTCTTAGAATCTTTCTACGCTTGAACTCTGGCTACGGAGAGTAGCGTTCGAATTTTCGACCACCAGAAGTTCGAGTTCCACAACGGAAGCGACCACCACCATCTGCTCAGCAACGTCAACTACTCCCTCCTCAGCAGCAAGTGTACCAGCAGACTCCACGACAGGCGCCCCAGAGACACCAAGCTTATACCATGACAGTGGAAGAAGCCGAAGCTACGGGCCAAGTAATCACTGGTATGTGATTTTTCACTAAGCTACATACTCTAATATTTAGAAATCGTAAGTTTAGACTTGATTCTCATCACGGTAGGTACCGTCTTAATAGCCGGTAAACCTGCCCTCACACTGTTCGACTCATGAGCTACACATTGCTTCTTGGCCAGTCGTTTCGTTCAAACACATGCCATCACTGTTGAACCTCTGACTTCTCGTTGGAAGGTCGAGACCGCTGGCGGTTCCCTACCGGTAACCAGCGGATGCCTCTACTGTTCCGTTGTGATTTGTAGATGAGATCTCGTTGCCAACTTCATGGTGATAAAGATGCCGACTTCCGATGTTGTCTTTGGAATGGACTGGTTGAGATCATTTCATGCCACCATTGACTGTCGTCAAAGGAGGGTAGAAATCGATATACCCAATCATCCAAAGTTCGTGTTCCTCAGCAAAAGCCGATCAGAAGGACCAGTGGAGTATCGAGCCAGACCCAACGTGTAGGCTGTTGCGTTTTTGCATCCTTCTTGAGCTCGTGTTTCTTTTCTAACCCCACTTTCGTCTTGTACCCAAATTTCCATGTGTTTGTATACTTTTCCCACCTACCACCTCCTCCGCAATGACGGGCCTACACGATGATCGCAGAAAATGTCGAAGCTATCGACCAGGTGATTGGAGGTATGAATTATTGCTTTTGATATTATACTCGTTCATTTGCAATCAGTATATCATCGTAGCTATTATAATAGCTATTGTGATGTCAATAGTAAGTATTCATGTATTCATCTCTTGTTTTCTTAATGATGTGATATCACGTTTTATTTCATGCTATTAACAACTTATTTTCCTATGTCGTGGTCGTTCGTCAAACCTTCCGGTCGATCGCTTGAATTGCTTAGGCGATTACCGATCTTCTGAATTCCGAGGACGGAATTATTTTAAGGAGGGTAGAATGTAACGGCCTGTATTTTTCAAACACTTCAAATATGTACTTAACGTATTTTTATTCTAAATCTTCTTTATAATGGTTGGTTAGGAGTTGTATATCAAAACTAGTTTCACAAAAATTCTTATAAAAATATTTTGAAACACTAGACTTATTATATTGTATTTCAGCAATTTCAGATTTCCTCAAATGCCCAAAACATTCCCGTTAAAATTCATCTACCAAAATTACCGTTTTGATTCGACGAATTTATTTTCTATTCAAACGTCTTCAAAACATTTTCAAACTTCTACAGTAGCATCCTATGATCATTTAGGGCTCCCCACATTAATTTCGTAATTTTCGGATATCGTTTCAGCATAGAACCCGCAGACCCGCTTTCAAAACGTTTTGGCCTAAAACTAGTGTTTCTGTAACTCAAATCCCAAAACGGATCTTGTATTCGCGATCCTCGCGATGATACGAACCCATGTGTATGTTTTCGTAATTTTTCGGAGTCGTTTGTGAAAACGCGTCTGTATTTCACCGCTTTGCTAATTACAATCACTAATGGCCTTTTACCTTTACTAATTACTTTTAACTAAGTTACTTTTACCCCGAATCATTTCTCTACCTACCCTAACCCCGCCATCTTAATTCGTTGCCTAAGTGGGTGAGATCCGACAATTTCGGATCCACCCACCCTAGTTATATCTAGCAATCAATACTATTGTTATCACACATCTTAACATTATTTTTACCTATGGTATTTTCCCCCTAGCCTATAAATGAAACCTGAGCTCAACACAACCCAGGCACTTTAAAAATTCGAATTAACAGTTCCACTCTCTCCCTCAATCTCCCGTTATCTTTCTCTCTCCCTCCAGTCAAATTAACCCAAACACACACAGGCTTTTCCCTTCGTTCTTAGCTCTTTCCCTCTCAGCGTGCCTCCGCTCGAGCTTCGAGCTCTCCGCCTGAGACGCCGCCGCCCTCAGCATCGCCTCCGCCGCCAGCCGCCTGAAGGCTGCACCCCGTCGATCCGCCGCCTGCACCGCCCCCTTGCCACGTATCCCGCCGCCTCGCCGCCCACAAGACGCTGCCGTGGAACCGCGCCGCCACCGCCCTGGAAGCACCTCCGATCCGCGCCTCGAAGCCGCCGGCGCAGGCGCCCGCCGCCGCCGCATCGGCCGAGATCGCCCCGACCAAGTCTGCCCCGCTGCCGCCCGCTTCCCTCTGCACGCCGCCGCCGCCGTGCCCGGACCCCGCCTCCACGCCGTGACCCTCGCTGTGCCGGAAGCCGCCGCACAACACCTCGAGAAGCCCCCCTCCTCGATCTCGACCTCCCATCTCCGATCATCGCCACCCGAAGTCGCCGAGATCAGCCCGATCGCCCCTGCACACAGACAAAAAAAAATATAAAAGAAAGGAAGAATAGACAGAGAACGAAGAGAAGAAGAGAGGGTTAGGGTGAGAATCCTTAAGTAAAATTTATATATATAAATATATTAAGTTGTTCAACAGATAGCTTAAGTTAGTTATTATTATTATTATAAAGTTTTATAAGTATAAAGTTATTATTTGTTATTAAGTTTTAGTTAAATTAATATTAGTTTCAGTTTCTTTATAAAGTCCTGTTATGAAGTTTTGTAAAGTTATTATTATGTAGGTGACAGGTTAGTAAATGATTTTTATAAGTTAATAACTGATACGTTAATTAATTAAGTTAAGAGTATTATAAAAGTAATTAAGTTAAACTAGTATTAACTTAATGTTAATTCTCTTGCTATATCAGGTTAAGTTTGTTAGTAATAAATTAAGCTAAGTTAGCTATTGATAATTAAACTACCATACCAGTTTAAGTTGTGAACAAACTCCGTTTTAGTAGCAATTAGGTAAAACAATTAGTGAGCTAGTTTATAATATTTTAACTGGTTGATAACCATTGTTTGCAGGTACCAATCCTCGCGCTCTAACTTCATTCGCGTATTGCTACGACGATCCCGATAGTGTAAGTCACAGTAAATTCTACCCTTAGAAATATAGATAGTGTACTCGTATGAACATAGGACTTGACACCTAGTCTCGGAACAGTTATTGACCTGAAAAGATTATTGACATTGCTTGACAGAAAGATTGTAATTGGAAATGTAAGAACAGTAAATGACTGGTAAAATTGCAAAGTACGGTAACCTGCACAGACACTGGGTTTTGGGATAACTTATAATAGCGAGGGTGCGGGAGCGACTAGTCCAGCCTTTGTTGTCACCGTGCGGGTTCTAGCAACCCATCATAGTAGCCGGTGACAACCATCACAGATCACAGATTATTGCATAGTATTCATAGTATTCATAGCATAGTTCGCCCGGGTAGCACCCGTGGTAAGAGGTGGCCTCTTGGTTGCTCATTGCACCCCGCATTATAAGTCACGAACTAGGCTAGGCACAATTACTCTCATTATTGCTATTGTCATTGCTCGGTCACCTTTACTTTACTTGTCACCCTTGCATGCTTGACAGATGTACTTTACTTATCGCACTTGCATGCTTGTCTGTCCCTACTTTACTTTCCGAACTTGTTTACTATAGACTGCTCCATATTTGTGCACTCCTCTTTTTCTATCGCTAGAATTGTTGTGACTTACCTTCGGTTCCATTTATGGCACCGGCAGACGAAGACCCGATCGAAGAGATTGCCCCAGAGATCGATGAGCCTACATTGACCCAGAGGCGGCAGAGTTTTAGTTACTTTTCTGTTGGTGTGTGTGTGTTGTACAGTGTACTTCCTTTTCCGCATTTCCTTTCAGTACTTCCTTTATGTATTCGTGAGAGAGAGTGCTGGTTGTTGTACTTTAATTTGGACTGTAATAACGTCTGTACGCTGGTTTGAGTATTGTGATGCATCTCTGAGTTGTGGCTATGCTGACTTCACTGGTAAACTGCGGAACCTGCGAATAAACCAAATAAGTAACGGGCCCCCGAGAGCGGGTCGTTACATAATCGCTCTTACCGTACCAAGTCCCGATAAGATGGTGATCTTATAATGGGTTGGGCGTTGTCGAGAGGCATGCCGTAAAACAAGTTCGTGAGGGATCTTGTGACGGGTCTAAGGTGCCATGGATGATGGGCCTTAACAGCGTCGTAATGATATCAGAGCGATACCCTACAGTGGTATCAGAGCCAGGTCTGTGTTTCGATCTAGCCTGCGATTTTATTAAACCTGAAATGCTTTTAAATACTTTAAAAAAATGTTTTTTAAAGTTATGAGATAATTTTAAAAAATATTTTAGATGTTCAAAAATTCTATTTGATAAATTTTGAACATGGAAATTTTTTAAATGACGTTTTAAAATTTATGTGATAATTTTTAAAACTAATTTTAAATCTTTTAAAATTTATGCGATAAGTTTAAAGTGCCTAAAAATTTTATATGATAAATTTTTAAGCATGAAAGTTTTTTAAAATGATGTTTTAATTTTATGAGATATTTTAAAACTGATTTTAAAGGTTAAAATTTTTATGCGATAAATTTTTTAAAATGTAGCATGCAAATTTGTGATTTTAAAAACAATTTTTTATGAGATAAAAATAAAATATTTTTAAAATCATATTTTAAATTTAAATGTTAAATTTATGTTTGCATGCTAAAATTGTTTATGTGATAGACATTGTTCTATTTAAATTGTTAAATAGTTGTACACCTTTTATGCGATAAATTAGTGTAGCTTTATGGCTAGTTCATCTTGTCCCTTATTTGATAACACAAGACAACCTTTTAGGTTAGACATTAAGAAATGATTAAAATTTATTACTTGAATTTTAATGACATGCTATGTTTTAATAAAATATTAACAATGCTTCAAGACCTAATTCCTGATTAGGGTAGTCCTTTTAATGAAAATTTTAATTCTAATTGTTATTATTAATTCTCATTAAAGGACTTCACTTTTGGCGTTGGTTAATAAATTTATTAAAATCCTAATAACGATTAGGATAGCACGTGAACCTTATAGTTGATAAGGATTTAATAAAAGTTATTAAACAAATCCTAAAATTTTAAATTTAAGGATGCAACTAGTTGATAGGATTAATTAGTTGTTAATAAAAGCTGTTTAGTCTATGGCACACATACAAAAATGACAAGCTTCATTCAATGGACCATGATCCAGTTAGGGCTGTTGACGAACAGCATGTTCGACGAACTACTCGTGAACAAGCTCGGTACATGTTCGTTTACGTTCGTTTAGGAAGCTTAATGAACAAGCTTGAACAGGTTTTTAGAGCTCGGTTAGTAAACAAACAGAGCTTGAACATAACTGTGTTCATTCATTTATGTTCATGAACAAGCTCGTTAAGTGTTCGCGAACAAGCTCGTTAAATGATGTTCATGAACAAACTCGTTAAGTGTTCGTGAACGAACATGTTCGCGAACAAGCTCGTTAAATGATGTTCATGAACAAGCTCGTTAAGTGTTCGTGAACGAACATGTACCGAAAATAGTAAATTTAGACAAATACTATATTTTTTTACTATACTTGAAATGGATGCTTGGATTTATGGAGCTATTATGTTGGATTTATTTGTTTTTGTCCTGCAAATATTTAATTCTTTTATTTAATTGATTTAGTCATTGGCAATTATGTTTGAATAGTATTATTCCTGATTAAAAAATTGATGTTCGTTTGTTTGATTGAAAATCTGTTCATGAACAAGATTGATTGTGTGCTCACAAATATGTTCCTGAACATGTTCACGAACAAGCTCGATAAGTCTTAACGAACACAACGTTCGATTAACTACTCGTGAACAAGCTCGGTAATGTTTGTTTACGTTCGTTCAGTAAGCTTAACGAACAAGCTTGAACAGGTTTTTAGAGCTCGGTTAGTAAACGAACAGAGCTTGAACATGAATTTTGTTCATGAACAAAACCAAGCTCCCTGTTCAAGCTCGTTCAAGCTCGTTCGTCAACAGCCATAGATCCAGTTAATGTGCTTGGCTAAGAGTTCTGGATCACCCTTTAAGGGATAGTGATCCTGGCTTAGTCAATTCCCTGACTGTGTTCCGCTGGACCGCAATGTCGCGAATCATGATTGTATGACACCCTGGACTATATCTAGTCAATGCGTTATAAATCTTATTAAAGATTAATCCGTATCCCTCCTTGATTTTGGAGCTTGGTAACTCAAAGAAGACAATTATAGTTGTTGAGTCTCCTCAAGCTATGACATGTTTATCTTTAAGGAACAAACTCCAACATACATGTGATGTAGTCTAGACTTGACCCAAATCGATACGTCGGGTCTCCTCGAGCATCGATCTAAGTCAAACCTGGACACGAAATCAAGGGTCTGACTAGACCAGTCATTATAATTTGTTGAGTCTCCTCAAAATCATAAGTGACTGTGGGTAAAAAAACGATAGGGAGTCACATGTGATGTGATTGACTAAGAGTTAGTCTACCAATCATGGAACCAATCAACTTGTTGAGTCTCCTCAAGGTTGTGAGGTTCAGGATGATTGGATCCCTCTTTCACTAAATTTTAAATATTTTAATTCGATTAAATCGTTCGTTATTAAGCTTTGAAACGATCGTAAAAATAGTGGGAGGATATAGATAGATGAATGCCAATCTACCTATATTTAATATTGAACATATGCTAAACTAGGGCAAGACTATGTTTACCGAAGGAATCAAAATATAATTTTTTAATGGAATTAGTTAATTAGTCAAATATGTTGATTAATTGAATATCAAGTTAAATTCTAATTGATAGAATTAAAACTATATTCTCGTTGACATTAAAATGACCTTCTAAAGAACAGACTTAAGAAATATGATTTCATTAAGTTCTGGGTCCAACAAATAAATTCACGGTACATGTCACTCGTCTCTATATGAGGCAGCTTGAACATATAGGAAATTCGAAGTATGTTTCTCCCTACAACTTGTCGAGCTACCCTCAAGGTTGTATGGACAAACAATTTTGATCCGCAAAGTTCGAGAATTCGATCAAACTGTTTGAGTCGAATACGAGTGCATGAGCGGTGCAAGGCTATGTATCCCAACCGGATCTTGAGACAAGCAACTTCTTGAGCTACACTCGAGATTGCAACTCTCAGGCGTTTGGATACATGAGATGCTTGCATAGCTATTTATTTATGTTGGGATATTTAATATCTAAATGTGATTTAGAAAAGGAAGAAGGCACTCCGGAAAGTCAATCGAGTTTAATAGTTTAATTTGTCATTAGTAAAGGCATAAGTAGGAGGAAATGAAAATGTGACATATTTTGTTGTCACGGTTTTATTATTGTTATACAAAAGACGTCTAACACAATTTGACGAATGTCGTCACCTCGCTTCTGAAGCAATGTTTTGCGTTAGTAATTTATGTATAACGATAATTGTCACGACCCGCTTCCCTAAAATGGAGGCGAGACGTGAAAAGGTCCGCACGAGAGTGGAGCTGTGAAGCCCCAAACCCGATAAGCGTCCACAATACATAAACAGGTCCCTGTAACCACAACAGAATAGCAATAATAACACAAGGAGAGACTGAGATAAAATTCACATCTCACAAATATTGTCCAGCATCACAAATAAGTTCAACATCCAGAAAAGCCACCAGGCTAAAAGAAAAGAGTCTAGAGGCCCAGAACAAGGCCAACAAAAGCTACAACATAACAAGGTATGGGTGCCACGCACCAATAACAAACAACTGTCTAACAAAATAATACGCAACGGAGACACTAGGACTGGTCCCCAGTGTCCACGTACTCCCCGTCAAACACAAGCTCGGGCTCGGCGTCAGCAAACACCTCGTCCTCAACGAGGTACTCGGGCTCAGGATCTAACATGTGTCACCCAAAAGAGTAAAGGGGCACATGTCAGCAAGTCTAAAAGACTTGGGCAAGGAAACTGAAAGTGAGGCATCTAGCAACCTAGCAGTTATAGTATTAAGTAATGACATGACAGTTAAGCATGATGCAACAGTTTAAAAAGAGAAGCAAGCATGCACAATGTAGCAAAAGCTACCAAATCACTAATCACTTATCATTTAACACTTATCACTTATCACTTATCACTTATCACTTATCACTTATCACTTATCACTTAGTGCATAGAGAGTCCACCTGCTGGCCAGCTCGTGGCTCAGGCCGCTTATCTCTACCACTATTAATCACTTGTCACTGGTAAACACTTAGTGCATAGAGAGTCCACCTGCTGGCCAGCTCGTGGCTCAGGCCGCTTATCTCTATCACTATTAATCACTTGTGCACTAGAGAGTCCACCTGCTGGCCGGAGTGGCGGATCAGGCCAACTCGGGGCTCAGGCCGCTTATCTCTTACCCCACCCATATGTGTCGAGCGTTGGGGTTTCCAACTCACTAAGCTCGCTTCTGGAACACGAGCCAGGAATATAATATTGTAGCGTGCGCTACGCAATCACGATGAATAATCATTACGCAAAGACATGAACAGATATTTGCGTACCGTTAATTTAAATTAAACGTGACAGGCAAAATGCAATGACATGAACATATTCGCGTACCGTTAATTGAAAGTAAACATGACATGGTAATTGTGCAACATGCTAATAGTCGGAATTAGCTTCGTTGTCAAGCTAATTCCCCAATTTGCGCCTAGGCGAGTTTCATTTCGTCGCCTAGCCTCTTTTACGCCTACAACATGCAAATGGCCTAAAACATGGCCTAAACCCTAAGTGGCAAGTTTCACTTGCCTAGCACCGGGGATGACGATCAACCTCGTCACACGGATGCTATCTACGAGGAAATCGCTGTTTAGGGGGAAACAAACACCAAACACATGAAATTAATTAGGGTTTCACCAAAATTATAAATAAGTTATAAAAACAACGGTAGATCGATCTCTTACCGAGAGGAGACGGAAGGAACACTCCGGGGAACCCTAGGATCAAATCTGGAGAAGATTGGAGAAGATTGGGGAAACTAGGGTTTTGGGGGATTTGGGGATTTGATGGGTTTTGGTGAGATTTTAGGGAAGATGAGAGGTAGATAGGGTAGATGGATGGTTTGGATGATGGATTTAGGGCTTGGAATGAAGCAATGGAGCTTGGAGGAAGGTGGGGGATCAATGTGGGCGATTTTAGGGTTTAGGGTCGAGTTGGAGGGGAAGAAAACGTTTGGGTTGGGTATTTATAGGCTAGGCTGGCGGCTAGGGCAAAACTAGGGTTTACAGCACTAGTTAGTCGGTCAAAGAACAACCACTGACCGACTAGTTTGACAACTAGTCGGTCGGTCGACCAACGCAGACCGACTAAGTGTAAACAGTAGCTACAGGTGAAATTAGGATTCTAGAGTTAGTCGGTCCATGAACAAATACTGACCGACTAGTTTGGCAACTAGTCGGTCGATGAACGTTCTTAGACCGACTAAGAGTAAACAGTAACTGATACAAAAATAATTTGATGAGTTAGTCGGTTCAAGAAGCATTGCTGACCGACTAGTTTGCAACCTAGTCGGTCAACCAACGTTCTTAGACCGACTAACGATAAACAGTAACTCCTGAGAAATTTAGAAAGCTAACTAGTTGGTCCAAGAAGGATTGCCGACCGACTGGATCGTCATCTAGTCGGTCGGTGGCCCTTCTTACACCGGCTAATGAGCACAGAAAGTACCGATACGGAGCGCGGGGCCCCGGGATCGATTCCTAAGACTCCTAGGCTTGATCTAATAGTTAGATACGACCGTTATGAAGTCCGTCACGAGCGACACACTTCGAAGTCGACAATCCTAAGGAAGAAGCGAGAAAATACGACGAATCGATCGAAAATGAAAACTACGGAGACGAAAACCACACAAGAGGAGAAAATCCACCAAAACATATATTATAATATATAAAATCCAGATACATGAAAAGCAGTCGTTACATCCTCCCCAACTTAAGAAAAATTCCGTCCTCGGAATTTCCAAAACTCACGAGTCCGGAAACAAAAGTGGAAAACGCTCTCGCATCTCATCCTCATTCTCCCAAGTAGACTCTCCAGGTGAACCGTGTCGCCACATCACCCTCACAAGATTAACAATCTTGTTCCGAAGCGATTTCTGACGCCTGTCCAGAATCTGCACTGGATGCTGGTCATACGTCATATCGGGGCGAACGGTAATCTCCGAAAAATCCACCGCATGAGACGGATCGCTAATGTATCGACGAAGCTGCGACACATGGAAAACATTGTGAACTCCTTCCAAAGACGGCGGCAAGGCCAAGCGATAAGCTACCTCGCCAACCCTCTCCAAAACGTCAAACGGTCCAATGTATCGCGGGCTCAACTTTCCACGCTTCCCAAAACGAATCACACCACGATTCGGGGAAATCTTCAAGAACACATGGTCACCCGGCTGAAACTCCAAAGGACGACGTTTAGCATCCGCCCAATGCTTAAAACGGTCCTGAGCAATTCTCAACCTCTCCCGAATATTCCTGACGATATCCACGGCCTCCACGATCATCTCAGGTCCCAACAACTCCCGATCACCAACGTCATCCCAACTCAATGGCGATCGACATTTCCTCCCATAAAGAGCGGCGAAAGGCGCCATGCCAATACTCGCCTGGAAGCTGTTGTTGTAAGAGAACTCCACCAAGTGTAGATGGTCCTCCCACGAACCCTTGAAATCCAACATGCACGCCCTCAGCATGTCTTCCAAAATCTGAATCGTCCTCTCGGACTGGCCATCCGTCTGCGGATGGTACGCCGTGCTGAAACTCAGACGCGTACCCAAGCTCTTCTGCAAACTCTGCCAGAACTGAGATGTGAACCTCGTGTCTCTGTCAGACACGATACTCACGGGGACTCCGTGAAGTCGCACAACTTCCTGCACGATTCACGTTACATCACTATCCAAACTAGGAAAAGGAATTAAAGACGGAGAGTAAAAGAATTTTTTTTACCTCCATATATCTCCTTGCTAGCGCCTCAGTGGACTGTCCCACTCGGAACGGAATAAAGTGTGCAGATTTGGTCAATCGATCCACGATCACCCAAATCGCGTCATTCTGCTTCGGACTCCGAGGTAGTCCAGTCACGAAATCCATAGTGATGTGTTGCCACTTCCACTCCGGAATCGGAAGCGGTCGTAGCAACCCGGCCGAACGCTGATGCTCCGCCTTCACTTGCTGGCAAACCAAGCACTTGGCTACACTCCGAGCCACGCTCCTCTTCATACCATGCCACCAATAATTCAGACGAAGATCCTGGTACATCTTGGTGCCACCAGGATGCACAGAATACGGCGAACTGTGTGCCTCCACCATCAGCTCATCTCTGATATCCCCAGCAGGCACACACAACCTGGCTCCAAACCTCAGCGAGCCATCCTCATGAATCAAGAAGTCAGTCCGCAGACCGGCTTCCACCATCTCCCGAATCCTCACCAGCTTCGGATCCTCGGCCTGGCCAGCCTTAATCCGATCCACGATCGTCGACTGTACCTGCACGTACATCAACGAAGAAGCCTCCCCAGGAAGAACAATTTCCACTCCAGACTCGCAAAAATCCTGCTGCAATCTCCACTGCGAGGTCAAAATCATCACCGCTGGCAGCCTACTCAAAACATCCGGAACCACATTCACCTTGCCAGGGTGATACTGCAAATCAATATCATAATCCGCCATAAGCTCCAACCATCGACGCTGTCGCATGTTGAGCTCCTTCTGAGTGAAAATATACTTCAAGCTTTTGTGATCGGTGAAAATCTTCACTTTCTCACTCAGCAAGAAGTGCCTCCAAATCTTAAGAGCAAACACAACGGCAGCCAACTCCAAATCATGCGTCGGGTAATTCTTCTCATGAACCTTAAGCTGACGAGACGCATACGCCACAACATGCCCATGCTGATGCAACACACAACCGAGACCCTTGCCGGAAGCATCGCAAAAGATCTCAAATCCACCGCTGCGATCAGGCACAACCAAAATAGGGGCAGTCGTCAACCTCTCCTTCAGAATACCGAAAGCACTCTCACAATCACCCGACCAAACAAAAGCAACCTCCTTCCGCGTCAACCTGGTCATCGGCTCAGCAATACGAGAAAAGTCCTTAATGAATCGCCGATAATAACCAGCAAGTCCGAGAAAACTCCGAATCTCAGACGCAGACGACGGAACAGGCCACTCCCTGATGGCCCTAATCTTCTCGGGATCCACAGAAATACCACCTCCAGACACCACATGCCCCAGAAAAGCAACTCGATCCAGCCAAAACTCGCACTTCGAAAACTTAGCATACAAACGATGCCTCCTCAAAATCTCCAACACCGTCCTCAAGTGCGAGGCATGCTCTTCCTCCGACTTTGAATAGATCAGAATGTCGTCAATAAAGATAACGACAAACTTATCCAAAAAGTCGTAGAAAATCAGGTTCATCAGATTCATGAAAACTGCGGGCGCGTTAGTTACGCCGAAAGGCATAACCACAAACTCATAGTGTCCATACTTCGTCCTGAACGCTGTCTTCGGAACATCTCCCTTCTTCACCTTCAACTGATGGTAACCACTCCTCAAATCCAACTTAGAAAACACCCTCGAACCTCCAAGCTGATCAAAGATATCATCGATGCGAGGCAACGGGTATTTATTCTTAATGGTCACCGCATTCAACTCCCGATAGTCCACGCACATGCGACGCGAACCATCCTTCTTCTTAACCAACAACACCGGTGCTCCCCACGGAGACACACTAGGATTAATATAACCCTTCTGCAAAAGCTCATCCAACTGCTTCCGCAACTCTTCCAACTCTGCAGGTGCCATACGATACGGCGCCTTCGAAATCGGCTGCGCACCTGGAACAAGATCGATAGAAAATTCCAGAGCTCGATCAGGCGGCAACCCAGACATCTCCTCGGGAAAGACGTCGCCAAAATCACGCACCACAGCTGGCCACTCCAGCTCCATCTGCATAGCCACAGCCTCCACCGGCCTGGCCCGAAATCTGACAGGACCAAGCGAACTGCTACCACGACTGAACTCAAATACCGGATGTCCGGGAATCTCGAACACCACCTTCTTCCTCCGACAGTCGATCGTAGCATAGAAGCTCGCAAGCCAGTCCATCCCAAGAACTGCATCATAGTTGATGATGTCGTGGACAATGAAATCAGCAAAAAGCTCATGTCCACAGACCACCAACGAGCAAGAATTGCAACCACGATGCACCGAGACCACACCATTCCCTGTAACGATATTCCAACTCTTGGGGAGAGGGGATGTCGACAAGGAATGCCTCTCCACGAAGCTCCGAGAAATAATGCACATCGATGCACCAGAGTCAAAGAGGACTCGTGCAGGAAATGTGCACACCAAAATCACACCTAATCAATCAATTAACAATCAAACCCTAGTCTAGCAAACAAGCAAGTTCAAGCAAACAACATAATCTAGCAATCAAGACCAAATAGGAAAGTAATAGCTAGAATGAGGATTACCTGTGATAACCTCATCCACAGCTTCGCTCTCCGCAGCGGTCATCAGAAAAGCCTGCCTCCTCGGCGGAGCAGCCTGCTGAAAAGCCTGCCTCTACGGAACAAGAGCTGCTCCACGTCCAGCAGGAACAGACGCTCGCTGCTGCAACGGCTGGGCAGCAATAGGTGCCTTCCAAGGCTGCTTCAACCTCGGGCACTCCCTGAGAGCATGGGCAGGATCTCCGCAGGCGATACATTGCCCCAAGAACCTCCTACACGATTCCTTGACATGGCCCTCCTTGCCACAAAAATGGCAAGTCCTCCGAGCAGGCCCTACTGGCCTCTTAAACTGAACAGGCTGGTTCGGCCTGAATCCAGGCCTAACCACAGCTCTCGCCTGTTCCACAGGCCTCTTCCCCGCACCAACCACAGACCCTCTCCTCTGGTTCACGAGCAGCTCCTGCCTCTTGGCAGCTACCAGAACCTTCTGATAAGATTCCCGGTCAGAGGAGGTCACGAAACTCTGGAGCTCTGAAGCAAGCCCCTGCAGGAACCTCTGAGCTCTCTCCTCAGCGTCCTGCACCATCTTCGGCGCAAACCGACTAAGCCTCATGAACTCCTGGTGGTACATGTCCACCGACGAGTTCCCCTGCTTCAAATCGATAAAACGCTGCAGCATCTCCTCCTTGGCAGCCTTCGGGAAGAACTCACCCTCAAATCTGGCTTTGAAGGTAGCCCAAGCTATCGGCTCCACCAACAACTTCTCTTCAGCATCCCACCAATTCCTGGCGTTATCCTTCAGCTGCCTCTTCGCCAAATCAACCCATCCAACCGGGGTGATCTTGGCCATCTTCAGATTGTCCTCGACGTTCCGAATCCACTCATCGGCCGCCAGAGGACCCTCAGAACCATCAAAATATGCGGGACCCAGCTCCCGAAACTGCTTCGCTCCTGGCTCAGAGCGAGGGGCATCCGGAAGAACCCGGGCAGCTCGAGCAGGTGGAGCATTCTGGACTTGCAAAAGCACGCCCTGCTGCACTTGCATCATCTGGATCATCATCCGCATCATCTCACCGCTGGTGGGTTCCCGCTCAGGCTCCTCATCATGAGGGAGCGCACCACTGCCCCCACCACGGGTGAAACGTCTTCCTGCCATCTAGTGACACGGAAAACAAATCAGATTAGACTCATAGCTTATGACTCGAACGTCGAACTTAGTTTATTGGACATTCTAATGTTATTATCGCTATTCCAAAAATCGCAGTTACAGAAGAGAACCTGCATGGGCCACCACTAAAACCTGTCACGACCCGCTTCCCTAAAATGGAGGCGAGACGTGAAAAGGTCCGCACGAGAGTGGAGCTGTGAAGCCCCAAACCCGATAAGCGTCCACAATACATAAACAGGTCCCTGTAACCACAACAGAATAGCAATAATAACACAAGGAGAGACTGAGATAAAATTCACATCTCACAAATATTGTCCAGCATCACAAATAAGTTCAACATCCAGAAAAGCCACCAGGCTAAAAGAAAAGAGTCTAGAGGCCCAGAACAAGGCCAACAAAAGCTACAACATAACAAGGTATGGGTGCCACGCACCAATAACAAACAACTGTCTAACAAAATAATACGCAACGGAGACACTAGGACTGGTCCCCAGTGTCCACGTACTCCCCGTCAAACACAAGCTCGGGCTCGGCGTCAGCAAACACCTCGTCCTCAACGAGGTACTCGGGCTCAGGATCTAACATGTGTCACCCAAAAGAGTAAAGGGGCACATGTCAGCAAGTCTAAAAGACTTGGGCAAGGAAACTGAAAGTGAGGCATCTAGCAACCTAGCAGTTATAGTATTAAGTAATGACATGACAGTTAAGCATGATGCAACAGTTTAAAAAGAGAAGCAAGCATGCACAATGTAGCAAAAGCTACCAAATCACTAATCACTTATCATTTAACACTTATCACTTATCACTTATCACTTATCACTTATCACTTATCACTTATCACTTAGTGCATAGAGAGTCCACCTGCTGGCCAGCTCGTGGCTCAGGCCGCTTATCTCTACCACTATTAATCACTTGTCACTGGTAAACACTTAGTGCATAGAGAGTCCACCTGCTGGCCAGCTCGTGGCTCAGGCCGCTTATCTCTATCACTATTAATCACTTGTGCACTAGAGAGTCCACCTGCTGGCCGGAGTGGCGGATCAGGCCAACTCGGGGCTCAGGCCGCTTATCTCTTACCCCACCCATATGTGTCGAGCGTTGGGGTTTCCAACTCACTAAGCTCGCTTCTGGAACACGAGCCAGGAATATAATATTGTAGCGTGCGCTACGCAATCACGATGAATAATCATTACGCAAAGACATGAACAGATATTTGCGTACCGTTAATTTAAATTAAACGTGACAGGCAAAATGCAATGACATGAACATATTCGCGTACCGTTAATTGAAAGTAAACATGACATGGTAATTGTGCAACATGCTAATAGTCGGAATTAGCTTCGTTGTCAAGCTAATTCCCCAATTTGCGCCTAGGCGAGTTTCATTTCGTCGCCTAGCCTCTTTTACGCCTACAACATGCAAATGGCCTAAAACATGGCCTAAACCCTAAGTGGCAAGTTTCACTTGCCTAGCACCGGGGATGACGATCAACCTCGTCACACGGATGCTATCTACGAGGAAATCGCTGTTTAGGGGGAAACAAACACCAAACACATGAAATTAATTAGGGTTTCACCAAAATTATAAATAAGTTATAAAAACAACGGTAGATCGATCTCTTACCGAGAGGAGACGGAAGGAACACTCCGGGGAACCCTAGGATCAAATCTGGAGAAGATTGGAGAAGATTGGGGAAACTAGGGTTTTGGGGGATTTGGGGATTTGATGGGTTTTGGTGAGATTTTGGGGAAGATGAGAGGTAGATAGGGTAGATGGATGGTTTGGATGATGGATTTAGGGCTTGGAATGAAGCAATGGAGCTTGGAGGAAGGTGGGGGATCAATGTGGGCGATTTTAGGGTTTAGGGTCGAGTTGGAGGGGAAGAAAACGTTTGGGTTGGGTATTTATAGGCTAGGCTGGCGGCTAGGGCAAAACTAGGGTTTACAGCACTAGTTAGTCGGTCAAAGAACAACCACTGACCGACTAGTTTGACAACTAGTCGGTCGGTCGACCAACGCAGACCGACTAAGTGTAAACAGTAGCTACAGGTGAAATTAGGATTCTAGAGTTAGTCGGTCCATGAACAAATACTGACCGACTAGTTTGGCAACTAGTCGGTCGATGAACGTTCTTAGACCGACTAAGAGTAAACAGTAACTGATACAAAAATAATTTGATGAGTTAGTCGGTTCAAGAAGCATTGCTGACCGACTAGTTTGCAACCTAGTCGGTCAACCAACGTTCTTAGACCGACTAACGATAAACAGTAACTCCTGAGAAATTTAGAAAGCTAACTAGTTGGTCCAAGAAGGATTGCCGACCGACTGGATCGTCATCTAGTCGGTCGGTGGCCCTTCTTACACCGGCTAATGAGCACAGAAAGAACCGATACGGAGCGCGGGGCCCCGGGATCGATTCCTAAGACTCCTAGGCTTGATCTAATAGTTAGATACGACCGTTATGAAGTCCGTCACGAGCGACACACTTCGAAGTCGACAATCCTAAGGAAGAAGCGAGAAAATACGACGAATCGATCGAAAATGAAAACTACGGAGACGAAAACCACACAAGAGGAGAAAATCCACCAAAACATATATTATAATATATAAAATCCAGATACATGAAAAGCAGTCGTTACAATAATATTTATATATTAAATGCTAATATATATAAATACACAAGATAGTAGCGAACTTGTATGGAAAAATAGACTAGGCCGTATCGAGAGACTAAGCTTCACAAGTCACATAAAGAGGGGTCTGACCTCTCGTATTATAAAGTCTGCGGACACTTGTGAGTCTTATCCTCTTAGATATAATGGCCAAAATCCATCTGTAAGACAGTGGGAAAATGAGTTGTTGAACTCAGTCTGGTACATACTGATGTACCCGAGTCTAGATTAACCAAAATAAGTTATTCGTATATTTTATTAAGACTCGTGTTCTTGATGAAACACAAGTCTGATAAAATAAAGAACGAAATGACTGAAGTATTTAAACTGATTCGATTAGATCGAATGGACAAATACTTAGCTACATAAAATCTTGCGTAAATAAAAGAAAATGTGATTTTCTCTCAGGTCAAGTCTGTTAACACATCCGTGTGTTAAAAGTATGAATCACACTGAGTTAGACTTGGTGCGATCCATAGCAAGTGACTCTGAGTTAAGTCCTCCTTCTGGTTTAAGTCCCAGATAGTAATGCCTAGGTTTTGATAATGTTCTGTGAGGACATTATCAATAAGATATTCATTAAATCAATCATTAGGAAGTTGTATAATTACTCGAATTTCGTGAGACGAAGAGTCGAGTTAAACATCATAACTGATGATGATTTAGTCAACTTCCGGGATGAAATTTGGAGTAGTAACTCCGATTTAAAAACTTGATGCAATCAGAATATGTCCGTGTGCGTAAATAAATTTTGGAATTTAGTTTACATGCACAAGGAAAATGTTTCCTCACTTTCTGCAAGTAAATCTTTAAGTTAAAAGATTGATGCAGAAAGGAATATAGTGAAGTGCAATCATGTTGGTCGAGAACGGTTTTTCCATACTAATTCCTATAAAACGGATTATAATGAAACCGTTTTTCCACCAGCAGATGTGTACAGAACTACTCGGACCAAACTCGATGTAAACGCTTAAGTTGACCATGAAAATTGGAGCATTCACTTACAAGTTCATTTTTCTAAATATGATTTAGACGGACCAACTTATATGAATTAGCCAGATAGTTTTCAAGGTCAGTGGGAGCATGTAAATTACATGTAAGGCATCAAAGTGATGGAACATATATATTTTGATGAAGTGATCAAAAGAGTTTGATACTTTATCAGAAATAGATATGAGCCATTTATGACCGTTAACTAATTTAAGATTATTATCGTAAGGTACGATGAACTGGATAAGATCCAAATAAATAAAATATTATGGATTCCGAAAGACCAAGTGAATTATTTGAATGAGATTCAAATGGTTGGTCTAACATGAACATAGACACTCCTTAAGTCTATAGTGTAGACGGTTTTAGCAGATCCACTCACGAAGGCTCTCCCACATAAAGTCGGGAAAACTTATGTGTAAAAACGGTATTAGATACCGAGATAAATGGGCCTGAGTGCAAGTGGGAGATGTTGAGAGATGATACCCTCGAGGCTATCTATCTTCATGTGTGAATAGCACAAACATCTTATTCGAAATAACAGTAAGCTGTTTGGTAATAATTTATCTAAAGTTATGTTATAATGTAGTTAACATTAGATATTAACTTAGGTAAAGTCCTGAGACTTTATGCAAGGTCAAACATGTATCGAGATGAGTATCTCGATCATGGAGAAATGTTTGACCGTCTGTAGCATAAGTCTAAAAGGGTTCGTGGTCGTAGATGTTTCGAGACAAGGATATCGAAACATCGGATAGACCATTATGTCTTAGTCTTCACCGTTTAGCGGTGGCGATGATCTCATGATCGTTTGACTTGGCGAAGTCGTAGACGAGACACAGGTGCTCATTAGAGAATGAGTTCACTGAACGATCCACAAGAGTTATCATATGGTTATATTGACCAATCAGTCAATGATGACTCTGAGTGATGATAAGCTAGTTGGTCTTTTGACTTGAGGTCATTTTGACGAACCTGCGCGTGAATGGTGCCACTTAGATCAAATGACCTAGCTTCGAGGCAAGGCCTGTCGAAAGGTCTTTGATTGGGTGACACTTGAAGCGTATGAGGAGAGTAATGACCAAGAGAGGATTCGTCTCTCCCGGTCAATGGGAGTTAGTGTCGTAGGGTTAGTTCGGTCTTTAGTAAAAACTCTGGCCAGAGTATGTTGGAAGAAGTCCAACATTTTTGACTAAAAGATCGATAAAAACTAATCGGAGTCAAGTTATTGGGGTTGACAGTTTGACCGTACCCTAGACTTGACTTACACGACATAGTTTAGACGAAAAGACTATAACTGCGGAATTCATCACGGAAACAGTCAGGGTGGTCCCGACAATACTCATGTCAATGAGTTAACCACATAATGATGATTCCTGAAGCAGGGACGTCAACCACTGCTCGTGGTCACTGCCGTATAGGGCTTCGAGCCCAACCTGTTGTAAGGGTCAGGCTGTAGGGTCTCACACAGAGTGCGATCTTCGTCTAGTAATAGGTAGAAATTAGTTAGGGAGAATAATTTGCATTTGATGCAAGGGATAAAACATTGCAAAAGATGTTTGCAATCATCTCCTGCATTCGGGATAAATGATCCTGAGTGCAAGTGGGAGATGTAGAGGAATATGCCCTCGGATCATTTGTATTTGATGCAAATAAAAATTTAAGCCTAGATAGGGACTAATTTGCATATGATGCAAAAGAGATTAAATGTGTCTTAAATTGTTTAAGACTATATTTAATTAAATAAACGCGTTGAAAAGGTTACCTAGATGACGGGATCGTCCCGCTCTAAACGCAGGTTCAAACCGCGTCAAAAACGGAGTCCAAATGCACAAGTTATAGCCAAAACAAGTCAGCCCAAACTGTTGGGCTGAAACCAGCGAAAATGGAGGCCCACCAAGCCCGAATTTTCTGGTTATGGTTTTTTGAAACCTGGGATTTTCTTGACGGCTACGTTTCTAAGAGAAGCATGACTTTTGGCTAACTTTGGACAATTGTTTGAAGGGTCAAACGGACTCGGATTGACGAGCCATTTTTCCTACGCGTTCACCGTTGAACCCTCTTCGATTTGGTAGGTTGTACCAAAATTGAAGCTCAACGGTGAGGGAGTTAAAATTCGAGGAAGTTTGCCCTTTGTGAAAGGCAAACTAACTTGATTTAATTAATCCCAAATTAATAGTCCCACCTCGGTTGTGGAGAAAAGGGGAGAGTCAGCCGCCTCTATAAATAGAGGCCCTCCCCCTTCCTCATAACTCGTCCCAAGCTCTAGATCTGAGCGGCTCTCGTAAATGTTGGAGCACGCTCGGATCTAAGCTAAATTAATATTTATCCTCTCCCTATAAATTTATGCCTTGCTCCTGAGGGCTCTAGCAAAGCCGTAAAGGAGTTCGGATTCAGATCCGAAATCTAGACGGAGGTTTCACTCGCGTGAAACTTTCTTCAGCGCGTGGTTGGCTTGGCGACACGGGATTAATCGCCTCGGGATGCACATCGGTTCGGGGAGCGGCTCGGCGTGGGACGGGAGCGGCTCGGAAGACGGTGCGAAACATCTCGCCTGCTCCAGGGTTGAGATTCCGGGTATGTGTTTATTAGCATTAGTTTAATTTAATCACAGTAGGCTAGATCCTTCTTGGGATGGTCAGACCCATCTCAAGTCGGCATAGATCTTGGATTAGGGTCATGGACCTTAGGGTTAAATGTTAATTAGATTAACATGTTTATTTTTCCGCTGCTATTTCTGTCTATGTTCCGTCCGACTTAGGACGGGCATAGAGTTTTTGTGCCCTAAGGGTCACGGAAAACCCTACATTGGTATCAGAGCTTGTTGAGCTTGAGTACGGGTTCTCGGGTTATGAGCTGACCCGAAGTAATCGCTCTTACCGTACCAAGTCCCGATAAGATGGGGATCTTATAATGGGTTGGGCGTTGTCGAGAGGCATGCCGTAAAACAAGTTCGTGGGGGATCTTGTGACGGGTCTAAAGTGCCATGGATGATGGGCCTTAACAGCGTTGCAATGATATCAGAGCGATACCCTACACCTCCAACTGCATGGCTCGTCCTGCGCATCGATGCCCCGGAGTGAACCGCTCATCGCACTTGAAGCACAGCCCCTTGGCCCTGCGCTCTCTCATCTCTGCCTCGGTCATCCGACGGGTCTGCCCTCCAGGTTTGGTCTCCGCGGCCGGGGTCCCGGTCGTAACCCTAGGTACTGCTGGCGGAACTGGGTTACGTGCCGCAACCCGGCCCCACACTCCTCTAGACCTCCTCTCCTGAGTCTGCCTGTCCTCCACCCTCCTGGCTAATCGCATCATGGCTGCCAACCCCCGAGGGTCATGCACTCTTACCTCTGCTCTCACGGATGGCTTCAACCCCTTCAAGAAGTTTCCCTCCATCGATTCCGCTGACACCCCCTCTACTCGGCTCGAGAGGGTCTCGAACCTCGAGATGTAGTCACGCACGGTCCCCTCCTGTTTCAAGGCATATAACTGCTCAAACAGCCCGCCCCCGTGGGTCTCCTGGAACCTCTCCATCAGGCACTCTGTCAGCTCCCTCCAAGTCCGTATCGGTCTCTGCTTCTGGGTTCACCGGTACCACGCCAGGGCTTCCCCTTCGAAATTTAGTGCCACCGCCCTCAGCCTCTCTGCTTCAGCGAAGCCCATGACCTCAAAGTATCTCTCTACCTGGTAGGTCCAGCCATCGGGGTCCTTTCCATCAAACAGTGGTGCCTTCAGCTTTCGCATATCTGGGGGTGTATCTCCTCGTAGTGGTCCTCCCCTGTCTGCCTGCCGCCTCTGGTAAGTATGATCCTCGGCCCTCCACTGTCCTACACCTTCCCTGGCCCTCCCATTGGCAAGTGCTCCTACATCGTCCCACTCGTCCACATGCTCCCTCCGGGGTCCTCCACGTAGCCATCCTGCTTCGACGCCCCCAAAAGGAGGGGGAAAACCTCCCGCGGGCCCCAAGTGGGCCGCCCATCCTCCCCCGCCCCCAACCGGGGCGGGTCTCCATCGGCGGGCCCTAGGAGGGCCCGCCCCATCATCCCGCCCCCCACTGGGGGTGGAAAGCCCCCGCGCCCCCTGCCTGGGGGCGCCACCCTTCGCCGCCCCCTAGGGGGGCGGAAACACCCCAGCGGGCCCCGGATGGGCCCGCTGCTGTTCGCCGCCCCCCGCAAGGGGCGGTAGCTCTCCGGCGGCCCCGTTTCGGGGCCGCCCGCCTTCGCCGCCCCCAGTCGGGGGCAGCCGACCACCGGGACCACCTTGATGGGTCCGCCCGCCTCCCGGTTGCCTCGGATCGCCCTCCCGTGAGGGAAATACTACTCCTTCGTCGCTGTTTCCAGGGTTTGTCCGTGAGATCAGATCTAATGTACCCGACGATAGCGGATCTGGATCTCGCTGCAGAAACTATGGTTGTTGAAGCATCCTCGCTACCTCGGCAAACCCATCCTTCATCTCGCGCGAATGGCGCTCCGAGACCCGATTCAACTTCTCATCCATGGTTGCGCTCAAACCCGCCTTGAGTTCTTCCATCTCCTGTCGCAACCACGTGATCTCCGCATCCAATCGCTCCTCCAGAGTTTTCGTCGCAGTCGCCCGTGTGCTCGCCATAGGACCGAGAGCTCTGATACCAAAATGATACGATTTGGGGGTCAAATCGTATTTAGGGCTGAATTTAAAAGAGGAAAAATGGAAAAGAGAGGAATTTCTATTGAAATACGAAGAACAATAAGATAGATTTGATCTTTTTCTGGAGAGATCACTCCCTAACTTGAATTAAAGGATCAAGTCTAATCCCCCACTAACCCTAGCCGTCACGGCAATTTAATCTCAATTCTTCGATAATGAACAACTAGGGTTTTTGGGGTATTTATAGGACTCATCTAATCATTGCTAAGCGCACACACCGTGACTTAAGCAATGACTAAGATGTTACAAAGCAAAAACAAACCAAGCTATGAAAGATAAGGTGGATAGCTCTAATTTCGGCTCGTGCCCCTCGTGCCCGCTTGCCTCCTCTTGTAGACGACCGCATCAGTGTAGTATGCTTATTATTTTTTGTGGTCCAAATAATAGCACTCTTATTCAGGTTCACTCCCTCGTATGCTTAATCAATTTCATGCATGTCTACTCTTTGCACCCCCTAGCCCAACAGTTACAAATACAACTCCATGAAGAGCACCAACTTGAGGGAATGCAACCTTTAAGACAAATGAATTGATGGCTTTGTTTAACTTCACAAGGAAAGCAGAACTGCAAACATTACAAGATTAGCTGTACATCCTTTGCTCTTAGATATAACATTGATGTCTAGAACTTCCATTCTAGCATAGGATATCAATCACAATGTTACAACTTACGTAGTTGAGTATTGACAACAATACCCTCCTTCAATATCTCACCGAAGAACTACATTACAAAACTTGTCTCACTACACTCTTCCCAATAACCCCTAATCTCTTCCCTCCTCCTCATCTCCCTCCTCTCCCTCAACCCACAATTCATCACAATCTTTAACTCTAACCACTAACCCCACTATCACACCTCATCCCATCCTCATCTTACACCTCCTTATCACCACTTTTATGGTAGCACATGCCCTTATCATATATGCCTAACCCATCTATCACGTCCCTGATTTCTCCATCTCTTCCTCATAACTCATCACTATCACTATTTCCCTTCTCATTTTCTCATTATCCCCATCGTCACCTCTCTTCTATCACTAAAACCATCACCCTAACCTTAATCCTAAAACTAATTTTAACCTCTAACCCTAACCCTTATTTCTAAGAATATATTATATCCATAACTAATCAAAATGAAGTTTTAAAATGTTCGCTTATTCTCAATTTCTTATTAGCTAGTATGGGACCAGTTTTTACGGCAAATTTAACTGAAGCATTAGCTAAGAGATAATAAGCTAGAAAATGATAGAATAAGAGATCTTAAGCTAGTTCAGGGGTGATTACTCTAATTTACACTTTCATTTTTTTATCTTCTTGTTTCACTCCATTCATCATCCCATTCTTATTTCACCTCTGCATGTTCCTTAACTTCCAACAGGATAGCATGTGAAGCATAGAGAACCCATGTAGTACTACCTTATACGGTTTGCCTTCCAATTTATGGGTATTCTACGGTTGAATCATATCCAACAAGAACATATCCACATCAATGGTCAACATCCTCTTCAATCTCAATCTCACCTTCATAGTAAATGGAGATGTTTCTCAGGTTTTCCTTGGCCATTAATATTAACTAAAACTTATTCCCATTAGCAATATTTAGACACTCGTTTCTTCTTTTGTCTTGCTAAAAGTTGAACTGTGGACCCAAATTTGGATACTTTCGGTGTTATTTATCTGGCAAAACTTGCATTTTACATATAAATTTGTCTTAATCCTTTCAGTTATGGCCCATTTCTCCATTTTAAATTTCTTTTTGGGATGCACAGTATTATCTCTGTGACCCTTAACTAAAACAATATTACTAGAGTTTGCATCAAGCAATATTAGTGCATCCCGCATGTGGAAGCCCTCCATCGCGAAAGGCACTTGCTTGGAAGGCATACTAATTGGACACAATATGAATATAGTAACTGATCATGGTGAATATATAGTAATCAGATGAAGAGAAGTAATCCGATGAAGATGTCTGAACACTAAACCTGTTGACAGTTGCCTCAGATATGTTAGATGACCAGGAATCCAAAAACTTATGGTGAAGGGTGAGGGCCAACAATAAGTATCAAGTACTCTTATCATTAATAGTGAAAACTTCGGATATGGATAAATGCATTTTTTCCAGAGTAAAGTTCATAAATTAGATTTCAAAAAAGAAAAAAATTGCACCTTATATGCAACTAACTGCCTTCCATGTTCCTGTTACTGTTTGTCTGAAAATGCTTCTTACTTATCAATGAAAGCATCATCTAACTAGGTGCAGTCAAAGGCATATATTATGGAAAAGCATTTATATTGAAAGAAAGATGCTCTAATCAGAACAATGGTCAGAAAGCCGGTATAACAATCCCAACATATGGTTCAAACAAATTTTATATGTATAATATTAAGTACAAAAAGACATGAATTACACCGCAGTGAGGATGTTACATATTATGTCATAATGTATATAAATTATGGAATTCAGGTAATATGGACTTCAGCTAGAATAGAAGGAATTAGCTGGATAGAGGAATTATCTCACCCCAAGCATTTTATCCAAAACGTGACATAATTTATAGATCTCTCTGCTTTTACAAGAACCTGCCCCACAAAAAGCCTTGATCAAAGAACGGAATATACAAAAATCCACATGCCAACCCTGCTGTCTGATTTGATCAACAAAATTTAGCAAATCCCTAATTTTTCCACTCCTTGTCAGCCCATCAACTAATTGGGCAGCTAGATGTGGTGAAAACCCATCTTTAAGAGACTCGTGAAAACATTTCATAGCTTCCAAAATCTTTCCTTCTTGACATAGACAATTGATCATGATGCTGTAGGTAGCTACATTAGGGATTACCTTCTCCTCGTCCATCTTAGAAAACAAACGGTGAACTTCATCCAACTCTCGTGCCACATAAAAATGATGAATTATAGTCGTGTATGTTACAACATTAGCAACAAATCCTTCGCTATTAAATATACACCTTGCCTTCCGAAGTTTCCCTGCTTTACAAAGACTATCAATCAAAATGCTAAATGTCCAAGAATTTGCACCAATGCCCTTCTTCAACATATCAGTAAAAAGCTTCGAAACAGCTGACCACCTCCCAACATCACACAGCCTACTCATAACAGTGTTATAGTTAACAACATCAACTTCCCAATTCAACTCGGAACTCCTCTCCAACAAGCACATGGCCTCCCAAACATCTGAACCGCAGCAAAGGCAGTCCAGAAGAATATTTGCAGTCACGGCATTCGGTCGCAATCCTTGCTCAATCATCACTTCTAACACTTCAAACGCCTCGTGAAACATACCCGACTTACAAAGTCCATCCATATAAATGCTATAACTAATCTCATCTGGTTCCCAACCCTTTATCCTGCTCTCACCCAAAACCTTCTGAACCTCATCAAAAGACCTTAGCTTGCAAAGGGCTTCGATCAAAACATTATAAGTCACCGCATTAGGAAAACATCCAATCTTCTCCATCGTTACAACAAAACTCTTGGCATTCTCGACCCTTCCAATAAAACAGTAAGCTTGCACTATAGGAGTGCAAGTATGAACATTCGGAATGCACTTCTCCTCCAACATAAAATCCAAAACACCCAGCGCCTCCTCGACTCTCCCATCCCAACACAAACCCGTAATCAGCGTCGAATAAGTGATAACGTCAGGATTAATCCCACATTTTCCCATCCATCCAATGACCTCATAAGCCAAATCAAACTGTCTCAAGCAGCATGAATACAACTTTAACAAAATAGAGAAGCAAGCAATATCAAGGTCCAATCCCAACACAATCATCTCTGCAAAAACAACAAGAGCTTCCCTCGGCCGATTAGCAACCACTAAGCTATCAATCATCGTACTGTAGCAAACGATATCGGGCTTGCAATGCAACAATTTCATTTCTCGAAACAACCTGAGCACTTCAGTACAATTTCCTGAGCGGCTGAACTCCTTCATCAGGGCATTGTACTCGAAAGGGTGCGGGTTGCATGGTCTAGCTCCAATGAGGGGAGAACGAGGTGGTTTTCGCGAAAATTTCTTCACTGCGTCGGAGAACTTCACGACGAGGCGCTCGGTGGATGAGTAACAGCGGAATGAGAACCTAGGGTTTCGACCGCGGATGGATAAGGAGATGAGGAGGAAAGCCAGTGTTTTTCGAGGGGAGGGAGCGAGGCGCATGTGAGAGGAGAGGTTTGGGTTTAGGGTTTAGGGTTTTTGAGCGGAGAGGAGAGGCCATTGAGTTGTTGAGATAGGTGATTCTGACGATTGATGAAGGAGAAGAAGAAGGGATCATTGCTGGGCGAAGAGGAGAAATGGAGGCGATTCGTCCACATCCATGGCCTTCGGCTTCCTGTCGGGCGCGGATCCACCAAGTGGTACGTGCGCATAATGTAAATGAATGGCATACTTGTAAATAAGTAGCATGTGCGCGGGATTACAACGGTGGGTGCGCGAAGCAACCCCCTCAAAAACACTCGACTGGACTGAACCCTAAGCCGCCACGGTCTCAAAAATTTTCCAGTTTTACTATGGCGTCCTCCGCCTTCTCCGCCACCGCCAAATCCTCCTCCAAAACCCTAAGCCTACTCCGCAGCCACCCCTCCCCCTTCCTTCCACGTCGGTCCTTCTGCATTGCCGCCGATCCCCAATCGGATCCAGATCAGAATCCGACCCGCCCCCTCCGCCGGGACCCGACGGATGAGCTAGCCGCCACGATTACCCACATGATCTCCCGCCGACCGTGGACGACCCGCCTTCAGAACTCGATCCGCAACATCGCCCCCAACTTCACCGGCCCCCTCGTCATCTCCGTGCTCACCTCGCCGGCGATCTCACCCGACCGCTCCCTAAGCTTCTTCCGCTGGGTCGAAAAGACCGGCTTCCGCCACGACGAGGAGACCTACGAGTCCATCGTCTCGATCCTCACCCGCAATTCGATGCTCAACCACGCCCGCTGCCTTCTGCTCGACGATATGCCCAAGCGCCACGTGCCCCGCACGGAGCCCATGCTGGCCCACCTCATCGCCGGCTACGGCCGGGCCCGCATCCCCCAGGAGGCCGTTAAGATATTCAGGTCCATTCCCGACCTCGGCGTCGAACGCACTTTTTTATCATACGACGCTTTCTTCAAGGCGATCTTGTCGAATGGAAGGGTTCTAATGGCCAAAAGAGCTTTCAATTTTATGATCAAAGAAGGCGTTGCCCCTGCATTGTCGACGTACAATACGCTGATCTGGGGTTTTTGCTTGTCGGGCAAGATGGAGACTGCCAAGAGATTCTTCGATGACATGAAGACGAGAGGATTCAAGCCGGACGTTGTCACGTATAATACTTTGTTGAATGGCTGGGTGAGGACAAAGAAGGTCGACGAGGCCCAGAAGTTGTTTGATGAAATGGGGAGTGTTGGGATATCGCCGAACTTGGTTAGTTATAACCTGATGATCAAAGGGTATATGGGAAGTGGGAGGGTAGATGATGGGTTGAGGCTATTCGGTGAGTTGAGGGCGAATGACATGAGGACGACTGAGAGGACTTATGCGGCATTGATGCCGTGGTTGTGTGATGATGTGGAGAGGACGGCAGATGCAAAGAAGGTGTTTGATGAAATGGTCGAGAGGAGGATCACGCCAAAGAATAAGAACAAATCTGTGTTTTTGAGGTTGATCGCGAGCATGTTTGAGTCAGGGGATTTGGATGGTGCTGTGGACGTGCATAATGCGATGGGGAAGTTTAGGGTCAGGCTTGATTCATGCTATTACGGGCTTTTGATTGAGGGGTTGTGTCGTGGGGAGAAGTTTGACAAGGCAGTGGAGATGTTGGACGAGATGCTTGAGAGGGAGGTGCTGGCGCCGCTTGATAGCACGCCATTGGAGCCCTCAGCATATAATCCGATAATCGAGTTTTTATGTGGGAGTGGGGCTACGGCAAAGGCTGAGACGCTTTTTAGGCAGTTGATGAAGAGAGGGGTCGACGATAAGGTGGCTTTCAACCATTTGATTCGTGGGCATGCGAAGGAAGGGAAGCCCGAGTCTGCATTTGAGATCCTTGGGATCATGACTCGTCGTGGGGTTGAGTCTGATGCTGATGCTTATGTGTTGCTCATTGAGAGCTTCTTGAAGAAGGGAGAGCCGGCGGATGCAAGGACGGTGCTCGATAGCATGATTGAGCAAGGGCACTTGCCGAGTGCAACGCTCTTCCGTTCTGTGATGGTGGCATTGTTTGATGATGGGCGGGTACAGACAGCAAGCAGAGTAATGAAGAGCATGATAGAGAAGGGAGTGAAGGAGAACATGGACATGGTTCAGAAGATTATAGAAGCTCTTTTCATGAGGGGTCATGTCGAGGAGGCCCTCGGCCGAATCAACCTCATGCTGATGAACGACTTATCTACTGATTTCGATGGCCTGGTGGTTTCTTTATGCGACAGTGGCAACACAATTCCGGCGCTTAAGTTGGTAGACTTCGGACTGGAGAGGGATTGTGACATGGCATTTTCAAGCTATGACCGGTTGCTGGAGGCACTGTACAACGATGGGAGGACACTGCCAGCGTATTCGATACTCTGTAAGATTAAAGCCAAGGGAGGAGTCGTCGATAAGAAGGGATGTGAGGCTGTGATCAAGAGTCTCAATGAGCAAGGGAACACGAAGCAGGCGGATATCTTGTCTAGGATACTAGCAGGGAAGGCTCCAATCGACCCAAAGAAAGCTAATAAAGTCGCAGTAGGTGCATGTTGAAGAGCTTTGATCTAGGATCAGTTGTTTTAGTTCTTATTTTGTTGGATAAAGAGTTTCAAATGCTCCTTAGAAGTGGTGCTTGTTGCGTGGCCACGGGACATCACATCAATCTTTTGGTTGTTTGTTACATCTACAAGTATCAGCGATGGCTAGCTTTGCTCTGTTTTGTTCCAAGTTTTGCTCCATCAGTTGAGTTACAATTAAATGATATGAACTTTGTTGTCGTCGTCTTCAATCTACAGTCGATTATCTACAATGTAGTTTTTTTGTATGCATTTGATCATAATGAATGAGTGTATTCCATAAATTTAATGAGTACTTAGCTCAAGACTGATCATTTTTCAAGTATTTTTCTTTTTTTGAAAGCTTAACTATGCATTGGCCATGTTTCGGAGAAAAGTAGGATATATCATTTAATTCTTTTAGGCTTTTACTCTTTAAGATTCATAGATTCTTTAACAATTTCTGAGAACAATCTATATTCACATGGTATTAATATGTGGCATGACTTCATTTTTACTAACTAGTTAAATTCATCTTACACAGCAAACAAACCATTCTATTTTTATCTATTTGCTGATGCTCATTCTGTGTATGTTTATTATATCCTTTTGAGGATATGAGATCTAATCTACTTAAAATAAATTTCATCTCCATTGTAGATGAGGTTTGTTAAGGCAAATTTTTGGATACAGGTCAAATTTTCTAAAATAAAGATGTGCTATTTTTCCTCTATCTATACTCTTCATCTTTTCTGGTATGGTAAAAATCCAGCATCTTCCTGACATGAATCGACTGGTAAACTTGTAAAGATGAGGGTGAAAGTGACCACAAGGGTTTGTGGCATTGGGCTGGTGACATTACCTGTTATGTATTCATGCAACCACCCACCCTCAGTCTGCCTCATGTTAAACATGCTGTTTGAATTTTCAACCGAGAATCACCAATGGTTTAAATCTATTTTCTTCTTTTCTCAGTTTTTATACGGGGAGGATAATTTAAGAAGGTAGCAGAAAGCAAGTTGCTGGGTAGAGGCATTCCAATCTTCAGCTTATTTGTTTATCCTTCTTTACAAGCGTGTGTTTACCTATTTTGACCTTTCCACTTTCACTTTTCCCTGTATGTATCAAACTATCAATCCATACTCACTGGGAGCTGATATGATCATGTATATACCATTATTTACAATTACTCCCTTTTTACAAATGCTCCACGTAAACTGTATAAATGAAGAAATGTTTATTACAATGTTTGAACTCCAGGTGCCTTCTGATCTTGCTGGTATGATATTGACAGATAATGTGAATCACAGGGTATGGAATAGTCATGACTATAAGTTCTTTTCAACAGCAATTTCTTGTTTTAACTGAGTCCTATATCAACTCCTTACTAGGTCCCAAATGATCTTCGACATCCCTCCAACAATCCTCATAGGATAGCTTCGATAATGAGATATAAAGAGAAGAAGAAACACTTGTGCTTCAGTAAAAGAGTACTCTATGCAGTCAGACATGATGTTGCTTGCAAGTACGTAAATTAGTACCTAGTTACATGTTGCAATGTTTGAATTTGATGAGTTCATTAAGTGCAGAAATTTGGTTGTGCTTCTGAATTTTCTTGCTAGGGATTCTCATGGAGGAGGCTTCAGAAGAGCTGCAAGATGTACCGTATTTCTAAGCAAATACCAATCCGATAACAGTAAATGGATTCCTGTTTCTCAATGGTTCATAATGGCGTGTATTTTACTATAGAGAAGAAAAGCCTGAAGGAAAAATTGCCCCATGTTGCAATATTGCTTAGCTTGATTTCCAATGACTAATCACTCTACTTTCCACTGAAGGAAATATTACCACACGTTGCAATATTGCTAAGCTTGATTTCCAATGAATAATCACTCCTCTCTCGTGGGAATTCCTTCAACTAACTGGAAGCTCTGATGCTCCTCTCTTATTGGGGAAATAACGGCAGGGGTGGCTTTGTTTTTGCTGTTAAAAAATCGTTTTGGAGGACTTTATCCAAAAGTGCTTTTTAGAAGAGGGCTTTTAGATAAGTTAAGTATTTTTTAATTTTAAAATTTCATACCCTCCCGACCTTTTGGTATTTCATATTGGGTGTGGGGGATGTTAGATCCGGCCGCCTGCCCAATAGTGGGTTCATTTTTAGTGTTTTAGTTTATTTTATTAAGGAAGGGTATTCGGGTAATTGGCTAATTTCTGAAATTGTATTAGAGGGAGTGGTGCTAGCCGGCCCTAGTTTATGCTTAATTATTGAATTATTCTTGAGGGATTTCTTAGGAGAGTGCGAACGTCCTCGCTTATTGGCGTCTTGGGAGGGTGGTTGCCCCTTTAATTGTAGCCAAGTTATCAACTTTATTTTCTATTTCTATCAATTTCAGCTCGGATTTGCTTTATTCCTATCAATTTGGTATCAGAGCGCGTAACGATCCATGGCGGCTTCGACAAGATCACAAGACAAGTTCGAGACTTTGGCGGCGAAATTTACTAGCGAGATCGAAGAGATAAAGAAATCCTTGGCGGGGAACGATGAATCAATGGCAAGGTTGACGGCTTCCATCGAAAAATTGACGGCGAAGCAAGAGAAACAAGATGAAGCATTCGCGCAATTGATTTTTCAATTGACGGCCAACGCGGGAAAAGATGGAAAAGTTGATGGAAACCCTAAATCAGCGATAAAAGCGCCACCTTTGTGTTGGATCCTATGGATGGCAAACAACACTAGAAGAGGTGGTTGAATAGTGTTGTGCAAATAATAAACTTTTTCGATCGTTAATAACACAAATAAGAACTCTTCTATTGTTGCCTAAGAAACCAAGTAGAGTGATCTATGTTTGGTTCTTAGTCAACAAAATAATCTTACAAATAATGTGAAAGAGATAAGATTACAATCAGATAAGAGATCTTTACACAGAGATCTTTCCACAGCGGAATTAAATAAATAATCTTTGCAATAATAAATAAACAACAAAGATATGATATTAGCAAATGAAAGATACGTGTACAAGAAATATAAACAATCACAGAAAAGCATACGTAGAGACAAGCAACTTTTATCCTGGTTCTCCGCAACCTGGGTACGTTCAGTCCCCGACCAATCCGGTACGAGATTTAATCCACTATTGCCTTAGCAATACAATTACCTAATTTCACCCATTAGGATTTCCAACTACTCAGCCTTAACTAGGATTTTCCAACCACCTAGACTTGTCTAGAATTTACACCGTCCCTTATCACAAAAGGGAATCCCAAATACAAATAAAAATCCAATTCTTCACAATATTCGATGGAGATTAGTTTACACCCAAAATTCTATAGCCAAGATAAATATTGCAATTGTGCGTTTAAGTGGCTAAAAGAACTTAAATAGATCTTTAGATCACACAAAGAATATGAGGAGATTCAATGTGATCTAGATCTCTTGTTTTCAAAAATCTTTCAAAGAATGAAATTAAAGAGTAAGGAATTTTGAAAAAACAATTTAAAAATAGCCAAATAAAGAATGGATCTCAATAAAAATTAGAGTTAGAACTTTGAGATCAGGAAAAATAGAAGCAGAAATTGGCTATAGTGTTGAGAATAAACAAGAGCGATGAGAGATTTTAGATCAGAATTGTAGCTCAAAGAATAGAGAGATTGGTGTGTCTAATGATCTCAATGAGGCTCCTATTTATAGAGTTTCAAAAAGGATTTCAAATTTCAAAAATGATTGACTTTCAGTCCAATCAAATAAGGAAATGGAGTGAAATTGGGAACCAGAATCGTAGAAGAAAAACGACAGCTGGTAGTAGTCTCCCTAGTGAGGTAGTCGACTCCCAGAGAATTTCATTGAAAAATTCTGCTCAGTTGGTAGTCGACTCTCTCTCCTGGTAGTCGACTCTCAGAGCATTTTACACTGAAACTCAGCTAGCAAGATGTGTAATCAACTCCTGGGTGTTTGGAGGTTGACTACTAAGAATTAAATCAACTAGCTAATGCTCTCAAGAGTTCAAAAAGATTAAAAACATTTTTGCTTTAAAATCATTTTGTGTGCATGCGCAATATTTGCTTGGCTTTAACATAGTCCTAAAGAAACCAGCTCACACACTAGACTTAGACGAGACCTTCAGGAAGCCGATCAAACATTTGCAGTAGATGCGCGCTTATCTTGAATTTGAGCTCTTCTTCATTAAGCTTGAGCACTTGCATGAGCTTCATCATTGAGCTATACTTGTGCTTGATGTAGAGCTTGCAAATTCGTCTCCGTCTTCCGAGTGTGGTTGAGCTTCTTTGGAATATGCATAAAGCTATCAATCGCACAACCTGCACACTTAAGTGTAGCGTAATTAGTATACTAATATCATTTGGTGTGTTCATCATCAAAACCATTTGGGGGTGGGATTCGATTTTCCATCACTTTGGACAAGGGGAAAGAAAAAAATGAGAAAATCGATGCGGAATTCGTCCCCGAGGAGGAGGAATATGGCGAGGAGGAAGATGGAGGGCCGTGAAAGGAGGATTACCGTGAGTCGATTTATCGAAAAGTGAAAGAGGCAAGACGGGCGGCGGGCCAAGCCACCTCCTCCATCAGGCGCGGCAATGAGGAAGGGGGAGGAAGGGGGCCGTGGATCCCTTTTCAGGCCCCTCAGGCCCCCAGGAGATGCGACAGGGGGCGGCACACCCCCCATACTCGACCAGGGCCGGCAAAGGCCCCCAGGGCTCCGGCGGCCCCCACCGACCAGCGGCAGGGCCGCTGGGGCCCCAAGAACCCTCGGCAGGGCCCAGCAGGCCTTCCACATGGTCGCTGGGGCCCCGTCGAGCAGCGACAGACCCCCCACGGGGGGTGGGGTGCACAGCAGGAGGAGGCGCCGCCTTATGGTGATTTTCAACCCTATTTGGAGGACGCGACAAGGGGTTTCAACGACAGATTTGACCCGGGAACTTTTCGTGAGTATTACGATGACGGAGGGGGTTTCTAGACCCTCCCGACCCTCTGTATGGCAATGATAGATGGCGTCCTCTACCCCACACCTATGAGGGGCGCCCCGGAGACAGTGGAGGAGGGTACAGAGATTATCTGAAGGAGCATATGGGCCAGACTAGAGGCTACGGTGGACGAGGAGATGGGCCCCGAGGGGGGCTATGGAGATCGAGGGAGATGACCGCAGGGAGGACATGAGACACACCAGGAGAGGTGACAGCACTGCCATCAGCCCAGATATAGCGGGTGATGAGCGACCAGGGAGCATTCAATATGGGCAGGCTGCGGAAGCTGAAGATGCCTATCTTCCAGGGAGAGGACCAGTTTCGTGGATCTACATGGCTGAGAGATTTTTTAAAGTCTCTCGCATGACAGGAGCAAAAGCTAGAGGCAGCGGCGATTTGTTTGGATGGAAAGGCCGTCGCTTGGTTTCAGTGGAAGGATGTGAGGCGTCCTTTCCGCTCGTGTGAGGAGATCAGTGACCAGATGGTAGAGTTGTTCAAAGATCCCCATCTGGGGAATGTGAGAGAGCAGCTGCTGTCACTCCGACAGGATGGCACCGTGATAGATTATCTGGAGAGGTTCGAGGCCCTATCAGGACAGGTGCATTGGGTGTTTGACGAGACGATGGAGAGCACGTTTATGATGGGGCTAAAGGCCACACTTCGAGCAGCGGTCCGCATGCAGAAGCCTCAGAGTCCGATGGAGGCCATAGAGTACGTTCAGATGGTGGAGGACTGTGTTGGATATGGAAGACGTTAGTACACCCTTGTAGGGGATGTACGAGGGAATACGGACCTCGAACGTCGCGTACACGAAGTCGTACGCAAAGGGAATATGTTCCCTTGCGGAGAGGATCTCTAGATTGATGGGAAAGTCGCATTATATATATGCATAAGTGCATGCGACATATGGCTAATAAAGGGGGAATATCTTAAGCTTATGTTGTACCATGCATATGGTACAACTTAAGCTTATAATGTGCCATGTATCATGGTACACCTTAATTAAGTTGTTCCAAAGGAACAACTTACCCTAAAATAACTACCTTGGGGGCTATAAATAAGACCCAAGAGTAGCCATTTTCCTTACACCTTTTGCATGAAATTCATGCATGCATCTTCATCCTAGCGAAGCTCTGCAGAAATATTTCATCTCCCTCTATCCAAGTTCTTAATCTAAAGTAGAGATTTAGATTGTGGATTTAGTAGCCTTACTCCGTTCGTGAGTAGACTCGATCCGTCGTGGCGAATCCGAAGGCGAAGTTCGTAGACTACCGTGCAGCGTACGCAAGCGTAAGTCTAAACTTCATATTATCGATCCTAACTCTGTTTTGGACAGGATCCCTCATTGGTATCAGAGCCATATGGGTTCGCCCCGGTCAATCCACCGCCCCGTCGAAACTACGAACGAGTCGTTGTCTTTTTCACGAATGGGTCTCCTACTATTACGGATATAGTAGGAACGCTTCGTGACGGAGAGAACGCAGCGGTTGTTCTTTTCACGTTAGGGTCTCCTATCATTACGGATATGGTAGGAACTCTCCGTGACGGGAAGAACCGACCGTTCACGTAGTACGTTATTCATTTTTGGCACACGGCCATTAGGAAATAACTAATTTCTCGACGAACGGGTGCTTCATCGACGAACGGGTGCTTCATCGAGGAAGATGATGGAAGTTATTTCCATCGGGTAAGAGGAAAATTTGGTGCATGTGCACCATGGCCAAATGGGCTATGAAGGCCATGCACCCCCTCTCCCCATGCGGAGGGGGTTGGCTACGGCCAATAACCACCGGCGACCACCCCATCAAGGGGGAGGAATGAGTGCGGCAACCCCATTTAAAGGGGGTGGCCGGCCATGGCCAAAGGGGCCATGGCCGGCCAACGCCGAATGGCCTTGGCCATGACCGGCCATGGCCAAGCCATGGCCGGCCATGGCCAGGCCGGCAGTGGCCGGCCTTGGCCAAGCCCTGTCGGCCAGGCCGGCCCTGGCAGTGGCCAGGGCCCTGGCAGTGGCCAGGGCCGGCGCCCTGGCCACTGCCAGGGCCAGGCCGGCCCTGGCAGAGGCCAGGGCAGCGCCCTGGCCTCAGGCCAGGGCCTGGCCGAGGCCAGGGCAGGAGCCCTGGCCCCGGCCAGTGGCCTGGCCGGCCGGCCCCGGCCAGTGGCCTGGCCGGCCGGCCCTGGCAGAGGCCAGGGCCTGGCCGGCCCTGGCCGAGGGGGCCAGGGCCCTCTGGCCGGCCAAGGCAGAGGCCCTGGCCGGCCCTTGGCCAAGCCCCGGCCAGGGCAGAGGCCCTGGCCGGGAAGAAGTTGCTTTCAAAAAAAAAAATTGGTCGACCAATTTTGTGTTTTTGGTCGACCAATCTGGCAGAAGATCTGAATCGACTGCAAACTTGCCTACTGACCCATACGGGGTGACAAAAGGCATTGGCCAAACTCGAATGTGTCGATTAGCCCATACGGGGCTAACCACAGTGCCGACTAGTTCATACGGGACTAACGTTTTAATGAAGTTTTTTGGGCTCTACTCCTTGAAGATTAGCCATAGTGCTCTACTTCATGCGAGATTAGCCATGTCATTGTGCTCTACTCTACGGAGATTAGCCAATGTACTTGTGACGTTGTGTTCTACTCTACGGAGATTAGCCAACGTGCTTTCAAATTTTTGGAAAAAGATGTTTTTCAAATAGGTTATGTCCCGTCCTTAAATCGGGACAGCGCAATTTAGAATTCCAAGTCCTACCACGATCCGGCCATGGTTATCTAACCCATGGGTGTGTAGAACAGGTCTCGTGGCTTGGCAATTGTTGCGTTAAAATTCTTTGCGCTAATTCTCACCTATTCTATTTTGAAAGATATGTTTTTCAAATACTCGTTTTCCGCTGCTAGTACTATAAGAGTACTATTGTTTGATAAGTGATGGGGGAATATTGAAGGTTGTTCTAGATGGTGATTGGAATCATAGAGACCTTTTCGATTCTAGAACAACATCTTCAATATTTTTCGAAAGTAACTTATCAAATATAATATAATTCCAAGTGGGATTTGAATTTTTAGAACTATCCAAATGGGATACTCTATTATCATTTCAAGTGGGAGTTATATTTTAAGAATTTTTATGCAATGTTTTGATCGAACCTTCGGTTTTGTGTTTTTTGCAGCATTTTAAAAGTAAAATGTCTTCCGCTTCAAAAGATATCGTCGCTGAGTTAAACAAAGGTGAAAAACTCAACGGCGATAATTACAAACTTTGGTCCATTAAGATACAATACGTTTTAGAGGAGCAAGAAGTGCTCGAAACTCTAAAGAACGTAATGATTGAACCCGAGTTGGGCACTACGGCCCAACACAGACGAGACAAGGAAGCTTTTGATGCTTGGTCTCGGAAGAATAAGATAGCGCGCATTACGTTATTAAGCAGTATGGCTGATGACATAATGCACATCTTCCGAGAATATGACCTAGCCATGGACATATGGTCCAAGCTAGAGGAGAAGTTCGGTGGCACATCGGTGTCCAAACTTCGCGCCTTAACTATAAGGTTCGATACATATAAGAAACGTCCAGATCATTCCATGGGGAAATATCTGCGACATATGGCGAACCTTATCTCGGAGTTAAAGGACGCAGGTCATGTGCTCACTGATGAGCAACAAATCCAAGCAGTCATACGTTCCCTACCAAATGGGTGGGATCAAATGAAGATGCATCTCACTCACAATGAGAGCATCAAGACCTTCAACGACGTTTCCAAGCACCTCGAATTAGAGGAAGAGCGGCTTGCGGCTGCCAAGCCAAGTGCAGAAGTGCACATGGTTGCTAGTTCCTCACACGGGGGAAAGAAACGTAAAGATCGTTCGAAGTCTTCTAATGAACGTAATAAGCAACCTGAGTCTACCAAGGAACCCAAACATAAGGGTGGGCACAAGAAATGGCACAAGAAGAAAGACTTGAAAAGGATCAAGTGCTTCAAGTGTAACAAGCTCGGTCACTATGCTCGTACGTGTACGAGTGGAAGTGAGGAGGTAACTTGTAATACTAGTTACATATGTGTTTCTAGTTCACTATTTCTTGTGGAATCTAATCCATTTTGGGATAATTGATTCAGGTGCCACCGACCACATAGCAAAGGACAGACGGTCCTTCGTGGAGTATCACCGGATACTCAAGGAATGAAGTGGATCAATGTAGGAAACAACACACGTGTTGAAGTGAAAGGCGTTGGGACTCGCAAGCTTGTCTTGGACAACGGCCGCACTATCCTACTTCATGATGTTCTCTTCATTCCATATATTCAAAGGAATATTAAAACTGTGGTCAAATTTATTGGGTCTTGGTTAATAATTGGTTCCTTCATGTTTGTAATATGGACCTATTTTTGTAATAATTCCTTTATTGGTACTGGGTTTGTATTTCAAAGGATTTATTGTAATAAGTACAATGTATAATTCCTCATGTAATGAAAATTTCCTTGTGACAAATTCTTTGACTAATGAGTCTAATATAATTTGTTGGCACACAAGGCTTGGTCATATTGGACCAACGCATTTGGATAGACTTGCCAAACGTGGCCTTCTATCCAATGTTTCAAAGGTTGAAATGTCGACCTGCAAACATTGCCTTGTGAGGAAATCTTGTCGCAAGCCGTTTGGAACCGGCACAAGGGCCGAGGTTCTATTACAGCTTATCCATTCGGACATATGTGGTCCAATGAATGTCAAGACAAGACGCGGGAAGTCCTATTTCATCATTTTTTTGATGATTTCACCCGATTCGGTCATATCTATTTGATATCCCACAAAAGTGAAAGCACTAAACCTGCTTTAAAAACTATATGAGTTTAGTGGAGAATCAATTAGATCGCAAGATTAAGGTCGTGTGAACCGATAGGGGCGGTGAATATCAATCAACAAGTTTAAAGGAACTTTGTGATGAAAAAGGCATAGTACATCAGGTAACTATGCCTTATACTCCTCAACAAATTGGTGTTGCAGGTATAGGACTTTGATGAAAAATGGTCCTTTCAATGATGGCGCAAGCTAACTTGCCAATCACTTTTTGGGGTGATGCATTATTGACAACCATTTTCATTTTAAACCGCGTACCCTCGAAATCAGTTAGCTCCACTCCTTATGAGTTGTGGAACCAAAGGTCTCCTGACTTAAGCATTTTTACCTTGAGTTTGTGCATTCAACGCACATATTTCCTCCCATAAGTATGGCAAACTTGGGCCAAGGAGAAGGAAATGTATCTTTAAACGATACGCATAAAACTCCAAAGGTTATGTTTTTGTTAGTCAGGAAGACAATGGTGTGCTAATTGAGTTTGAGTCGAGGGATGTCACTTTCTTGGAAAACGAGTTTCCAAGACATGGCGAGATAAGTCAGGACTTATCTCTGTTTTGAGATTTATGATCAAAAAGGATTATCTCATTCGAGTGGGAGAAATTCTTGGTGAAAACGAAAATTCTTTTTAACCTTCACCAATGGATTATACGAATGACGATTATCCTATTCCATACGGGAATAATGATCCAAGTGGGAGCAATTCTAACAACATTTCAAGTGGGAGTGATATTAGAATTGATCTAAATTCGAGTCAACAAGGACTTGAAGAATCTCAAATATGCCGAATCATGCCCTGCAAAAGACAAATGGATGAAAGCGATGAAGGAGGAATTGAAATCCATGAAAGTTAACCAAGTCTGGGACTTAGTTAACTCACCCAGAGGACATAGAGCAATTGGGAACAAATGGGTTCTCGAGATCAAGCATAAGGCTGATGGCTCTATAGATAGATATAAAGCTCGCCTTGTCGCGAAAGGTTTTACGCAACAGGAAGGGATAGACTACGAAGAAAACTTCTCACCTGTTGTGCGTTTTACCTTGATTCGCATGATTCTGGCAATGGTAGCTTGCTTATACCTCAAATTACATCAGATGGATGTAAAGACTGCCTTTCTCAATGGAGAATTAGACGAGGAGATCTATATGGACCAACCAACAGGGTTTGTAAAAGAAGGAAACGAACATAAGGTTTGTAAACTTCGTAAATCCATATATGGTCTTAAACAATCCTCGAGGCAATGGTATATACGATTTCAAGAGGTTGTCTTATAAAATGGATTTTCCATACTTGATAAAGATAACTACGTATATATCAAGAGGATTAAAAGCAAGCATGTTATTATGTCTCTATATGTAGATGACATTTTAATAGCCGGAAATGACAAGGGCTTTGTGATGAGTATCAAGGCTTGGCTTTCATCAGTATTTTAGATGAAAGGCATAGGAAAAGTCGCATATATCCTTGGAGTTAAGATTTCAAGGAATCGTTCGAAGAAACTTCTTTCTCTTTCACAGGAGACTTATATAAAGAAGGTTCTAGAACGATTTAATATGCAGGACTGCAAGTCCATTGATATTCATATAAGCATATGCGATAATTTTATATCTGGAATCGTGTCCAAAGAACCAAAAGGAAAAGGAAATTATGGAAAAAGTTCCATATTCCAGTGCAGTTGATAGTCTTATGTACACTATGGTGTGTACGAGACCGGACATCTGTTTTGCCGTTGGAAATGGTAAGCTGTTACCAATCCAACCCAGGGCAAGAACACTGGAAAGCGGTTAAGAGGATAATGCAGTATCTTAAAGGAACTGCAGATTTGCAAAAGACTATGATAAAACCAAGAAGGTAGACATAAGGTACATATCTACGCATGAGATGATAGAGGATCAACTTACGAAAGTGATCCCCAGAAATGTGTTTTATAAACACTTATCATCTCAAGGATTGCGTATGGGCTGAGTTGTACCAAATATATATTCCCATGTCTAAGAAATGATCAAAATTAATAAAAGAATAAGTTCTTTTTCCAACATTGCATATGAATTTCTTAAGAAATGTTTGTGTACATTTTTGAAATCTCAGCTGAATTGTGTGTATGTCGGACAGATTAAGGTTGGCTCTCTCACATGAGCAACCGCCTTATCTTATCAGATGGATAAGATAGAGATGAGACTAGTTTAAAGTCAAAATCATTAGACGAATGATTTAGAGTCATGACTTTAACAAGATAGTCGAATGAAAGATCTGCATCATATGGATGCTTACAAAAGATCTGAGATCTGTATCACAAGGATATAAAGATCTCATTGGATTTTTTAATCCTATCTGTCTTATGCAGGATGAGAGTCCGGGAATATTTCCTGAGTAGTAAGGGGACTCAAAAGATAGGCACTGTGGTGTCTGATCTTTCATCCGTACAACATCATTAAGACATACTCTCCCTGGGAAAGGAGTGATGTTGTAATACGTGTTCATACCACGTATGCATTTCGACCACTGAGTTAGTAGCAATAGTGTTTGCTATTATGTGAGACTCAAAGGCCATACGGGTCTTAACTCTTACCCTCAAGGACTCCAATTGGTTCATTTAGATTTGACGAGATGATCGCTATCTTAGCGTGTTGCTAATGGGCTATGGTAATTCGGCTCGGCGGGGCACGTTAGAAAAGCGAATCAAGTCAAGATCAGAAGGTTCGCAAGAAGAGGAAAATTGATTTCATATTCGCATTTGGACTTTAATGATTCAAAGCTGGCCAGCCAATTGTAATCCAGATGGGATTCAATTGTTGAATATAAAGTACAAGAAATGTGAAGAAATAATCTAGGGTAAAGCATGCGTTGAACTACTCAACTTTGCACCTTCGAGGTCGTTGTGTATCTCTAACAAGTGCACAACAACAGACTCTACGCGCATGACGGTCGCACGGTCTATTTCTCGGTATGATAGATGAAAGAACTAAGAGAAAGACGTTCTCTTACAATCCCCTCAAGTGTGAGTGGGAGATGTTGGATATGGAAGACGTTAGTACACCCTTGTAGGGGATGTACGAGGGAATACGGACCTCGAACGTCGCGTACACGAAGTCGTACGCAAAGGGAATATGTTCCCTTGCGGAGAGGATCTCTAGATTGATGGGAAAGTCGCATTATATATATGCATAAGTGCATGCGACATATGGCTAATAAAGGGGGAATATCTTAAGCTTATGTTGTACCATGCATATGGTACAACTTAAGCTTATAATGTGCCATGTATCATGGTACACCTTAATTAAGTTGTTCCAAAGGAACAACTTACCCTAAAATAACTACCTTGGGGGCTATAAATAAGACCCAAGAGTAGCCATTTTCCTTACACCTTTTGCATGAAATTCATGCATGCATCTTCATCCTAGCGAAGCTCTGCAGAAATATTTCCTCTCCCTCTATCCAAGTTCTTAATCTAAAGTAGAGATTTAGATTGTGGATTTAGTAGCCTTACTCCGTTCGTGAGTAGACTCGATCCGTCGTGGCGAATCCGAAGGCGAAGTTCGTAGACTACCGTGCAGCGTACGCAAGCGTAAGTCTAAACTTCATATTATCGATCCTAACTCTGTTTTGGACAGGATCCCTCAGACTGGCAGTCTGAGGAGCGGAAGGCGAGGGGTGGTTGGAGTGGACCGGTTTTCTGCAGTGTTTCGACCATGACATGAGAGCAGAAGGCGACTATAGGGGCGGATTAAGCGAGTATTGAGAAGACGGAGGAGCAGAGCAGCGCACCGTCAGTGGTGGGTCAATTCATGAGGATGACTGACATCGAAATGAGGGAGAAGAGGCAGAAATGCCTTTGTTTCAGATGCGATGAGCGGTTCATCCTAGGGCACCACTGTGGGGTGCGCAAGCTGCAAGTGCTGATAGCCGAGGAAGACAAGGAGGAGGATGTGGAGGATGGAGATGTCGGAGTGGAAGACGACTCCCACTTGGAGTATGACCGCCAGAAACTTCATGCACCACCTTGAGGACAAGGTGGATTTTCGAGGGCGGAGTAATGTTAGATCCGGCCGGCGACCCAATAGGGGGGGTCATTTTTAGTGTTTTAGTTTATTTTATTAGGGAAGGGTATTTGGGTAATTGGGTAATTTCTGAAATTGTATTAGAGGGAGGGGTGTTAGCCGGCCCTAGTTTATGCTTGATTATTGAATTGTTCTTGAGGGATTTCTTAGGAGAGTGCGGACGTCCTCGCTTATTGGCGTCTTGGGATGGTGGTTGCTGTAATGCCCTACCAGCTACTGCACAAGTACTAGAGGGGGGGTGAATAGTACTTTAAAGTAATAAGGCGTATTATTCCAAATTACTTTGCACACAACTACCAAATCAATTTGCGGAAGCTTAAATTGAATGACAACAATGAAATTAACAATGCTAACAAACAATGTTAATGGGTTCGGATCCACCCAAGTCTCCCCGACTTGTTCCCGGTGATCCTACGTCCCAACCACCCGGATCCCTTCCGGATACTTGAGTTAGAAACCCTAACTCAAGATTTCCACTATGAATATCTTGTGAAAAACCTTCACAAGATCAAATCATACATGCAATGGCAAAGTGAATCCCACAACCCCGGATCACAACCTTCTCTCACAACCGAGAGAATCACAAAGCAATATTAAAGAGTTTAATATGAAATAAACAAGCTTACCACAAAATCCTATACCTTGAGTTTTTCTTACCCAATAGGTGGAATGAAGGATTTGAGGAAGATGAAGTTACCAAACCCTAGCACCAAGGAAATGAGCAGCAATGGGTGCCTAGGGATGATTTGGAAACTTGAATCAAGCAATAGCTTGAAGAGCTCACCAAGAACAAGCTTCTCTCTAGATCTAGAAATGAGAGAGAATGGGTTTCTTGTGAGGAAGAGAGCTTTAGATTTGAGGGAGAATGGCTATCTCTTTAGAACTCAATGAATCTCTTAATGGCAGCTCTATTGAAGATAGAAATGACCTAGGTTCGTATTTATAGGGTCCCATAAAAACAAGTTAGGTCAATCTCCAACGGAAAGAAATCTGTGAGAATTAGTCGGTCAAAGAACACTCACTGACCGACTAGTTCATCAACTAGTCGGTCAGTCACAAAGCATGGACCGACTAAGAGCAGATCTGAGAAGAGATAGAATTTCAGACCTAGAAATCTAGTCGGTCCAAGAACACTGTCTGACCGACTAGTTTCACAACTAGTCGGTCATCCAATGAACGTAGACCGACTAAGAGGCAAAACAACTTAGTCTGAAGGCAAGTTGACTTAGTCGGTCCAAGAACAAAAGTTGACCGACTAGATTGTCAACTAGTCGGTCATCAAACGTTCTTAGACCGACTAACGGTAAACAGTAGCTTAGGAGAATTTTAGAGTGAACAGTAAGTCTCAACTAGTCGGTCAAAGAAGCATCACTGACCGACTAGTTCACAAACTAGTCGGTCGGTGAGTCAACGTAGACCGACTAACTGTAAACAGTAAAGTCCAAGAAATTAAGGAATCAAACTAGTCGGTCCAAGAACAGTTGCCGACCGACTAGATCACCATCTAGTCGGTCAGTACTTGTTCTTGTACCAACTAACATGCACAACAAAGTCCGAATCGAAGCGCGACGCTTCGAGGAAGTTAGAATGAACTTGTGCAAGGATCCTAGAGCTACGAAATGAGCGTAATGAAGATATAGACGTAAGATATACTCAAGGCTTAACATTCTATATATCGAAGCTAAAAGACAATAAATAAAACCTTAATAAACGGTCTTCGATAGCTTCGATTGAATCTTCATATTTTCCAAAGCATCGCAAGAGCTTCAACGAAGCTTTAGGCATGAATATGAGCTTTGGAAAGTGTTGAGATGTCGCTTTGAATGTTCACGTGAAATTGGCGACGATCTCCAATACTGCGCTCACAAATTGTTAGTTCATGAATTATTTATGTTTGCTCATCATCCAAAACCAAATCCGGGGAGTCCAATATTCAACAGTTGCCCCTTTAATTGTAGCCAAGTTATCAACTTTATTTTCTATTTCTATCAATTTCAGTTTGGATTTGCTTTATTCCTATCAGGCGACCACTTTGAGGATGGTTTGGAAGCTGACAAAATGCACAAATATTTGTTCACATACATTTCATGGCTGCATATAGAAATGACCAGCATGTATCTTTTGTTTTGTTTTGTTTTGTTTTGTTTTGTTTGTCCCCCCGGGGGGGGCATAGTTCGTAGAGAATAAATTGGTACCCGATATATAGGCATGGAGAAGAGCACGGGAGCTTATTAGGGAGAAGTTGCTTAGATCTACCTTTCAAGCCACTGATCATAATCTGAACAATTTGAGGCCTTGCACACTAATATTGGTCGGGTGCCAGGCATCCTATACCATAATTGTAGGACTAAGCAGCTTGCTATTTGTGGCTCTCTGGTTTCACGAGTGTCTGATTTGTTTCCTCTTGATGGATATGGGAAAAAAATTGTTGCCATTTCATTTTGGTGTTTTAAAGGTATTTTACATGGACATGCAAAGTGTATTCTCCATTTGGTTAGCCAAGCATCAGAAATGAGATGGGCAAGGATTTTGCTCCAAATTCTTGTAAGAGGAGCCAAATCTCTATCTTTCCCTCCCTTTCTATGTAACGATACATAGGTTGATTAAAATTTTTTAATTTGGGCTCAATCTTGAGTTTTTGACAGTGGTGCAAATACTTAAACCCTCCTAGGCTGTTTCGGTTGTTCCCAAATGCCCACATGAGTATGACCCTTTTCTTTATAAATCTGATGAGGGCAGGGTCGGAAACGACTTATAGGTTAAACATGGATTCTGGTTGTTCTATATAGGTCAAGATTTTTGTTGTTGTAATAAAAGCCTTGTATTTTCTGGTATTTTATTGTATCTATAAATGTATCAATTTCTCAAGTATGAAATTATTGAAAATGCATACAGAGAGTGCCAATATGTATGATTCTGATTGTTACATGTGTCATTACCTGATAGGTTACATAGTCAAGTTTCTAAGGTTTCTGGTGGTTTTATATTGATCAAAAAAAATTCACACATTATAATATTCCTTGATTGTTCTGGTATTGTATTGACAGTATCTTTTTATCAGTGTTGTGTTCTTCTAAATTTGAAATTATTGAATATTTCTACAGGAAATGTCAATATATATGATTGTGATAGCTTCATGCGACATAGACCTGATCTAACCTGATCTGAACCTGACTTGCCTGACCAAACCCTATCGTTAACTCAACATGGAAATTGACTTTTGGGCTGAGCTCAGGCAATGAATATTCGGCATGTTAGTTCTGTCAGTATATCTTATGTTTGGGTGTGGACATGTATTGGCATTCGATTTGACCCCACACGAACTGGATGCACCCATAGTTTCTTGTGTGCTGAGTATCGAGTATGGCTAGTGTTAGGATTTATTCTGTGGTCATTCTAGTATGCGTCTTGTCATATGTGGCACTGGAGAATGTTGGATAGGTTGATATCCCTGCCATATGTAGAAGAGAATGTTGGACATTTTGTTGAACAGATTGTTGGACCAGGATGTTCAACAAACTATGCTTACTTGCATACCTGATGCGGCGTGGTGCTCAATAGGATGCATAACTGGAGCCTGCGTATTCCGCTATTTACTATCTTGCTGTTTCTGCTCTTATGGTGGTTATTAAATGATTTATTGTTGATTGTGCGCTATCTCTTGAGAATCGGTTGAAGAGAGATTTTCGGCAAATCAATACTCTTGCCGCTGCCATGTTCGGATTTATCGGGATCTCGTAACCGCCTCTTTAGGATCTTTCGGGATCTCCTTCTTGTTGGAGATGGTGCAGTTGTTGCTGAAGATGGAGCCGAATCTTGGTTTGATTGCCTGCGTGGAAATTGAACCAAAGATTGCAGGGCCGATTGCCTTTTAAGCGATGGGTCGATTGGCGGCTAGGGTTGACGAAGGAGTTTAAGAAGTTTAAGGATATTCTCCAGGAGGGAGGCCGACGGCTGCGACACGCAGGATCAAGGGAGTTGATCGAGTCGGTGGTGCAAGGGGAGCTTGCAGGCAAGGGGAGCTTGCCAAGAATACTTCACGGGGTTGATTGCGATCATCCCCTCACGGTTTGTTTTTTAAGGATGAGAGTGTTCTTCCTTATTAAAGCGTGAATTGTAGAATTTGTATTCTCCAATCTTTTTAGTGAAGTATTCTATTTTCTGGGCGTGGCCCCGCAGATGTAGGTGTGCGCACCGAACTGCGATACCAATTCTTGTGTGTTCTTGCATGTTGTGTGCTTTTACGCTGTTTGCTATATTCTTTACTGCGTACTGAATTACATTTGGTATCAGAGCTTGTCATCTACAATACTTTGACCTTCTTTCAAAGTGGATGTGATCCTGTAGGTCAGTACGCTGATCATGAACACAAAAGAAGGTGCTTCGGTCACTCGTCCCCCTTTGCTTACTGGATCGAACTACACCTATTGGAAGTCTCGTATGCGAGCTTTTATCAAGTCCTTGGATGAAAAAGCTTGGGTTGCTACAGTTGAAGGATGGAATCCTCCGGTTGAAATCAACAAAGAAGGCAAGGAGAGTTTCAAACCTGTGAGAGACTGGAATTCTGATGAAGAACGTGCTGCCTTAGGAAACTCTAAGGCGGTTAACGCCATCTTTACTGCCGTTGATGAAGAGCAGTTCAAGCTTATATCTACTTGTGAGCATGCTAAAGAAGCTTGGGACATTCTACAAAATGTGCATGAAGGAACCAGCACTGTTAAGGCCTCAAAATTACAGATGCTCGCCAGCCAGTTTGAAAATCTAAGGATGAATGAAAACGAGACGGTTGCAGAGTTCAATGGAAGATTGAGAGATATTGCTAACCAGGCATTTCAACTGGGCAAGAAGTATTCACAAAAGAAACTTGTTGAAAAAACTCTGAGGTCCCTGCCAGATAAATTTTCAGCAAAGATTGCTGCTATAGAGGAGGTAAGGAACACTTCGACCATGAGATTGGACGAACTCATGGGATCCTTACAGACCTATGAGATGAATCTCAAACAAAACAAAAAGGAGAAGGATGTTGCCTTGAAGATTGAAGCCAGTGAACCATCAAAATCTGATGATGAGACAGAACTCGAAGATGATATCGCGCTTCTCACCAAAAACTTTAGCAAGATGATGAGAAAGATCAGCAATAAAGGTCAGAATTTTAAAGCTATCAACAAAAAGGTGCGGACAGGACCTCCTGCAGGTGAAAGGAATACTGGTCGTCCTATACAAAGGTATGAGTCTAAAAACAAAGGAAAGGGAATACAGTGTAGAGAATGTGAAGGTTTCGGACATATACAGGCAGAGTGTGCAAACACTCTAAAGAAGCTAAAAGGGAAATCTCTTGCCAGCACGTGGAGCGATGAAGACTCTGGAGGTAGCGAGGAAGATGAAGACATAACCAGTAATTATGTGGCGTTCACAGCTATTCTGAATGACAAATCTGAAGGCAAGTTCGCCAGCCTTGTTGAACATAATGTTGCAACATGTACTGCTACAACGAAGCACAAGGGAGAACATGTTGTACAAAATGTTACAACAAACAAAGCTGATTCTGACAGTGAAGCTGAATCAGAAGTCGGGAGTGAAGAAGAGATTGATGATGAGGAAATCCGCATAGCCTATCAAACTATGTTCTACAAATGGATGGAAATTTGTGAAACCAACAAGAAACTGAAAGATGAATGCTCTAAGTTGAGGAGTGAGAAGAATACATATCAAATCAAACTTCTGAAGACTGAAGCAAATCTCCGAAACTGTGAGAGAGACATGAAGAGAGCCTTAATGAGAGCTGAGAAGGCTGAAAGCACTGTTAACAGATGGAACTCTGGGAAAACCAAACTCAATGACATCCTCAACATGGGAAAAGTCGCTGGAGATCGAACTGGAGTTGGGTACAACAGAGGAAGCAATTTTCACACACCCAAGACTAGGAGTAGTCTCAATACTAAGGAACATGTTAAATGGAGTCCACATGATGAGGTCAAGCCACGAGGAAAGAACAGAAGAGGTACTACTCCTAGACAGCTTATATGCAGTTACTGTAAACAAATAGGACATAATGATTGGAGGTGTTTCAGGCGCATGAAGCATGTGAGTGAAGGAAGAAATATTGTTCATCCACAGCAACAGACAAGCATGAAATGGATTAAGAAGTCGGAATTGGTCAGTATGGTTGCATACACCTCTTTAGCTACCTTTGCAGAAAATCAGTGGTACTTTGACAGTGGGTGCTCTCGGCACATGACAGGGAACAAGGGACTTCTGTCTGAGTACATTGCTGAAAATAAAGGTCATGTCACCTTTGGGGATGGACAGAGAAGCAAAGTTATTGGAAAAGGTAATCTCAACATGACAGAAACTCTGAAATTGAAAGATGTGATGCATGTTGAAAATCTAAAGGCTAATCTTATCAGTATAAGTCAGCTGTGCGATCAAGGGCTGCTGGTTCGGTTCAACAAAAATGAATGTCTTGTGTTTAATAGTGATAAAGTATGTATTCTTTCCGGAAAAAGATCCAGTGACAACTGCTACCTATTGCAAGAACCTGACAGATGTCTGAGTATCACCACTGATGCCTCTGAACAATGGCATCAGAAATTAGGCCATGTTAACTTCAAGACCTTAATGAAAATCTCCAAAGCAAGAGCTGTCCGAGGAATGCCTATGTTAATCAAGAAGAAGGAAGGAGTGTGCGAAGCTTGCCAACTGGGGAAGCAGAAGAAAATTAGTCACAAACAAATTCAAAATATCACAACATCAAAAACTCTGGAGCTACTGCATATGGATCTGATTGGACCCACTTCAGAAACAAGTGTCGGAGGTAAGAAGTACATTTTTGTTTGTGTCGATGATTTTTCACGCTTCACCTGGGTGGATTTTCTGAAGGAAAAATCAGACACTTTTAATGCTTTCAAAAACCTATGTACTCGTCTTCAAGTAGAAAGAGGAGACAACATAGGGAAAGTCATTCGAATCCGTAGTGATCACGGAAAAGAGTTTGAGAATCACTCATTCTCTGAATTCTGTGAGGCACAAGGTATAGGACATGAATTCTCGGCTCCTAAGACTCCTCAGCAAAACGGAGTTGTCGAAAGGAAGAATCGAACTCTTCAGGAAATGGCTCGTGTTATGCTGAATGCTCGAAAAGTGAATACTAAGTGGTGGGCTGAAGCGATTAATACTGCATGTTACACCATCAACAGGGTTTATCTTCGACCAATGACTGAGAAAACTCCATATGAAATATGGAAAGGTCGAAAGCCTGATGTCTCATACTTTCACATTTTTGGAAGCAAGTGCTACATCCTGCAAGATCGAACACCAAGACGGAAATTCGACACCAAGAGTGACAAAGGAATTTTCTTGGGATATTCTACACGGAGTCGTGCGTTCCGAGTGCTGAATGAACGAACAGATGTCATGATGGAATCCATTAACGTTGTGGTTGATGATTTTGATCAGGGAGAATCTATTCTGACTGGTGAGAAAGGAGTCCAAGAAGACATAAATGAAGATGATGTTCGTGTTGAAAGTGATGTTGCAACAAACAAGACCAAACAGAACCATGTTGAACAAATTGTTGCAACACAGGATACTGCCAACATGGAGTCAACCCAAGTAAAAGCTGAAAATGCTCAAGATGCTGAGGGAATTACAAAGATCATACGAGATCATCCGCCGGAGCTAATCATTGGTGACGTTCACGACAGTCGTCGCACCAGAGGTACTAGTCGTGTTAATTACAGAGATCTGGCTGGGTATGCTTGCTTTCTATCTACTATCGAACCCAAAAATGTGAAGGAAGCAATTGGTGATGATTTCTGGGTCTCGGCTATGCAAGAGGAACTAAACCAATTCCAACGAAATGACGTTTGGAGTCTTGTGGAGAGACCAAAAGGAACTAATGTCATCGGGACAAAGTGGATATTCAAAAATAAGACAGATGAGAAGGGAAATGTCACCCGGAATAAAGCCCGGCTTGTTGCTCAAGGGTATACCCAAGTGGAAGGCATTGACTTCGATGAGACATTCGCTCCTGTAGCACGGTTGGAATCTGTTAGACTGTTACTTGCGGTTGCCTGTAGCTTAAACTTCAAACTACATCAAATGGACGTGAAAAGTGCCTTTCTAAACGGGTTGTTGAATGAAGAAGTGTATGTTGAACAACCCAAAGGCTTTGCTGATCCGTTTCTTCCGAATCATGTGTACAAGCTGAAGAAGGCTTTGTATGGGCTGAAGCAAGCTCCAAGGGCCTGGTATGAGAGATTGACCACGTATCTTCTCAAAAAGGGATATGAAAGAGGAGGAGCTGATAAGACCTTATTTGTTCAAAGGACAAGATCAAGTGTGATGATTGCCCAGATCTATGTTGACGACATAGTCTTCGGCTCAACATCACAACAACTTGTGCATGAGTTTATCAACCTCATGCAAAGGGAGTTTGAAATGAGCATGGTAGGTGAGTTGAATGTATTTCTTGGGCTCCAGGTTAAACAGTGTCAGGATGGTCTATTCATCTCGCAGAGCAAGTATGCTAGAAATCTTGTCAAGAGATTTGGTTTAGAAAGTGCCAGACATGTTAGGACTCCCATGAGCACATCAGAAAAACTTTCTAAGGATGAAGGAGGAAGAGATGTTGAAGTTACTCTTTACAGAAGCATGATAGGTAGCCTGTTATATCTAACAGCTAGCCGACCAGATATCAGCTTTAGTGTTGGAGTCTGTGCTCGTTATCAAGCAAGCCCTAAGGAATCTCATATTGTTGCTGTAAAAAGGATTATCAGGTATATCAGCGGAACTGCAGACTATGGTATATGGTATACAAAGGATACAAATACTCTTGTCTCAGGATATAGTGATGCTGACTGGGCAGGAAATACAGATGATCGGAAAAGCACCACCGGAGGGTGTTTTTATGTGGGGAACAATCTGGTGTCGTGGTATAGTAAAAAACAGAACTCCATATCGTTATCTACAGCAGAGGCTGAGTATATTGCTGCAGGAAGTTGTTGTACACAATTGCTTTGGTTAAAGCAAATGTTGGTAGACTATGGTCTGGAACAAGGAGCCATGACTATTTTATGCGACAATCAGAGTGCTATAAATATCTCCAAGAATCCTGTTCAGCATTCTAGAACGAAACACATTGACATCCGACATCACTTTATTAGAGAGCTGGTTGAGAAGAAATCCCTGGTTATGGAGTATGTTGCTACAGCTAATCAACTAGCAGACATTTTTACAAAGCCTCTTGATTCAGCCAGATTTGAGGAATTGCGGCAAGCCCTAGGGCTGTGTCGTATCTAATGTTGCCCCCTGTGTTGTGCATTTTGTTGCAACAGTTTGTTGCAACACTATGAGGGTCTTTCAATCTCTGCTGACGGGTCGGTATTTGTTCTCTTTTATTTTATTACCCGTTATTATTACCCTCTACCTCTTTTCATTCCCAAGGCGCATTTTTGCTTTTTCCGCAACTCAAATCTTTCTCCAAGATTCTCCTTCACCCGCTTCTAGGGTTCTTGAAATTGGCTTGGTTGAAGCTTCTCCCAGTTTGTCTACCATGACTAGAAATCAGTCGGGAGAATCATCTCTGCCCCCTCGTCGGTCTTCTCGACGAACTTCCGCTCGTAAAAGTGCTCCGCCGTCCTCGTCTTCTTCGGTTAAACGTAAAGGGGTGTTTCCTCGTCCTGTGCAAAGAACCTCCAGTGGTAATCCCTCTCCATCTCTCTCTTCTTCCTCGTTTGGGAGCATGCATCCTTCCAAAGTCTCGAATTTTGAGTTGGTGAACTTTTCCCCAATTCTTGAATTCCCCCTTCCCAAAATTCCCGAGGATGATGATGTGTATGATGATGATGAATGCTATCCTGATCCGGTTACTATCCAAGACTGGTTCTGGTATTTGAGAAGAACAGGAAAAGAATTGGATCTCTCTTATGTGGATGTATCACATATTCATTTTAAAGGTCTGATGCGTAAGAAGATTTTGGGAAAAGTTATGAGCGTGAGAGTTCCTCGAGATAGAAAAGTTGTCATTCGCACCTGGAATCCGACATCTTTTGTTAAAATCTCTGAAATTGATGTGATAGACATCTCTGATTCTGAAGATTCCCCTGTGTTTGCTGATTTGCCTAAGTCGAGAGGGACTTCAGGAGCGTCATCGGCTAATATGTTCTCTGAGAACTCTTTTGTGCAAAGTGATGAAAAGATGAACAAGGATGTTGAAATGGAAGCTGATGTTGATGCTGATACTGTGCCTACTATTCCATCTCAGAAAGAGGTCCCTGTCCCTCTGTCTCCCAGATGTGAAGTTGATGTGACCGCTCAAAATGTGGCTAATGTCAATAATCTTGATTCAAATGAAGGTGCTCAGCCTGTATCTCCTGTCTTCTCTCAGCAAGTGCCTGAGTCTGAAAGAGAACCCAAGGATGATGTCTGTGTCCAAGAAGCGTGCCTTGACTACTCTTCTGTGGGTCAAACTGTGTCGAGTGGAGTTGCGGAGCCTGCCGGTGGTGTTTCTGAAAAAAGGCAGTCTCCCAAAGATGTTGTGGGGTTGGTCCCTGGTCCTATGAATCTAGACATTTCAGGAGAACCTCTGACTGGCCAAGTTGTGGATCTTCCCTCAGTGCTGCCAGAAACTGATGCTGTGCAAGGTGGCCAAGATGATGTTGTTGTTGCTGCTGAGACTCTGACAGGTTCTGCTGATCGTTGTGGCGTGACTCAAGACTCTTCTGTTGCTGATGGTAACATTTCTGGGTCAATTACTGATGCTATTCCCCGTATGGAGGATGGTGATGAAGATTTTGTTGCACAAAATGTTGCAACAAATCCTTCAACATGTGAGTTACCTGATGAAAATGATCCTCCTCTGTCCTCTTATATGCGCAAGAGTAGATCTGTGTCCAAGAAGCGCCCTATTCCTCCACCATCCAGGAGTGCTGAGTCCTCTCCTTCCAAGCGACCTAAACTTTCAGCTTCTGCTCCTTGTCGCTCTCCCTCGTTTACATCTTCAGATGCTCTGAGCAAAATTTTTTTTGACAAATCTCGTAAGAACAGATGGCCAGCTTACTCCGAGAAACCTCTTATATCTGAAAAAATCCTCAATATATCGTCCTTTGACAAGACTCAGTTGGAATCTATTCTGAAAGATCTTGGTCTTATCCATGCTGCCACATGCTTCAGCATCTATTATCCTACCTTGGTGCGAGAGTTTTACTGTAATCTCTCCAAATCTGCTAGTGATGGATCCTCTCGTTGGAATTTCAGAAACTATGTCCGAGGAAAGATTGTCACATTCTCTCCTGCATCTCTGAACAAATTGTTAGAATGGAAATGTTCTCAATCTGTTCCTGCGTTTGGTGACACCTCTGGAGTGAGTTTTGATCGTCTGATTGAAGTCGTGACTGCTGGAAAGTTGTCACGCTGGCCTACTAAGTCTTCTGTGTTTCCCTCATCTGCACTTACGGCAAAGTATTTTATTCTATTCAGAGTTGCTACTCGAAACTGGTTGCCCACCTCCAATGTTTCAGTAGTCACTAGGGACATGTGCAAACTATTGTTTTCTGCTGGCACGTCTCAGGTGTTCAATTTGGGAAGAATCATCTTCGATTCTATCGTATCTTTTGCTGAACTCTCTTCCTCCGGGACCTCTTTACCTCATGGAGCTCTCATCTCCATGTTACTTTTGGCTCAAAAGGTGCCCTTGTCCCCTTCGGATCTTCCCTCTACCTGTGACAGTATCTCATATACAGTTAAGTCGGTGGCTGGTAAACTCAATGATATCTCTGAGGTGGTGCCCTCCTTTCCTGATAGTCTGTCTCCACCTCCAAATGCTGAACCGTCTGGCTCCGTGCCTCCTGCATCCCAGTCTCCTCCACTCGGTTCTGCTAATGCTTCTACTTCCTCCGCAAGTACGGTTGACATTCAGTTTCTCGAAACTGCCCTTCAGAATATTGATGATCAAATCCTGGTTCTTGAAAGCCAGCGAGTTCTTCTGAATCGCCACAAGGAGCTATTGCAGAGCAAGCTGTCTTCTCTCCGGGGTGGTCCCTCCGCAGGTCTCTGAAGTATTTGTCCGTTGGTGGCGCAAAAGGGGAGAATTTATGTGGTATGCTTTGTTTTCTATCCCTCTCTGTTATTTTACTGGGTGGTTTGTTGGAAGTTTTGTTGGATACTATGTTGCAAGTTTTGTTGGACATAGTTAGATATTATGTTGGAAGTCTATGCTGGAAGTCTTGTTGGACCTTGTTGGTCGTTCTGTTGAACATATTGTTGAATGTCGTTGTGCTGGGTGTTGAGTGTCTACTGATCAAATGTGGCTTCAGGGGTTTGAAATGTTATCAATGACCTTCTCTTCTATCATACCGTATGTTGTGCCACCAATTGACAAAAGGGGAGATTGTTAGGATTTATTCTGTGGTCATTCTAGTATGCGTCTTGTCATATGTGGCACTGGAGAATGTTGGATAGGTTGATATCCCTGCCATATGTAGAAGAGAATGTTGGACATTTTGTTGAACAGATTGTTGGACCAGGATGTTCAACAAACTATGCTTACTTGCATACCTGATGCGGCGTGGTGCTCAATAGGATGCATAACTGGAGCCTGCGTATTCCGCTATTTACTATCTTGCTGTTTCTGCTCTTATGGTGGTTATTAAATGATTTATTGTTGATTGTGCGCTATCTCTTGAGAATCGGTTGAAGAGAGATTTTCGGCAAATCAATACTCTTGCCGCTGCCATGTTCGGATTTATCGGGATCTCGTAACCGCCTCTTTAGGATCTTTCGGGATCTCCTTCTTGTTGGAGATGGTGCAGTTGTTGCTGAAGATGGAGCCGAATCTTGGTTTGATTGCCTGCGTGGAAATTGAACCAAAGATGGCAGGGCCGATTGCCTTTTAAGCGATGGGTCGATTGGCGGCTAGGGTTGACGAAGGAGTTTAAGAAGTTTAAGGATATTCTCCAGGAGGGAGGCCGACGGCTGCGACACGCAGGATCAAGGGAGTTGATCGAGTCGGTGGTGCAAGGGGAGCTTGCAGGCAAGGGGAGCTTGCCAAGAATACTTCACGGGGTTGATTGCGATCATCCCCTCACGGTTTGTTTTTTAAGGATGAGAGTGTTCTTCCTTATTAAAGCGTGAATTGTAGAATTTGTATTCTCCAATCTTTTTAGTGAAGTATTCTATTTTCTGGGCGTGACCCCGCAGATGTAGGTGTGCGCACCGAACTGCGATACCAATTCTTGTGTGTTCTTGCATGTTGTGTGCTTTTACGCTGTTTGCTATATTCTTTACTGCGTACTGAATTACAGCTAGGATGTATTCTGGGTCTCCAGTGTACATTATAGTTTTAACTTCGGTTAAGCAGCCATAGTGAAATATTCTTGTTTGATGCTTTTTTTTTGAGTAAAACGTTTATGTTCTGTCATTGGAAGCATTGTACCTACAATGATGCAAATTGTCCTTTTCTCCTTAATGACGGATTCGTTCTTGAAAATGATTTAGGATGAAAAGGCACAGTGTGCAGTTTGCATCTACTAAGGATCATTCTGAGGAAGCAGTCTCTCCCTCTTCTAGCTCTGAGCCTGTACCAAGCACTGCAGTTGCTGGATTGTAAGTTGAAGCTCTAATCATGGCACAAGTCTTATTTGAGCTTCTAATCATGCCTTGTGAATTCTTAATGATGTGCAATCAAATCTTAGTTTTTGATATGGAAGAGCTCTGCATCAGCAAGCAATAATTAATATCTATGAAAATTATCTACTCTTGCCCTTATTGTTATTGATATTTTCATCCTGTTCGTTCCTCTTAGAATTGAAATTCCATTTATTCATCTGCTGCATTTCTTTCAAAATAGCATATGGTCTTTGCAGTTGTCAGAATTGTGGAACGCTAGATGTGCAACTCCAATGATGTGCCCCGGCCCAGCTGGTCCAAGATCTTTGATGCATGTGTGCTGATGTGGGCAGACAAGGTTTGATTCCTTCATATTTTGTTATCCTTATATGTTGTAGGCTTTTATTGGTTCATTGGCATAATCATCATGATTACACTAAGTGATTAGTTTTGGAGCCACTGGTTGGCTACTGTCTGCGTTATCTGCTTTCTTGATTATGATCTGTCTTTTCCCATTTGAGATTAAAAGCCATCTGCTTGCATGTGGTGCCGCATTTGAGGGCATTCTCATGGTTGATTCATTTGGTGGTAGCTCGAGTGGTACAACATGAACTGTTTTTACCTCCCATAATTCTGGACAAGCACCCATATTTATTCCATTAATTATTTTGAATTTAGAGAAAGTTGGTCTTGGAATGAATCAGATTTGTTTGTTATAGAGCAGCAAATGTGATAGTATGATCATTATGCATATATGTTGATGCCCTCACAAACTTGATTAAAGCATGCTTAGTTCCATGCCAATAATTTAATATCCTTGTTCGCTATGAAGTGGAAGGACATCTATTCTCAAAACCATATCTATGAGATGCCAGTGATTGGCCTCACACTTTTTTTGCCATGCCATAGCTTATTGTCTTTTTCAAATAATTTGGTATGTGTTGGTGTGTCATGTTGTGTCTAGTTAGTGCTTCTTGGGATGTCAGTATTACTTCTCATTGTATGAATGTTTTTGAAATTTGTGATGTATGGTGTGTCATGTCGGCTGTTGGTCTGTGCTTCATAGACTATCAGGGCATTTGTCTATATATTCTATACTCAGGTACACATGCATTTTGGTCAAAATAGAAGGGAATTTTTGTGAAGTAATAATCTGTGCTTGCACTGTGCCCAAATAGAGATTTGTTTGAAAACAAGAAATTCATGTAAATCAATAATCATGAGACTTATATATTATACTATATTATATATGTCATATGAACATGGGGTTATTTAGATAGCAGCAGGTTTCTTTTCTTCTTCTTCTTTTTCTTCTTCTTTTTATAATTATCATGACATTTGTTGAATTGCTCATGTTAAATTGAGTAATTAACCATACGATGATATTGACTGTCCGATGCAACACTTAGATGGTTCCATGCGAACATCATTACCTGCCACATCTCACATGTATTTAAGTCTCAATACTTTCTCGCGGTTGAGGTTTTTTCAAGTTTTAGATCTTTTGGAATTTTGAACCTAACCATACATCATTATACTCTCTCTAGCAGACCCTTAAGGAAATTCTAGCCTAATTAAATGCTTTGGACACTGTGGCTCCTACTCCCAAACCCCATACCTTACCAAAATACCACCTATCGTCGATTTCCTAGGAATTTCCCATGTTGATCGGACAAATGTGTGAACAGTCTACTTACATTAGTTCCGAAGATTATGCAAGCACCATATGTTTTAACTCATCTTGTATCCCGAACTATGTCTGGTGCAACAGGAAATTTGTTTTTTTTGTTGGTTTATGTGGAGCACACTCTTTAACTTTATGCTGCACAGAAAAACCCACACAATTACCACTTCAACAGAACTTTTTGGTTTTTTTACCTTGTCGGGAATTTGAGCACATTTTTTATGTTATCCGAATCTGAATTTGGTATAAAAATATGGTTTTAGTGTATTTTGGGATGAAAGATGAGATTTTTATGGTAAAAGGATTGATTTTTAGGGCTAAAATGGATTTAGGGGGAAAGTTGATATTTTTATTGAGATAAAACTGAAATACTAAGATATGTTGGTTTCTTTCGAGACGAAACCGCTCTCCTAGCTTTTGATTCGAGATAAAAACCTAAAATATCCAAGATCTAGGATTCTCTCAACCTCTAGTGGTTTACTTTGACAAAATTTAGCATAAAATCCCTAACCCTAGCCATCAACTATTTATAATGGCTGATTTCTCCTAAAATTACAGAAATAACGAAAATATCCTTCTAGCCCAAAATTACAAAATTGCATCACTGGTTGTCGATCGATCAAAGAACCACCTTATTCTCAAGATGGTGCATAAAATACATGGGCGTGCTAAGAGTGCACGTCCCCTCCTGGATAAAAAATTCGAATGCCTTTGACACCGCCGTCGGGTCATCCAAAGTCACCACCACCCTTTGCGAAGCCTAAAAGGAAACCACAGTGATCGTGATCGTGAAGCCATGCTGAAGGTCTTCCGCACCTAAAACACTAACGCCGATACTCGGGAGGTCTTCTAGCTGAAAACCAGGGCCTAAGGGCCCTCTTAAAATTGTCGCCGGTCCATGGGAGGGCATGCCCAGAGCTCGCAGTCCCTAGGGTGGCCTGTCGAAGGGCCTCCAGGCCCTAGGCTCATGGGCCCTAGGGCTCTAATACTAATTTGATGTGATCCAGATCTTAATTTGGTATAAAAATATGAATGTTAGTGAATCTTAGGCTAAAAGATGATTTTTATGGTAAATGAGGGATTTTTAGGGCCATAATGTGGATTTGGTGAAAAAGTTGATATTTTTATTGATGAAAAAATTGAAATACAAAGATTGGTTGGTTTCTTTCGAGAGAAAACCGTTCTCCTAGCTTTTGATTCGAGATAAAAGACTAAAATCTCCAAGATCTAGGGTTCTCTCAACCTTTAGTGGCTTCCTTTTGACAAATTTCATCATAAAGTCCATAATCCTAGCCGCCATCTATTTATAATGGATGATTTCTCATACAATTACAGAAATTACGAAAATACCATTCGAGCCTAAAATTACAAAATTGCCCCCTCACACACACACACACACACACACCACCAAGATTGCCGAGCGCATCAATTTTTCAGACACTCGAAGGGTGCTTTGAGTAATAAAACAGTATAATATAGTGCAATTCTCTTGTAGTCTCGGATATTTTGCGTGCAAGATACTAATACATAGACCATAACAGATATACCTCAAAGTTACTATGTTTAATTCAGACCTAGTTCTTTTAGTTGGTTACCCATTACAGACTCATTACAGACACGCCTATGTATTCATTGCATTTGCATGCACATCATGATTTTATTTGTTGTGCACTCGTATCCATTTTTTTGCGAGCTTTGATTACACACGCCCGTTTGCCGTGTTCATGTAATGCTGTCAGAGATGGGCCTGAAGTGATGGACACGAGCCTAAATGCATCAGGTGATGGAAGATGCAACTATGGTTATATTTCTTCTTCTTCATCCTATAAAGTCTCTCTCTCTCTCTCTCTGGTGTACTTTCTGGTAGATTGCATGAAAATAGTCCCTTCCAAATAACCGTCCATGTCACATGGCTTTCTGAATTATATCTCACCAGTATCGTCTTTTGCATAATCAGGTAACATTAAGAAGTTACTCCCAGAGTTCGAGTTCCGAAATCCAAAACTCTTCCGGCAACCCACCTGAGCAGGCAAGCACTATTATTGGATAAATATTTAGTTGGCATATAGCATCGTGGCTTTGCATATGCATTCATGCGTCGTGTGTTCCTTGCAGAGTGATGCCAACGATTCTGACAATGGTAGCCATGGTCAAGTGTTCTCTGCAACATCAAATGGGCTGGAGTCCACTCTGATTGCTAGCATAGATGCATCCATGGCCTATGCTGATGATTAAGAATGTCAATTGCTAGAGGAGAGGATTTGTCAGTGTTTCTGGCGAGCAACCCAGAAAGGTTGTGTGTTCATAGAGCTCGCAAGAATAGCTTCAGAATTCAAGTTTTTCCTTGCGTTCAATAATTTGTCTCAGTGAATGCCGTAGGGATTCTATAGACAGAAGGTTAAATTTTGTTAATAACATCCACTGGTTTCTTATAAAATCTAATAATTGTGTTGTGCTGATGATTCAAAGTTATGCTTGTTCTAATGGTGTTATCTAGTTTCTTGTGCTTAAGAGCATAGTCTTTGCTGGAGGCAAGTGATTTTCTACGCAAACATTGGCAAGAAGTAAGCAGGATGAGTAGATGAAATAGATATGGTCCATCAAATGGCTGCCTGTTCATAATTTCTAGCATATTGCGGTTGGTTTTCCTATACTATGCGATAATAAATGGAACATCTTTTATACAATTAGGGATATTGTCAGATGTGGCATGTTTGTCTCATGTGGCGATGTGGAGTTTGTCACATGTAGCAATGCCATATCGCCACATGAGACAAACTCATCCACATCACCCCAAACACCCAAAAAAACACCTTACTCAAAACCACACTCAAGTTGACTGTACGTGCGAGTTATTTCTAGTTTTACTTTAAATTAAGCATAAGCCTAGAAGTATTCCTTTTTTGTTTAAATTTTAACTTCTATTTATATTAAGCCTCAAATCAACTGAAAGATGCCACCATCAATTCTAACAATTAACAGTGTAACGGACCCTTCCAGTGATCAATCTGAGCGTATTGATATGAACATAGCTTTCTCATGAACACATCAATTAAGTGAGATGATACTTTGCCAGTGAGATGACACTTTGTCATTTTTGAAAAGTAAAATCACGTCATGAGTCACATATCTTCCTATCCTTCTCAATTTCTTTGGGTTGGACTAAATCTACCGCAAAAATGCGGTGCGGAGTATGATTGCTTTCTAATTCCGTAAAAAAATAATGTCTTTCTATCACTTCAAACATTTCATCTCTTACTTTTTCCAGTTTTGGAAAATGAATAACAACATGCACCGCATCCGGCGGTGCCAATAGTCCAGCACGTTTCTTTTCAAAATGACAAAATGTCACCTTCCTACACCTTATTTTGATGTGTATGTAGCAATTTTCATTAATATTGATGCATCCGATTCAATGATATGATATAGTCATATCAACCACCTTGTGAGAGGGATGGGTTTAAAATAGGGATGGACTATCTTATCTGCACCTCAAAACTGCAGCTCAGTGCAGTAATATGATATTTGTTAAAAATAGTAAAAATTTGGAGGAGAGAGTAACAGAAGTGACCTATAAATTGAATCTTTTTTCTATTTTTAGTTAAATATCACACCCTGCACCTCAAAATGAGGTGGAGATGGTCCATCTCTTAAAATAAGCACCCGCTGCTCCTTTAAGCAGGCCAAATAACATACAGCTGCAATCAAAATTGACTACATAACTTCGCAATCTCCAATTGTGCATATCATAAGCATTTACCGAGTAAAAATAAGCCAACCAACGTACATATGTTGTGTTCCAAGTTTTGCTCCATCAATTGAGTTACAATTAAATGATATGAACTTTGTTGTCGTCATCGTCATCAATCTACTTGAAAGTTGAAACTATCACACAATGATCATTGATGAAAACTAATGGCAAACATTAGTATCCCTACCTGTTTCCATTAAAAACCATTGCATGTATCCATTCGCGCAATGACACTGCAAAACATTAGCTTTCTTTCCTCTCACCGTTCTGTACAGATATAATAAATGAGAGAAACTAAATAATATCTCAACAGTGGAAAAAGATACAAAAACATTTACGACCTCCTGCTTGCCTGAGTTCGAGCATTCTTTACTTCTAGCGACCATTGTAAATGTCGCTCACAGAGACCGACAATTTGGCTCCATAAACGATTCAAATCGGGGCTCAGTTATGTCCACCATCTCATCGTCTGTATATCGCCAGCTACGGGATCTTGATGTGAGGAGGATTAGCTTCTCCATATATTCGGCTGACAGAATCGTCTGCGGCCCCTCACAAAGGTTTCTGTCGACCGATAATGGCAATGAACACCTAGCCTGCGTTCTTTCAGACGATGCTTGAACGGTCTGAGAATTTTCTACCAAAGATTCTCTCCTCTCTATCTCCGGGGTGCTTTTGATGCTGTGAGAAGAGGAACTCTGTCGACAATAAAGAGAGAATGACAATACAGGTTAGCATTACTGGTAGAATCACAATGCAGGCTAGTTCTGCATGTATAAAAAAGACAACCAAATTATTGATCGAATATATGTAATAACATAGAATTCCAGTTCTACAATCTGTTCCAGAGAGCTGCTAAGCAACTATAAGTCTGAAACAATAACCTAGCACGTGGTCACACTGTTCAACGATAGGAATAGTATTATTGTTACTGGATGGCTAACTGGATTAAATTATAAACATCCAGACAAAAATAAGCAAGCATGTCCCTTGGTTTGGGCTGTCTCTTGCAACCGGCTGAGCATCTAGGAGATTGGACATTACGTCCAGTTGCGATCAAACAGAAGTCCGGTTGTGATGGCATTGGGCCTATGGGCTAGGATTATTTAGCTGCATGGGTTATGACTCAATGATCGGTGTTGCTAGAGCTTCAATGGGTCACGTAAGACCCGATATATCCTTCACATTACATCATAACACAATCATGCAGAATCAATAGTCACACGAATATCAGTAATAGCAAACTATAGAGCAGTTGTGATAGCAGAATGAGTGGGTGAGAGAACATCACTACAATATAAACTACATTAGTGATAGAAGAAATAAATAGGCGTGAGAACATCTCTACAATTTTAACTACAGAAAACAGCAACCAATAAGCTTGTTCCAAACACTTAACGGCCAACCTAAGGGATATTTACGTACCATAATAAGGCCTGAAGTGAAATTTCTCCTTTTACATTTATCAGGATCTATGGTGCAGAGGATTTGAACAACTTCCCTCATGGATGGCCGAGAGTCTGGATCCCATTGCAGGCATTCCCGGGCTAAATGAGCCATAATCTGCATCTCTTCCGGTAGGAAATTCCCTTTCAAGATAGGATCAGGTAATTCAGCAATGACTAACTTACTATCGTGTAAGCGGGATGTTGCCTACAATTACAGACACATAACAGGAATGATAACACATCAATTTTCAAGTTGGTAGCCTCAAGGAAAGTCCAAAAAAACAGTACATGAGGAGATGCCATGAAGGTATTCAAAAAGCTTACCCATATTACAAGGCTCTCGACATTTTTATTAGGTGATTTATTAATAGGATGACGACCTGTGATCAACTCCAGAACAACCACACCGAAACTGAAGACATCGGATTTCAGTGAAGCCTTCCCAACAATGGCATATTCTGGTGCAAAATACCCAAATGTGCCCAGCATTCTTGCTGGAGAATTGGAGCAACTAGTAAGATCATCATTCATCAAACGTTTTGCCATACCAAGATCAGTAATCTGCATGGTCAAATGACAGAGACACGATACCATATCTTTGCATCAGGGACAATAGTTATACCATACCAACAATAAAAATGATACAAGCTTGATACCTACGTATGGCCCAACTGATGTCTGCTTTTCCATGCAAATAGGGTACATTCTTAAGTTTCAAATTAACAACTAACATATCCTACTCTAACTATTTAACTATTTTAGTATCTTGGATAAGAAATATTGCTTTTTGAATTATAAGTTCGCACATAGAGCTAGTTTAACACCAATACATATTTTTCACGACATATTAATGATATGACCATCTTAAGATTTGCACCTGTGTCACAACATTTAAATTTAATATATGGTTAGAATACAGGTGCCACTATTTGGGGGGGGGGGGGGGGGGGTGTGTGTGTGTGTGTGTGTGTGTGTGTGTGTGTTGGGGGGGGGGGGGGGGGGAGGATATCATGACTAAACTTGGAGATCTGCTGATAAGAGCAAAGGTTATGCAAGCATTATATTATTACATGCAATTCAGATACCAACGATGCTTACCTTAGCTCTGTACTTGTCATCCAAAAGAATGTTGGTGGACTTTATATCTCTATGTAAAATCCTAGGAGCAGCTGCTTCATGTAGATATTCCAAGCCCCTTGCAACTCCTAGTGCAATTCTAACTCGGGTGGTCCAGTCCATGGGTTCTTTTCCTTGAGATGCATCTAAACAATCTCGCAAATTCCCATTTGACATGTATTCAAATACAAGGAGCCTCTCAAAATTCTTTCCATGGGACTCACAGCAGTACCCGAGCAAAGGAACCACATGGCAATGGTTTAATCTTGAAATTAATTCAATCTGCTCCAAGAAAGATTAAAGAATAGACATCGATTAGAGGATGTTGACTGTCAATGTATAGTATTATTTGAATAATTGTCCCTATATGGTGGAGAACATAGATGAGGGTTCTGAACTAGATGACTTAGCCAAGAGAAAGAACAGTTTACAGATTTGGGCGTTCAAATACTTAGCATGCCAAGGCTAATGTTATTTTGAGAAAAGGAGATAATGACTGATTATGAAGATCCATCACTGATTAATGGATGCCATTTTCATAAATGGGTTTTTTAAATACTTGGAGGGCCATTGAATTAAAAAAGGATAAATTGAACCACCCAAGCCTCATGTTCCATGCGGTATCTGGAACTAAAAATTCAGAATATTTGTTACTAAGACTGAGAGACCATTTACGAATAACATTGAGACCACATAGATTGGTCGAGTAATATAGGGTGAATTGCACGTAGACCCTTAAACTAGAATTTTGTGGGTAATTTAGAGGGGTCTCAATGTTAATACCAAATACTAGGGGTGTTTAGTTGCATGTACATCATCATAGAATAGGGAATTTGAGTGCAATTTACCAAAGAAAAAAATGCATTCTGATGAATATGGTTTTAATTTAGGAGGTATAATTGCAATAATAACTATATTTTGCAAAAGATAGAAAACTATGAGCAAGTAACATGCAGAAATAATTACAGAAATCATCATAATGACTGAACCAAAAATACCTCAGTCAGAAAGTCATAGTCTGCCTGTTGCCCCCCAAGCAGTTTCAGTCTCTTAATGGCAACCACTCTTCCATCAAATAGCTGACCTCGGTAAACATTGCTGCTGCCTCCAAGTCCTACCAGATTAGCATTTGAAAACTTATCGGTTGCTTGTTCCAATTCGACATACGAAAACTGGACAATTACCCCAGGTAATGTTTCCCTTTCACTTCCACAAATGAAAGAAATCCTTTTTAAGAATGCTGCATGACGACAAGTCACAGGTTAGTGTAAGGCACAGTACATGATATACAATATAACCTAACAGAAGCATGTACAGGTTAGGTTGACAGAAGCATGTACAGTTTAGGTTGAGTTCTTGATATCTTCTGAAAGTTGTAAATTAGATAATGTTTCAAATATGGTTGATGAAGAGTGAAGGCGGACAAAGGGCTAATTTCCACCCCCACAACATTTTTAAATGTAGTTACACATGCCTGCCATAAATTCCGTTTAATTCCCGGAACTAGAAAAAAGCTCAAAAAACTTCATCCGTCCGCATAAAGAAATGCGCTGCTTTAATCTCCACACAATATGCATTTTAAGGAAAGTAGCATGTGTTTGTGTGGCTTAAATTCCTGTAACTTTCACAAACTTGGCAAGAGACCAAGACTTACCGGTGTATGGATTGAAATGTGATTTCACCTTTACTTGGTAATCTAGGAATGAAGTAGACCGCTGGCTTATTAAGTTTGTTCCACTGTTCCAACTTGTATCTCTGTCTGATGATGCTATCGGTGCCTTGCCAGAAAACGTGTCCTTGCGGTAGAAATAGCATGCAACAGAAGCAAGAAATGCGATAGTTGTGAGCACAACAGAAAGTAGGAGAATGACTAAAACACCTTTGCTGGATATGCGTTTCTTCGCAGTGGAAGTTCCTGCAGCGCCTGCCCGAATTAAGAGATGTCATATTTTCTATAAGTGAGAATGAAGACTTTTGAGTTTAAATGTTGTTATGGTAGTGAAATTAGAAAATAAATTTATTTATATAACTAATAATGAAGATGACCAGTCATCATTGGCACACGTATCTGTAAAGTTCTGCCGTAATAGTTTGGTTAGTACAACAATTGGCTATTCCTTCTGAAGTGAAAAAGGAACCATACCGGAAGTGCAATTACATGACGTAAAACAACTGGCATCATGAATCGTTCCGGAGGCTTGCACATTTCCATTTAAAGCGCATGAGCAATTCCATCCCCCACCATCTGCCTCAAGGCCAACATATTTAAAGTTTCAATGATAATATGATTTTGTTACCAGAAAACATAATTATATAATAACAAACACCATTCCTGCATATTATGCATCATCCCATATTCCACAAACCCAAGCATCATGCATGACAGGTAGAAGACATGCGCGTGCGCGCGCGCTCACACATGCACGCACGCACACATATTGCATGCTAGTCTTGTGTAATCCCACCACATTACCATTCTGCTTCAGACATGAGGTGAGTTAATAGAAAATCGTGGTAAACAAACCCAGTGCAACTCAAACCATAAGTCAATCAGGATAATGCACATATATTGCATTTTAGAGTATCTCTTAGGTAGATGTTGCTAGTAATTGTATTCAGCTTGACATTGCCGTAAAGGATTAAAAGAGGGGAGGAAATACTTATCACATGACCAATTAGGTTTGGCCCCAAGCCAATGATTTGCAGTATCGTAGGAAGAAAAGTTAAAAGAACAGATGAATGGAAAGAGCAAACATATCTAGAAACACATCTCTGCAAATAAGCAAAGCGCTTATTTTCCATCAGTTTTAAATGAAAGCAAGAGTGGCATGTACCAAAGTATAACATGTGCAAGAAGATGCAACGGACACATCCAACCAGATGGTTGCTTCCTTAACGTCTGCAGGTGAGTCATTTAGCAAAATGCTACTCACATTAAGGCATGAATTCTAGACATCACCCTTGATGGGAAATCTAGTCCCATCCCAAAGTAGTTTTGATGATGATCACACTAAATGTTGTTAATATACTAATCACATTATCTAAAATGTGTAGGTTGTGCAATCAAATTGATAAAAGCTCAAAGCATACTCCGAAAAGAAGAACCTCAACCACACTCATAAAAGATGATGATGAATCTAGCTTGCATTCTACGCGAAGCACAAAAGGAGCTCAAAGATGAAGCTCAACGAACGTGCTCAAGCTCAAGCTAAAGAGGAGCTTAAATTCAAGTGAAGCACATGCAACTTCATCAAGATCTCCATGGCTTCAAAGTCTTTATTAAATCTAGTGTGTGAGTTGTCTTTTTCTTAGGACTGTGTTAAAGCCAACAAAAATTTGTGCGCGCACACACAATGATTTTCGAAAATAGTTTTTAACTTTGTTTAAACTGATTGAGAGCTATTGATTTAATTCTCGTAGTCAACCTCCAAACACCCAGGAGTTGATTACACATCTTATAGCAGAGTTTCTCTGAAAAACTGCTCTGGAAGTCGACTACCAAAGGAGAGAGCCGACTACCTGCTGTAGCAGAGTTTTTACTAAAAACTTTTTGGGAGTCGACTACCTCCTCTGGGAGTCGACTACCAGCTGTGCGTTTTGACTTCCTTGATTGCATCTCTCATTTATCCTTTGCATGATTTTTGGGTTGAAGTCAAACTCAATTTGAATTCTTTTGAATTCTCTTTTGGCTCTATAAATACAGACCCCTTGAGAACATTTTCATCACCAATTTCATTCTTGAGCTAAAGCTATAATCTTCTCAAAAGTTCTCATCGTTCTCATCGCTCTCAAAGTTGTTCGTAGTCAAAACGGTTTTTCAAATCTCTGATCTTATTGTTTTCTATAAATTCTTTTTGAGATCATTATTATTTTTGGCTATTGCAAATTGGTTTTCACAATCCTTCTCTTTGATTTTTCATATTCTCAAAGGATTTTTGAAACAACAAGATTCTAGATCACATTGAATTATTTCATATTCTTTGTGTGATCTAAGAACGATTTAAAATTCTTTATGCACATTAAGCACAATTGCAAATTTATCTTGGCTATAGAATTATTGGGTGTAAACCAATCTTCACTAATTATTGATTGCATCTCTCATTTATCCTTTGCATGATTTTTGGGTTGAAGTCAAACTCAATTTGAATTCTTTTGAATTCTCTTTTGGCTCTATAAATACAGACCCCTTGAGAACATTTTCATCACCAATTTCATTCTTGAGCTAAAGCTATAATCTTCTCAAAAGTTCTCATCGTTCTCATCGCTCTCAAAGTTGTTCGTAGTCAAAACGGTTTTTCAAATCTCTGATCTTATTGTTTTCTATAAATTCTTTTTGAGATCATTATTATTTTTGGCTATTGCAAGTTGGTTTTCACAATCCTTCTCTTTGATTTTTCATATTCTCAAAGGATTTTTGAAACAACAAGATTCTAGATCACATTGAATTATTTCATATTCTTTGTGATCTAAGAACGATTTAAAATTCTTTATGCACATTAAGCGCAATTGCAAATTTATCTTGGCTATAGAATTATTGGGTGTAAACCAATCTTCACTAATTTATTGTGATGAATTGGATTTGATTTTATTTGTAGTCCCTTGGTTATAAAGGTGTTGTAAATCCTAGTCAAGACTACGTGGTTGGAAATCCCGGTGGTGATATTAGGTCGTTGGAAATCCTAACGAGTGAATTTAAGTAATTGTATTACTAAGGCAATAGTGGATTAAATCTCGATCTGAGACGGTCGGAGACTGGACGTACTCAAGTTGTGGGGAACCAGGATAAATCGCTTGTCTCTCTGTGTGATTTTCTGTGATTGTCTTTTATTATTTACTTTGTACTAACTTATTCATTGTTTATAATATATGTCATTTATAATTCTTTGTTGATAAAATTGTTATTGCAAAGATTGTATTTTTATTCCGCTGTGAGATCTCTCTTTTCATTATCATTGATCTTTGTATCTCATCTTGTATTCTTTTGAAGATCATCGTGTTGATTAAGGACCAAACGTAGATCACTCTACGTGGTTGCTTAGGTGCATTGAAAGGGAAATTTGTTGTGTATTAATTATTGTCGAAAAAGTTTAATTCATACAACACTATTCAACCCCCCGCCCCCCTTCTACTGTTGTTTGCCATCCACAGGATCCAACAACCCTATGATCACATATATAAGTTGTTAACAGATTCTAGATACTTGTTCGTGTACAGGGATTTTTCAACTTGGCCACTTATATCCCACCTACAATCATTTTGATTATGCCCACAGGTTAATAAATTTATGCACTCGTTGGACTTTTCAAACTTATCAAACTAAAACATCTGAGGAGCTAAAGGAAGGGTTGGTTTTGATTATTTAGTGTTATTTCCCTAGAAGGGTGGGCTCTTGGGGATGCATAGGAATTATTATCGTATAGCACAGCACCAGACATTGGGTATAAGAGTTCAGAAGGTTAATAAAATGCAAATCACTAACTTGAAATATTCATATAAATTATGAGAACATGTCATAATTTCAGACTGAGAAAATCCTATTTAGCTATCCATTGACATCATTGGAGCAGTTCAACAAAATCTTTGAGAATAATAGCATAGAGCCGGAGATATACCAGGTGCACAGTCACAAGATGAAGAACAATTAGATGCAGGTGAGTAATTTAACGCTCCTCGTGGAGCAGCTACACATGTACACCTCCATATTGATGTGCCAGATACTTCCATGGGATCCTCTGTGAAGAATAAAATTCATGAATTAGAAGAATAATGTCGATGAATTAGATAGCAAGTGTGACTAAGAATGATAGACACGACGATACATGAACAGAAAAAAGAAGCCTGCATTTATCTCGCTTATCCAGAAATTTGATATTCCATTTACATGCAAGAAAATAGCAAACTGTATTGCAAAACCAAAGAATGAAACTAACCACATAAAACATGGTGAAAACAGTATAGTCCCCATAGACAAGCCAGGACAATTTTCAGGGGCAGCTCCATTAGCTTCAGTGTGAAACGGATGCAGAAGACATACCCACATTGCCCGCTTCCATTAGAACAGCCTGATGTGCAATAAAGAGTTGTTTTAAGTAACATCAATTTACAGTTTCTTCTATTAAAAAAGGGAAAAATGAAAAATTCAGACAATAGATTTAATGTATACCTGGCTTTTATAAATTCCAACAATACAAGTAAAAATTATTTAAAGAATATTGATCAAAAGTGCTTTTGTTTTACCATTAAGATGCTTAAAAGGTCAACTAGTTGGCCAAACAACCCCAGAGGAAAATGGTGTGTTTAGTTTTAGAGACAAATGGTCAGTTGTTCATTTATCAAATTGGTATTCCCCATAAATACAGCATCTACATATAACATTAAATTGACAAACTAATTAACCTTTCTAACCTACTATCTGCAAACCATGAAAAAACAATCAACAGGAAAGCTCATGAGATATGATTTAATCCGATCATCAAACTAGTAACCATCTTATGTAGAACAGTCACGGGCTGAACAGAATTGATTGTATACTACAACATATAATATATGACAATAAAAAGACAGAATTTGATGCATGAATAAACATTTCACTGAAATTTCTTGCATCAGAAACATTCTATAGTCGTCTGAAGTTAATCCGAACCAGTTGCCAAAAAGTACAGTTATCTTCTCATACACAGAGACACAAGAAGCTTTAATTCAAAAATGGCCGTTTGGATGCTTTAAAATGAAAATATTAGGAAACTATGTATTAATGCAAGGTATTAAGAAAACACAATCCAAGAACAATCACACCGCAGACATAAGCAAGATTCAGGATTTGTTCTAGTGCATTTCACAAGTAACAGCTAAAAAACGACCTCGCATATCCAGACAGTAAATCAACTAAGGAAACCACCAAGAAAACGTATTGCATCAAATTTTGGCAATAAAAAACTCAAATACACATCATTTCACTTACAGTGCTTGAGATTCTACTCCAACAGAAACCTCCCAAACCACCTCAAACTCAAAATGGGTAATAAGATCAACCTCGAAAGCATCTAAATTCGGCAAGAACTCATCGCATCTCCCACTCTCTCACTCAATTAAAACCCTGATTGCTATGTCTCACCTCTAGAAGCACAACCCATTATTACAATCGAACCCCCCGACACTTCCATCTTCGAATAATTTTAAAACTTTGCAGAGCTGACCGCATCCAAACCGCCGCACGAAGACGACAATGAACAGAAAAAAGCAAGCGAAATAATTGCATGAAACATTAAAATTTATAATAAGGACAGTGTATCAAGAATCAAAGCTAAGAAAAATCTCCCCCTTTGCCGACCTCAATTGAAAGCAACATTCTCGCAAACACGACAGAGACTTGCCACCGGTAATATAGGTAAAAATTACAAGATCAAAAATTACAAATGTAATTTTTTCCCCATTAAGTAACGAGCTGTTAGCACATTAAATATTTTTTATAATACACAACGGTCGAAAAAAAGATTAGGTGATGATAAATACAACTCCCCCATTTTCGTCCGGAAGGCGGAAAAAGGTGTTTAACTAGGAAAAAGAGGAGGCTGTATATAGAGACAACAATGAAGTCTTGACTTCGACGAAAGGAAACAAGCGAGCAATGATTAATTAATTTGCTATAATAATAAAATAAACTAAAATATTATTTAGTTTCATTATTTTAATAAAAAGAAATCGCAGCTACACCGCTCCGTTGTCGGCGAACTCGTCGGTGCTATCTAGGAGCAGAATATATAAATGTAAAATAAGAAAACAAGGAGCGCATTTATGGATAAAAATGACATTGCAAATATTTTCTAGAGAAAAATAAAAATAAATACTTCAAAAATTAATAAATTAATAGGGAACGAATTCAAAGCTCCGACAACCGAAATTAATATCAAACCCGCGAGACCACGTGACAGGGGGAATTGATGGATACAACCCAATTATTATTATCTTTTGGGGGAAAAGGGGCGCAAGAACAGCGGTACCTTCAATGGAGATCAGAGAGGGAGGGAGAGATTGGAGCTTCAGGTGAGCACAATGCTCCGCCCGATCATCGTAAGCTCTCTCTCTCTCTCTGGGTCTAGGGTTTCTGGACAGTGGAGGAAGACGAACAGTCTCTCTCTCTCTCTCTCTCTCTAAGTTTGTAAGTTGGAGCAACGATGGGCTTTAGAGAGAGAGTCGGAGAGGGTGTGTGAAAATGGTAAGAACGAGGAGAGAAGAAGCCAAGTAAAAGAAGTTAGGATGGGTTTTAAAAAATATTATTAATTTTTCTGACACTGTTCTCGAGATCTGGGACTCGCTGATGGGGATCATCATGGCAACGGACGGCCGAGATTTAGCTGACAATAATGACGGGTTTATATGAATTAACCAGGGATTAATATGCAATCAAATTAAATAAAGATACTAATTAGCAGAGAGTCCGAGCAGCTCAACGGCTATAGAGGGGATCGGCTCCGCAACCTCGACAATGGTGGGCCAATGTTCAATGAGTCGTTAGCCAATTGCGTCGCTTATACATAGTGAAAGGACTGTAAGTGGTTAAATTTGATAACGACATTACATGCAACTTTATATCTAGGCTAAATTTGGTTAAACTCCATGTAATTTTATTAGGTTACTATAATTAACCCGTGCACTGTACGTGTACCTATGGGTGGACAAAGATTCGATTAAACGATTGAATCTATCCGATCCGATCTGAAAAAGTAGATCGGATATCCGATCCGATGAAAGTGACTTGTTATTAATAAGCAGATCCGACCGATCCGTTTGAAACTGATTCGAATTCGGATTTTAGTTTTCATCCGACAGAATGTGATCCGATCCGATTAGGTTTCAAGCGGATTGTGTTACTGTCTAAGTTCATCCGAATATCCGATTCTCAATCTGATCCGATTGTTTTTCACTACTACCTAAAAGCCTCTGAATCAATGCATTCATGGCTATTGGTTAAGAAGACTAACAAACTCAATTGCATCCTCCTTGAAAGAGAGCTCTTGGTTGTCAAGCTCATCCTCCTTGAAGTTGATGCCAAACAAGTATGAAGATATTGCAAACAGAGATAGCTTCCTTATGTTATTCTAGCAATTTGTATTTTGTACGGATATTTCGTTTCGACATTGGAATTGACTTCGGTGTTTAAAAGTTAAACTTTCAGAATCTAATGAAACGAGTTACAAATTGTGGCATCAATAACTTTAAAATTTCAATAAAGCTAATATTAATCCGATCCGAATCATATCCGATCCAAAATTCTAATCATCCGAATTTTCAGATTAACTTTTTTTATTAGTGGATGCGGATCGGATTTGTCATCATCCGATTTAATCGGATCGGATGGTGGATTGAGGCATAATCCGATCCGAATATTCGGATGCCCACCCGGGTACCCAAGAAAAAACTCACACATGATACGGGACCCACATGAAAAAGAGATGGAATTGTTGGTGTGTGTGATTATCGTCTGGAATAAAAGGAAGAAAAAGAGGTGTTGAGGTGCAAAAAATGTGGAGGGTCAAAGTGAAAAAAAATACAGATGTCAAACCCGTCAATATGGGAAGGAGGGCTGTGCATTTAGGTTTTATGACAAAACAATGACTAGCTTACAAATAAGGGAAATAATATGGGCTTTTCTATGGGTGCTCCACAACATCACCCAAACCACCCCCACCCCCACCCCCACCCCCACATCCCAAGTGTGTTCTAACATGATGGTGTGGTACCTCTCTCCCCTTGCCACATGGGTCAAAGATGCAATGTGGGACAAACATTCCATCATCCACACTCAAAACTTTTAAAATTCCTCAAATTTTTTGGAAGTCTAGTTTCTTTCTTTAAGCTGCTTAATTGTATATCCACAGTTTCAAAGAATTTTTCATAGTTTTGGATAGTTAGGAGATAATGGAAAAAATTTTAAAGTCCAATATAGTTTTCGAGAGGAAGTTTAGCGAAATTTAGCTTATATTATATTAATATAGGAAAAGGCTCTTGTGATAACTCACGTGCCAGGTGCAACAAAAGATTAGTCCATGTCCCTCATCGTGAACCACAGGAACGTCCAGAGTCCGTCCAGAGTCCATAAGAGCAAAAGCTAATTTTCCTTCCAGGGTAAAGCGGCGCATCAAAAAGGGCTGGCCCGTCAAAAGTCCGATTCCTTCGCGAACGAAGTTCAGAATCAACAAGGGTTCGTAGAACAAAGTGACTGTACAACAAGGCTCGCCTTAGGACTGTTGCACTTCACTTGCAGCTCGCTGGTTCATTCATTCACTTGCTCATGAACTCGCTGCTTAGCCAGAAGCGACGAAGGAGGAGAACCGGGAAAGGCCAGTGATGTCAATGAGGGGGAAGCAGTGGTAGGAGCTTTGACCCTGGTCGCTTTACAGAAATTGTGATGAACTAATAGTTCTAAATGACCTTATTCTCCCTGAACGCTAGCTAATCTAATAGTTTCATTCCATCTTATTAACCTGATAAGAATGAACGCCACCATCTTTCTTATTGAGGGATCCATTGAGGGGAGCGTCAGCCTGGGAAGGGAAGAGTGTCCGAGTAGTCAAAAACGACAGACTGTAAATCCGTTGAAGATTTTTTACAAAGGTTCGAATACTGCCACTCCCACTTTAAGTAGACTTAAGAGAAGAGAAAGTTAGCGTCGGCGTAGGAGCACAACCGAGTGAAGGTCCTTTTTTTTGCCGTGCCGTGAAGTGAAATTGTATCGTATGCTAGTTAGAGAGTTTGGCGAACTACAATCTATAGAGATTCCACATCTATATCCAATCCCAACGAAAATAGAAGCGAGCCGGTTCCGGCGTCGGCTTGTTGTCTCTGCAGTTGGCACACGCATGCGCCCGCCAGAATGCCTCCTTGGTTCATTCACTTAAGTGTGGTTTGCTTCTCAGAATCTCGTTCGAGGAAGTGAAATTTGTTGGATTGCCGCCACTATTTACAGCCATGCACTCTTTTTTTCCCACTTCTTGCAATCTTCTGTTTTGATGTGTCACGTGTGTGTTGTGAGAATATTCACTGTTAGCATCACGTCACGAATTTTCTCCACCCACAATCTGTGAATTTTTAACAAATTGTGGTCGAGAATCAGACCGAACGACACCAGGTGCAACTCTTTTTTTCATGACAAATAAACAAACAATGCTTTCCTCTCTCTCCAAAATTACCAACTTTCCAAATCACACAACCCTAAATCCTACAATCTCAAATGCCCTTATCATCGTCGCAATAAAACAAGAGGACTAAAAAAGCCAGAGTCGGACTGATTTTTTAGAGCCCCAAAAGAGAGCAAATAGGATTAATTCATGATTGGGGAGAGAGTCAATCAATGATCTCTTGTTCTTTTTTGCATTTACACATGGCAAATGCTCTTTGCACCTCATTTCATGATGTGCATGTAACTTTTTTTTAACAAAAAAAGTAAATATATAACTTCACATGGTCTAATCACCTTCTCACTCGTCCGAAAAAAGCAAAAATTCACACTGAATTCAACCTGCACTTGATTTCTTGAGGTGCAAGTACACTTTACACATCTCAGGTCATGGGATATAAAAGACACGGCTCATGGGATATAAAAGGCACGTGCACACATTCCATAATTGAGTGTGTTAATTTTAGTATAAAATATGCACAAAAATGAAAGAAGAAAAATGGAAGAGAGAGAGATAAAACTTGTGATGCGACACATTCGCCACTTCTGACAAAAAAGTACATACACCACCTATGATGAGGAGCTATATAGCACAGGCCAAAAAACCCGAGTTTACATTTGAACAAATGATTGTCATACTACAGTACAAGCCCCAAAAAGATTGCATAGTTACAAGAGATTGTAAGAACAAAACCAATCCATGGCCAGAAGCTCGCCAATACAGAAAACTTATATCGTTCCTTTGTATACAAGCCATGGCCACAAGAAAAACAAAAATTAAACATGAAAGAGCTCAATTGGATCCCCAATGCTTTCCATACCCACCAACACACTTTCCCCCTTCCCCCGCCAATTTCACATATTATCTATTATACAAAAGAGGATGAAATCTGCTGACCAGAACAAAAGGATGGGTAAAAGAGTGAGCAGGATTTTGCCCCTTCAACGTGTGTCCCATCTCCCACACTTCTCACAAAACCACATGCACCCAAGGTAACATCCAGATAAAGACCCACCGCCGAGTCAGACCCGCACCCGCAACATGAGAGAGAGGGGGTTAGGGCCCGTGCCCCGTGGTCACGGGTATTTTCTAGTCAATTTACAATTCTCCAGAATATACCCCCCAACCCTCCAGAAACCGTGTATAAACTTCACAACATCCCATCCTTTTGGCTCTCTCCGGTATATACCAAAAATACCAAGAAAAACAATTGCACCGACCACAAACCATAAGTAACAAACACTTCCTCCACTCAGATTACCTGGGCTGCGGTCGCAAATTGAACGACCTGGCCGGTCGGATCAGCTGCGGATGAGACTGCCGGATTGGGGGAGGACCCAACGTCTGTGACCTCTGAAGCATGTCAACCATGGACGGCGTCTGGTACGCCTGCACGAGACTCGTGCTGTGCGTCGAGTCACCACGTGCCGTCGCCCTCTGCCAGGAATGCGAGCTCAGACCCGAGAGAACATATGCCCGGCCTGATACATTGTATTGATGCTGGCTGACCATCCTCTCCTGAATCTCCTTCAGCTCAGCATCAAGTGACATGCAGAGCTGATCGCCAGCTCGTGCTGCCTGGGATTCTAACAATAGTCTGCGGCGGTCCTCAAGAATGGCCGCTGCCTCACGCAGTGCGCCCCGATCAGCGGCAGCCCTAGCCTCTGACATAGCCTCTGCAGTCTGGAGCCTATTCCGCTGACGGTCCACCTGGATTGAGGATGTTCTCTCTGTCACAGAAACAGGCCGTTGGATCTTTACCTTGGTGTTTTCCGACCCCAATTGAACAATCTCATTTGACACCGGGTCTCGGTAAGCACAACCAACTTGTAGCAGACACATCTCACCACATGCTGGTGGAACGCTAACAGAAACCAGAAAATCCCTTTCTTCCTCCGCATATAGGTCCCCAACATGGATTGATCCTGAAAGACGGTCTTCAGACATCTCACTGGCATAGTTGCCGGATTTTATAGCGTGCAGATGAACACCAGGGTGCACTGTCTCGACTTGCACGTCCAATTCTTGCACCACAACACTCAGGAGACCGCCAATGCATTGGGCAAAAGCATCCTGGATCACACTCTCAGCCTCAATGTAGGAAAAGGTTCCCCCAGAAATTTCAGAAATTGTATGCATGGAGACAGCATCATGGTCGTCACCAAATCCAAACGCATGAACTGGTATAGAGTGGGTTGTCGTGCTGCAAAGAGAGGCCGGCATATTCGTCCTGTAGTCTTGTTGTCTGTGAAGGGAATGCCCAGGAACAGAGGGATGTGTATCTTGACCGTCAGATAGAAGTATGATACTGCACACTGGGTTCTTCTCTTTCCGTTCTTCAATGACTTTAGCCCCTTTCCTGAGACCATCAGCAATGTGAGTCCCACCATGGCATGTCAGGGAATTGACAGCTTGTAAGGCCTGCTGGCGGCCGGATTCAGACATGCGACGGAGGTGGAAGAGCCTGTGTGCATATGTCGAGAAGATAACGACCGAAAGCCGGTCAGATGGTCCAAGATTTTGGATCACAAACCCCATTGCCCTCTTCAAAAGTGCCAATTTGGTCCCGGACATGCTACCGCTGACATCAAGCACAGTCACAAGATCAATTGGAGCACGAGAGGATTGCAAGGTGGTCGGGATCTGCCCTCTACTAGAAAATGGAGCTTTAAGATGAACCAAGATGGTGAAGTTCTCTTCCGAAACAGACTGTTCAATGGCTGAGAACTCCGGATATAACTTAATTTCTACTGTTTCGTTGCATCTGTGTGAGGAACCCAATGCTCTTTCAGATGGGAGGTCTAAAGGTTCATCATCATCAAAAGCACTAGGCTGCTCTGGCACTAGCAAGGAAAGTCTATTATGAAGTGGGTTGTTGGAGTAGTCAGCACGTGGATGACGACGAAGGCTAGTCATAACCGCATTGTCATGGGTCCAGATAACTGGATTCACTCTCGTCCGTCCATGAGGATGATCAGACGGTAATGGAGCTGGGAATGGAATCTCCTTCCATTTGGCTCTGCAAACTGGGCAGACATGATTGCCATGCTTAACATTTGAGGTGATGCAGTTGAAATGGAATGTGTGCGAGCACTCTGCAGTGAAGAGGGCATGACCCTGTCCAGGTTTCATGCTCCCAAGGCAAATAGCACATGTTTTCTGGGACACAAACATTACACGATAAGAGCAACATCAGACATAATTGTAATATTAAACTTCAGCTGTCGGCTAATGAAATGAAACAGTTAAACTGAAATAAGTCAGACTATATTATCCTTGGCGCATAGTTGAGGTTGAACATCGTAATGGATACTTCGTGCAGACCAACTGATTGTGTATATTCTGCAAAATGAAATATCACCTGGAAACCCTTCATCCCAATAACAAACCATCACCACCCCCCCCCCCCCCCCCCCCCAAAAAAAAAAAAAAAAAAAAAAAAAAACAACAACAACAACAACAACAACAAAAATAACAAAAACAACAAAAACAACAAACAACCAAACAAACAAAACAAAAAAAAAACAACAACCACAACCACAACCACAACCACCACCCAAGGGGGAAAACACTTAAGCAGAATAAAATAAACTACATGTACTTGAACAAAGCACGTCTAATAAACTTCAAAAAGAATGACCAATACCAGTCACTCTCAACTAGCAAGGTGTTAGATCTGGACTTTTTATGTGTTTTATGTGTTTTGGGCCCATTAGGGGCGGTTTGGGAATTTTCTGATTTTAGGGGCGTTTTGGGAAATCTGTAATTTTCCGCAACTTTTCTCTATTTAAGGCTAGGGCCGACTAGAAGAATGTTATGTTGAATTTGAGAATAAAATTGTTATTGGATATTTGATAGGTCAAGGTTCCTCGATCTTAGGAGAGTACAGACGTCCTCGCTTATTGGCGTCTTGGGAGGGCGTTTACCCCCTTTAAGTGTAATCAACCTATCTTTATTTTCAGTTTATTCTAATAAAAATCATATCTTTTCTTGGTTCATATCACAAAGCTTAGCTGAGCATAATCATATGGATAAGGTCATACTAAATTTCATTTATATACATCTAAGGCTTTAATTTTTTATGATCATTCTCCAAAGAACTCTATTAGATTATCACTCTTTATAAAACTCTATTAGATTATCCCTCTTTATAGAACTGAGTAAGAGGTAGCAGTTAACATGGCCAAATAGAGAAAAAGGATTCATGTAGCCAGCCTAATAATTTGGGAAACATGTTGTCGTCAACATTGTCTAATAAGGGTTTGCATGCTCATTCCACAAGAAGCTTTCCGCTTCAAAAAATTGTGAATGCGCGGCAAACACAAATCTTTTCGTCAAGATCTTCCTCCTTGCCAAATTATCCTTGCACTAATGCGATTGGAAAAGGACTAGAACACAGCTACTACAAAGAGTAAGTTGGCATGACAACCTACCATTCTGAATGGAGAGTTTGAGTTTCTTTTGTGCAGAGAGCACAAGACTGGATTAACTCATAAAACTACATATTTCCAATCAAATACAGGAACCTCTTTAAACACGATATAGTAAAACTATATTGACGGCAATAGACAGGTAAAAGTGAAGAATATGAAAAGAGAATGAGAAGATGTATGAACACAATGAAGGGACTCTTGCAGTAAACTCCAAGGTGCACACATTTTCAAAGCCTCATGGCAAATTGGCACCTCCATAATAACACCATCTCACTCCCGAAACGGGGGAGTTAGAAGAGGCCCCTACAGTGTCCTTGTCGATGTTAGGGTCAACACTGTATTCACCCACCATGGGTAAAGTCCAGCTCTTTAGTGACTTACGATTTATTCGGGTTTCCAAATCATAACTCAACTGTAATTTTGGTCATGTACTTTCTGTTCATCGGTTTTTACTTCAGCACTTGTATGTCATGATTGTTTAATTTATGCATTATTTCGGTGGACATTGTATCACCAGTAGATAGATTATTAGTTAGGTAGACCGGTTCTAAAACTGGGTCCTACTATCGATGTTAGAACTTCCTACTGGGTCACTCGTTGACGTGCTCTAGGAGTAGGACCAGAGCAGGCGGAGCGGGACCTGACGCAGGAGACCATTTACAGTTCTGAGGTAGAACCTGCGGACGACTTTGTCCAGTTAGACTTAGACTTTCCTGGGGTAGATTAGAGAGTGCGGTGTATTGGGTGTGGACACTTTTTGTACTTTTTGGGTTGGGAGTTTTCTTTCTTTTATTGTACCCACTTTCGTACCCCTTGTACAGACGATGTATGTATAAATTATCTTGTTTAATAGAATATAATGTTCTCTTTTCTTTCTTTCTAGTCTATGGATTAAAATTTTGTTGGAACACTTTACTTTCTTCTATACTATTCCAGTATTGTCGTAGTGGCCTACGTACATGGTTAATTTAATCACAATTAATGCCTAGTAGTATTTGGAACATAAGGGCTCAAAGTCCTGCGTCTGAATACTACGACGGCGTTGTCGTGCTACGTAACTCCGGTATTTGGGAGAGCGGGGCGTGACATCCCAACAAAATCCCACCAAATCTCAAGCATTAAATGTTGATACGCTCTTAACGAACAGAAATCCTAGTCACCAAACGCCTGGAGAAGGCTTGTCAGACGCCGAGGACCCTATGAGTACGGGATAGCAGTGTAACGGCTAGTACCAGACGTCTGAAAAAGGCTTCTTAGACGCCTGATCTACTATCCACACGTCTGGGTCCATAGCTTCAGATGCCTGATCAGTCAAACTGCAAAAACTAAGCTACTGGAAATTTTGGTCATAATTAAACAAACGTCTGATGGTCATTACCTAGGCGTCTGAGGCACGATGCAGACACCTAGGAAGACAGCTTTAGGCGTCTGTCTAGGTTAGGATTTAGAATGAGCTCTGAAACATGCACGCCAGGCGTCTGGGGTCCAAGCACCAAGCGCCTGGTTAGGCTGAAAAACTCCATTTTGAGTTTTTATAAATTCTAACCCAATGGAATTGATTTATGAATGAACTAAGGGGTAGTATGAGACATGAATGTGTTTCTAGCAATTCTATTCAAAGCTTAACATTCTAAGTCAATAAAGAAGTAAAGAAATGAAAAGATTACATGTTACTCCTTCTCTTCCTATTGAATCCCTTGAAGACTTCTATTTGATTTCGTTGAATTCATCATTTTATTTCCTCCCATCATGGGCACAAATCATCGTCGTTTGATATATCTTAATCTACACTGACGATGCCTAATTAACTACAAAATGAGAGGATTAGTCACAATTAATTATGTTTGCACATCATCAAAACCAAATTGTGGGATCCAATGCTCAACAAGAACTATCAAGATGTTCTCCTATCATAATCTGAAGTTTGAGCCATTTAGCATATGAACCGAATTGATGTTGACAGTAATATCTGCAGGAGTTATAGCTGGAAAAAGAACATATACAACAAGCTCATATAAGTCTGAAAGAAAACCAAACATAAATTCAAATAAATACAAATCTCATCTCAAGATACATGGCACTCTATTAATAGTTTATCTTTGGACAAAATATTAACTTGTAATTGATATCTTGGTGTAGTAATCAAACACTGATAAGATAATAACTTATCGAACAATAAATCTTCTTTTAGGCCGATTATTTTCCACGTGTAAAACCAAATAATTATCACGTGTTTATTACCACAGATGTGCTTGTAGTTATATTAAATATTAATCTTCCTTTGGACTGATGAATATTCACATAATATACATGCACACAACTTTTTATATTTCAAAATAAAATTAATTTCCACAAGAAAGCCCATTTTAGTGAAATATTGTTTCAATTAATTTATCTCAATAAATATATATAACCATGCAAATATTTGAACCAAAATTGCACCCAAAAATATACTTAAATGGGAATATATGTATGCATGTATATATACCTTCCTTTATTCCCTTCCTTTTTAAAAAATTTGTGCTGAAGTTCTTAATGTTGCGGGCTAAAGCCCGCAGCTTTTCTCTTGCAGTTCACGTGCTTGAGCCCGTGAGCAAGCCCAAGGCGGGCGGCCCTTACCCTGGTTTTTTATAGAAACTTTGCAGAGCCACGTGCTTCAACCCGCATCTTCTGCTCCAGTAACGGGACCAACTAGCCCGTGTAAGGCCCGCAAGCGGTCGCCCCCCGGCAGTTTTCTCCCTTTTTCTAAAATTCTTTTGCTACGAGACAGTCTACAGCTTGACCTTGTCACTGCTCGCTTGGGTCTGTGTGAAAGGACTAAAAACTGGGCTTGGGCCGGTTTTAAAAACAAAAGGCGAGGAAATTAGGGCTGTCAGCTGTATGACCACCGACCCCACCAAAATTTCACATTTTGTTTCTTAACAGCAGTGGTTGCAGACATCCCCCTTGCCGCCCTCCTCTGAGGGGTCCGGCGGCCGGACGGCCGTTGCCCCTCAAACCCCTTTTTTTAATTAAATATAAATCCAAATTTTTGCACCCAAAAACTTGAATTTGTGACGCAAAAAATTAAACCTTCGAGGCCAAAAACACATTTTCGCACCCTAATATAATTTCAAAAAAATCTGGAAATAAATCTCAATGATCGAATATGAAAAGGCTTTGATAACAATTGTCGGTGAAAATCTGAATTTACTATGACGAAAACCATCAACAAATAACAGGAAATATTCATATTAAATAATTAAGAAAATATGAAAATATAATGAGGAAACGTACCTGAATCTATAATGATTGATATCATATATCTGTGTGGTTGGCCTTCCATATCAATACGAATCTTCTAAGAAAATTCCTTTAGTTTTTTCTACGATCTATATCTGTAGATGGGATGTAGAATAGAATAGAAACTTCGTTCATGTGATCTGTGATACATGACCACTATATATACACAACAATCATGTTGTCATTATGATTCCTATTTTAGCACATCATAAAATAGAATACACATTAGGTCTCTACAAATTAGAAACACACCCACACTATAAGATACATTAAAACCCAAATAACCAAAACTTTAACGAATCACTTTTAACAGTGCTTAACTTAATGACAGCGTGCAATACATAATTATTTTACATATAAATTCTGTTGATACCAACTTCATCATGGGTCCGGCCCACGAAATGAGTAGATGAAATCTACTTGATGAGCAAGGATCACTAAGGGTGGCATGCCACGGCCCAATGGACCCGAAGCCCACCAAAAAAGATGAACCATGACCAAGTCAAATTACCATTTAATTTGTCATATGACTTGGTCAAATTCCTACTCCAAAAATGGACACTTCAATATCCTTAAAGAATGCAATGATTATGAAGGACTAAATAATGGGGGATGGTTACACTCTTGGTTGACTAATTCAAGGCACACTAATTAAGCAATTAGTGGCCACATTAAGTGGAGGGAAGTTACAAACAAGGAGTGGGAGAGAATAAATATCCAAAGAACAAAGGAAAAAGGGGAGGCCAGATCTACACCAAAAGGCTAAGTACCATGCTACACCAGAAATTCATCTCCTTCCTTAAAATCTCCTTCATCTTGCTCTAGAAGTTTTCATCCGCTGGAGGCTAACATGAGCATCGGGGGGAATCGGTCGGGCCCCAACTCCGACCCCCTAACGATCTTCTCATGTTGCAGGGTTACGGAGATACCGGGAAGCTAGGACAACATCCATCCGTGGAGACCGATCCTAGCCCCCTCGACCCGGAGACGCTCGTTCACGGGTCCCACTACAGCAGTTGGTGAGGCTCCATCCCGACTTGAGAGCCATCTTCAGCCCAGTTAACCGTTGACGTCAATTTTGGCATCAACAGTTAGGCGCCGTCTGTGAGAAACATTCAGAGTCAACATCCACATTTAACTCCAAAGCGTTGACTCACCCAAATTAATCGAAGCCCTGAAAGAGATGATCAAATAAGCGGTTACTCTTGGTAACATGAATGGGTGAGAGATTACTCTGAGTTTCCAGCCTTCTCTGGTCAATGATCAGCCGATACAATAGGGCGCACTTTGGCGAAAATTAAAATAACATTTCTTGAACCTTTCTCTTTCATATGACCATTATATGAAAATAGATTAACCAATGCTTGACTGCGTGTTCTCTTTAGGGGAGTCCATTTCTTGGCTCAAGACTGAGGAAGACTCGTGGAGCAGACGAGCTCCTCCACTTAAAGCTCGCCCACCATTCCCTCAATCTGTGAGACTGGAGGTCTTTCGCTATAACCAAGCACTTGCCGGAGAAAAGGTCGTGCGACTGAAACCCTCATTAGGGTAGGTCCAGCTCGACCAAGCCATCGTCAAACTCGACGACCTAGACTCCAAACTCGATGACCCAGTTTCCAATCTCGTCGACCCTTGTTCCAAGCCGTCGACCCCATGCTGATCTAATCCAACGTCAAGACGATTCAGTGAAACTCGGGTCTGCGCCTCTTGAAGGAGCACGACCCTCAACCCATCGGAGAGCGACCGAAGTTCACCGGATCTGCGCCTCTCGAAGGAACCCGACCCTCAACCCATCGGAGAGCGACCGAAGTTCACCGGGTCTTCATCTCTCGAAGGAGCCCGACCCCTCGACCCATCTGAGAAAGACCGAAGTTCATCGGATCTGGACCTCTCGAAGGAGCCCGACCCTCGACCCACCAGAGATCGACCAGAGTTCATCAGGTCTGTGCTTCTCTAAGGAGCTCGACCCTCGATCCTGGTTCATGGGTTGCCCAAACTCATCGAAGATCGATCCTTTGCATCAATCACCTTGGATCGACGCACCTCTAAGTCTGGATTAGATCGAAGCTTGCCTAGGTCAATCGCTTCCCGATCGACGGTCCTCCAGCTCAATGTCTAAGCATGGGTTGATCGCATCTCGACCGACCGTCGTCTACCGTGCGGGTCCAGTCGCCGTCAATCGAGGTCGATGTGCCTCGTCCGAAGGATATCGGAGTTCCCATTCCTCGTCCGACCCAAATCGGGGACGAGGTCGGGATTGCCATGCCACGCCCGAGTCCGCACCCCTCGTTCGAGCAAGGCAGTATCCCTCCAAGCTCGATACGAGCTTCCATTTCCAGTTAGTCGGTCTCATGGGTCCTCGTACGGGTTCGACGGTGGTCTCGGATGCATCAGATCTCGTTGACCAGGGCTTTGGAGCCCTGCCGGAGCTCAACCCTCACCACCCAGCAGTGTCGAAGCCCGCTACTCGTCGCCAAGGGTTGGAGGTCGCTTCCAGACATCCAGATTGGGGTTGCCGACTGTCGATCGACCCAGAACAGACTTCCCCAGCAACATCCGACCAAAATCAAGCCATTCCTCCCTCGTACGGCAGAGACCAAGGCTCCCTGCTGCATCGGAGCTCGCCAAAGGTCGAGGTAACTTACAGGCATCGACCCAGGTTGCATCGCCTCCCTGAAGATTGCCGTTGGTCGCTCGCATCCACCAGACCCCCAGTGAAGCTACCGACCAAGCATTCAAGTTTCCAAACTTGCGATAGCACCTCCCGATCAAGATCCGAAGCTCAGCTACAACTCTGTCCTTGTCGGAGCTCAATCTGAGCTTCCGAGGTCCCGTCGAAGTCTGATCCGAGCTTCCGTGCGCAATCATTCGACCAAGCTTGATCTCCGACTGGTGAATTCACCGCAATCATTCGACCAAGCTTGATCTCCGACTGGTGAATTCACAACGGTGCTGCGAAAGCTCCTTCTACGTACGAAGCTCGTGCGGTCATCAAATCGGGCATTAGATCGCTCATCACCAACGAGTTCAATCGATCATTCGCAACGAGGATGAGTGGACCATCGCTCATCGGATCGAAGCCTGCCACCTTCGCGAAGCTCACCCGATTTGGCTTAACTACAAATCGAGGATTTATAGTAGCAAGAGGAGAGTATTTGAAATTTATTCTTCTTTCGTCTCACTTATTTTCTGGGAATATTTTCTTTAAAGGGATCACCACCAAGCTCAAAGTGGACTATGAGTGACACTAGCCAGAACGATGGTTTTGTGCCCGACTATGGCGGGAACAACACTGATCACTGCAAGGTTTTTGCTCCCCAACATGAGCTATGCCTACCATATCAGCAAGAGGCTCATCTGCCAAAGCCGACAAAACTGTCGCTGGCAACGAACAAACTGAGGAGAGATGACCAAACCAAGCGCTTCCCGAGCTCGCCCGGGTATCAGATCCAAAATTTGTCCAGGATTCATCCAAGCCTCGAGCTCCGAACCAGCTCGCCAAATTCATTTTTATGGCCAATGATGCTAGCCGTGGAGGATGAGAGCCATGGAGGACGAGAAACCACTACAGGTCAGGGTAGCCATAGAGGAAGCTTCGCAAGACAAACAAGGCTCCATAAATACAACTCCATAAAAGCGGCTCCCACCTCATCTAAACACTTGAGACAACGTACATTTTGTGTGCGAGCTCACAACTCAACTCACGATATGCAGCGAGCACAACCTTGCTACGCGCTGGAGGATAATCCATACCACCCTCTCATGTAACTTAGCAACATTCGTCGTCAGCAAAAAGTCGAGGGACCAACCCCTCGCCACTGAATGACCTTCGTCGTCAGCTGTAAGCCGAGGTACCAACCCCTCACCACTGAACGACTCGACATTCGTCGTCAACCGTAAGCCGAGGGGCCGACCCCTCGTCACTGAGCGACTCAACCTTCGTCGTCAGCTGTAAGCCGAGGGGCCGACCCCTCGTCACTGAGCGACTCAACCCCTCGCCGCTGAGCAACCTTCGTCGTTAGCCGTAAGCCGAGGGGGTCAACCCCTCGCCACTGAACGACTCAATATTTGTCGTCAGCTATAAGCCGAGGGGCCAACCCCTCGCCACTGAACGACCTTCGTTGTCAGCTATAAGTCGAAGGACCGACCCCTCGCCACTGAGCGACTCAACCTTCGTCGTCAGCCATAAACCGAGAGACCAACACATCGCCACTAAACGACCTTCGTCGTCAACCATAAGTCGAGAGACCAACCCCTCGCCACTGAACGACTCAACATTCGTCGTCAGCCGTAAGCCGAGGGGCCAACCCCTCGCCACTGAACGACCTTCGTCGTCAGCTGTAAGCCGCGGGGCCAACCCCTTGCCACTGAGCGACTCAACCTTCGTCGTCAGCCGTAAGCCGCGGGACAAACCCCTCGCTACTGAACGACCTTCGTCGTCAGCCGTAAGCCGAGTGACCAACCCCTCGCCACTGAACGACATTCGTCGTCAGCCGAAAGCCGAGGGACCGACCCCTCACCACTGACCTTCGCCACTGAACGACCTTCGTTGTCAGCTGTAAGCCAATGGGCCAACCCATCGCCACTAAACGACTCAACATTCGTCGTCAGCCGTAAGTCGAGGGACCAACCCCTCGCCACTGAACGATCTTCGTCTAGCTGTAAGCCGAGGGGCCAACACCTCGCCACTGAATGACTCAACATTCGTTGTCAGCCATAAGTCGAGGGACCAACCCCTCGTCACTGATCGACTCAACATTCGTCGTCAGCTGTAAGCCGAGGGACCGACCCCTCGCCATTGAATGACTCGACATTCGTCGTCAGTCATAAGTCGAGTGGCCGACCCCTCGCCACTGAGCGACTTAATCTTCTTCGTCATCCGTAAGCCGAGAGACCAACCCCTCGCCACTGAACTACCTTCGCCGTAAGCCGTAAGCCGAGGAACCAACCCCCGCCACTGAACGACTTTCGTTGTTAGCTGTAAGCCGAGGGACCAACCCCTCGCCACTGAACGACTCAACATTAGTCGTCAGCCGTAAGTCGAGGGACCAACCTCTCGCCAATGAACGACCTTCGTCGTCAGATGTAAGCCGAGGGGCATGTCCCTTGCCACTGAGCAACGTAACTCCGTCGTCGGTCATAAGCAGAAGAGGCCACCCCTTGCAACCAAACGACAACCCTCGTCATCGGTAACAAGTCAAAGGGGACACCCTGATGTGATCAGGGTCTACACCAGGCGGAGGCAGCGGGCAGAGCAAGGCGCGGGTCAAGCCATGGGCTCGGTCCCCACTTGACCCGATGGGTGACTTAATTCTTTAGGCTCATTACTTTAGTGGTGTGTTTAGTAATTAGAAGGGCGTATTAGTATTTCATTATCCTTTGTGTTAGGAGAGGGTTAAAAGCCTACGAGCCGGCCCTAGTTTTGTTTATCGAAGAGCGACCATTTGCTTAGACATATTATTAGGGTTCGTGTGGGATTAAACTTGTTCCATTAACACAAGTTAGGAAGAGATCCACTCCAATAAAGGATCGATCTATCTTCTTTATTCTAGAAATCTATTAAAAATTCCACTTTTATATTTCTTTTCCTTCTCTCAAATCTGAAATCGTTATCTTTTGGAGCAAATCGTATCATTTTGGTATCAGAGCGTTCGATTCCATGACGAACACGCAAGTGGCTGCGACAAAAACTCTGGAGGAGCGACTAGATGCAGAGATCTCGGGGCTAAGGAGATAACTGACTTGAAGGACGATTTGAAAACAGATCTGAACGCCTCCTTAAACGCATCCTTGGAGGCGAGCGTGAAGTGGATCTCGGAGCAAAGCTCGAGGGAGATGAAAGAAGGGTTCGCAGAGGTGGCAAAGATGCTCCAACAGCAATTTTTTCAACGAGATCCGGATCCGAAAACGTCGGGATCTTCAGATCTGGCTTCTCAAATGACCCAGGACAACGGCGAAGGCGGACGAAATCCATCAGGATTCGCAGGAGGCTTCCCCCAATGGGGGGCAGCGCAGGCGGCGGCACAGGCGAGCAACCCCAGCAATGGGCCGCAGGAGGGTTTCCGTGGCGAGGTCAGGCGGCCACACTGGGGGTCACGGGAGCGGATTCGCCCCCTGCCGGGGGCGACGAGGGCACGCGGCCCCATCAGGGGGCCGCATGGGCAGATCCGCCCCCTCTGGGAGCCGACGAGGTGTGGCGGCCCCAACAGGGGGCAGCGAGCGTTTTTCCGCTGCCAGCCGGGAGCGGCGAGGGCAGGCGGCCCCACCTGGGGCCGCGTGAGGTTTTCCATCCCCTTGGGGTGGCGTCGAGGGCTGGTGACCTTACAGGGGGCCCGCAGGAGGAGATCCGCCTCTTTTGGGGGCGGCGAAGGAGGGTGGCTTCAAGGAGAACCCCGACGGGAGCAGGTTGACGAGTGGAACGATGTAGGAGATCTCGCCAACGAGAGGACCAGGGGAGGTGATCAAGGGTACGAGAGGCATCAACCAAAAACACAGTGGAGGGTCGAGGACCCCCTTATCAGAGACGCCAAGCAGGAAACATGGAGGGGCCACCATGGGGTCACGTCAACCCAGAGAATAAGATGCGGAAGTTGAAGGCGCCCCTCTTTGATGGGAAGGACCCCGATGGGTGGTTGTACCAGATAGAGAGATATTTCGAAGTCACGGGCTTCACTGAGGCAGAGAGACTGGGGGCGGTAGCACTAAGTTTCGAAGGCGAGGCCTTATCTTGGTACAGGTGGACCCAGAAGCAGAGGCCTATACGGACTTGGAAGGAGCTGACCGAGTGCCTCATGGAGAGATTCCAGGATATCCATGTGGGAGGGCTGTTTGACCATGTATATGCCTTGAGGCAGGATGGATCAGTGCGGGACTATATAGCGAAGTTTGAGACCCTCTCGAGCCAAGTGGAGGGTGTATCTGATGAATCGATGGAGGGAAACTTTTTGAAGGTGCTAAAACCGGTGGTGAGAGCAGAGCTGAGCGTCCGGGACCCTCATGGGTTGACAGTCATGATGCGGGTGGCCTAGAGAGTGGAGGACAGATTGACCGAGGAGAGGAGGTCTATGGGAGCTTGGGACGGAGCTTCGGTATGTAGTCCAGCTCCTACTGCAGCACCCAGTACCACTGCAGGGGTCCCAGCGACTGAAGCAGGCCAGAAGGCCAGACTCGCCGTATAACAGAAGCAGAGATGAGGGAGTGAAGAGCTAAAGGCCTTCACTTCAAGTGTGACGAGAGGTTCACACCTGGGCACCAATGTGCTAGGAGGGCTATGCAGCTGGAGGTTGCAGCAGAGGAGGAAGAGGATGATGTCGTGTTGCTCGACGGAGGCGAGGACGAGACAGAGCAGCTGTCACACTTAGATACCGTGGAGATTTCTCTCAGCTCTGTGGTGGGATTCACTCCATATCACACCATGAAGTTGGCAGGAAGGGTGGCCGCTCAGGAGGTTACAATGCTGGTAGACAGTGAGGCGACGCACAACTTTATCTCGTAGAGGATGGTGGAGCAGCAGGATCTACAGCTTAGTGATACAGCGACCTTTGGGGTAATCTTGGGCATATGTCGGAGAGAGGAGAGCCGGAGGGTCTGCCGAGGATTGATACCGACCGTGCAGGGGGCTCAGATAGTGGATGATTTTTACCCCTTGGAGTTGGGAAAGGTCGTGGTGTTGGGTATGCAGTGGTTACAGACGCTGGGCAACACCAAGTTCAACTGGAAATTACTCAGGATGGAGTACCAGGAGGTGTGCAAGACAGTAGTGCTGTTAGGCGACCCTAGCATATGTTGTTATGCTATATCCCTCAGATCCATGGCACAGATAGTGCTTGAGGGAGTGGAGGGCTTTATGGTGCAGTACCAGGAGTTGGGAGCAGTAGCCAAGCAGAGAGTGCCTACAAAGGTGGAGGAGTTGTTGCGCAGTTTTGAGTACGTGTTCCAGATGCCACAGGGGCTGCCTCCCCCGCGGGATCACACACGCTATTGTCTTGCGCGAGGGAGCGTCACCAGTTAGCGTACGTCCTTACAGATACCCTCACATACAGAAGGATGAGATTGAGAGGCTCATACAGAAGATGCTACAGGCAGAGATGATCCAGCCGAGTGTGAGCCCCTTTTCTAGCCCGGTACTACTGGTGAAAAAGGACGGCAGTTGGAGATTTTGTGTGGATTATCGCGCTCTCAACAAGGAAATTGTGCCTGACAGGTTTCCGATCCCGGTGATAAATGAGCTGTTGGATGAGCTACATGGGGCGGCAGTCTTTTCGAAGATTGACCTAAAGTCGGGGCACCACCAAATCAGGATGAAGGCTGAGGACGTGTCGAATACAGCTTTCCAAACTCATGAGGGACACTACGAGTTCCTAGTCATGCCCTTCAGGCTGACGAATGCTCCCGCTGCTTTTCAGGCGCTCATGAACAGGATCTTCAGGCCATATTTGAGGAAGTTTGTGTTGGTCTTTTTCGATGACATCCTGGTGTATAGCCGAACAGTGGAGGAGCATTTGCGAGATCTGGAGACAGTTCTACAGGAGTTGCAAGCCCACCAGTTGTATGCCAACAAGAAGTGTGCGTTTGCATAGCCGAAGGTGGAATATTTGGGACATGTCGTTTCAGCAGAGGGAGTAGCAGCGGACATGGGAAAGGTAGATGCGATGCTAGATTGGCCGCAGCCGAGGACGGTACGAGCACTGCGGGTGGTTTTTGGGCCTGATTGGGTACTACCGTAAATTCGTGCAGGGGTACAACACGATCGCCTGGCCATTAACTGAACAGCTAAAGGACAGTTTTCAGTGGAATGAGGAGGCTACGAAGGCGTTCGAGGCATTGAAGCGGGCGATGACCACTGTTCATATACTGGCCTTAACGGATTTCGACAAGGCCTTTGTGGTGGAGACCAATGCCTCAGGGTACGGCTTGGGGGCAGTACTGATGCAGGAGCAGAGACCAATAGCCTATTTCAACCAGGTATTGTTAACTCGAGCTAGGCTGAAGTCCGTGTATGAGCGTGAATTGATGGCGATTGTTTTAGCAATCCAGAAGTGGCAGCCCTACCTCTTGGGGCGACAGTTCGTAATGCGCATGATCAACAAAGCCTGAAGTACTTGTTGGAGCAGAGGATGGTAGCAGAGGAGCACCAGAGGTGGATCTCTAAACTTATGGACTACAAGTTTGAGATTCGGTACCGGCCCTAATTGGAGAATAAGGCGACAGATGCTCTTTCATGTAGGGGGAGGTCGCTGGCATTGCAGCACTGTCGGTACCTATTTTGACTGGTTGGGAACCATTGTGGAGGGAGAAGGCAGATGAGGAGCTGGCCCAGTTACGCGAGGATCTCACCCAGGGAACCGCTGACCACCCCGGTTATTCGCTTGATGGTGGGAGATTACTCTTTCAGGGACGATTGGTGATACCATGGACTGGTGCAGATTCCCTTGATCTTTCAGGAGTTTCATGGGAGCGCAGTTGGGAGGCACTCAGGTGCTCAACAGACGTATATGCGGATGTCGCGGGAGCTGTTCTGGCTGGGCATGAAGAAGGATATTGCAAGATTGGTCGCCAGTTGTGACATATGCCAACGTCACAAGTACCTGGCCATGGCCCCAGCAGGGCTAGTGCAGCCATTGGCTCTTCCAGATCAGGTATGGGAGGGCATCAATATGGACTTCATTGATGGGCTTCCGAGGTCGGATGGGTACACGATGATTCTGGTGGTGGTTGACCGTCTGAGCAAGTACGTGCACTCTATTTCATTACGGCATCCTTATACCGCAGTGACGGTGGCAGCGGCGTTCATACGAGAGGTGGTTCACTTACACGGGTTTGCCACGTCGACGGTGTCAGACAGGGACACAGTTTTTATGAGCCAATTTTGGAAGGAGCTGTTCTGTTTGCAGGGGACCGCATTGAGGAGGAGTACGGCCTACCATCCCCAGACTGACGGCCAGACGGAGGTCGTCAACAGGAGTCTCGAGACGTACATCCGCTGCTTTACTTAAGAGTAACCGATGAGTTGGCATAGGTGGCTCTCCTGGGCAGAGTATTGGTATAACACTTCCTATCATTCTCCTGCTCAGACTACACCATTCCGGATCTTGTATGGGCGAGACTCTCCCTCTTTGGTCCACTACAGCAAGGGAGCTACTCCAGTGTCGCAGTTGGAGCAGTATTTGAGCGAGAGGTATAGCATCTTGGAGAAATTGAAGAAGCACCTAACGAGGGCACAGCAGATTATGAAGGCAAAGGCTGATGAGCACCGCAGGGAGGTTCACTTTGATGTTGGGGATCGTGTTTATTTGAAGCTAAGGCCATACAGACAGAAATCCCTGGCCAGGCGGAGAAATGAGAAGCTTGTGGCTCGTTTTTATGGGCCTTATGAGATCTTAGCGTGGATAGGCCCAGTTGCTTACAGGTTGGATCTATCGCCAAGATCGATAGTGCACCCAGTGTTTCATGTACCATAGTTGAGGCGGGCTATAGGAGATCACATGGCTACATCCACCCTACCACCTACTCTGACGGCGGATTTGGAAGTGTTACTGGAGCCTCAGGAGGTTGTGGAGGTGCGGCGTGAGGGCGGCCAAGGTACCGAGGTGCTGATACGATGGCGGGGACTACCAGACCATCAGGCGACTTGGGAGGAATATGACACCATCCTATCGCAGTTTCCTAATTTCAACCTTGAGGACAAGGTTTGTCTTTTGGAGAGAAGTGATGATGTGATCTGGGTCTACACCAGGCGAGGTGGCGAGCAGAGCAAGGCGCGGGTCAAGCCATGGGCTCGGTCCCCACTTGACCCGATGGGTGACTTAATTCTGTAGGCTCATTACTTTAGTTGTGTGTTTAGTAATTAGAGGGTCGTATTAGTCTTTCATTACCGTTGTGTTAGGAGTGGGGTTAAAAGCTTACGAGCCGGTCCTAGTTTTGTTTATCGAAGATCGATCATTTGCTTAGACATATTGTTCGGGTTCGTGGGGGATTAAACTTGTTTCATTAACACAAATTAGGGAGAGATCCACTCCAGGAAAGGATCGATCTATCTTCTTTATTTCAGAAATCTATTAAAAATTCCACTTTTATATTTCTTTTCCTTCTCTCAAATCTGAAATTGTTATCTTCTGGAGCAAATCATATCACACCCCCTTGCGACCGAACGACCATCTCTATCAACTGAGGGGCCATCCACACACAACTGAACGACTCAACTTCCGTCGTTGGCCATAAGCCGAAGGGACCACGTCCCTCGCAACCAAACGATATTCGTCGTTAGCCGAGTGGCCAACCTCTCGCCACGGAACGACCAATCTTGTCGTTGGCCGTAAGCCGAAGGGTCCAAACCTCTCGCAATCAAACGACCGTTGACCGTAAGTCGAAAAGGCCACCATTTAGCTGATTGAAGGCCGATTCATCACAGGCCAAGCAATCTAAGCGATTGGACCCGACTACACGAGTATGAGTCATACTTCGAGGTCATCACAACTCAATCCGTTAACGTACCTCGGCATCAATTGTAAACCAAGGGACCGTGACCCTCACTTAGCAGCTAAAGGTCGAGAGGTCATTTTCCTTGCGAGCCAACCTAACTGCTCGACCAAAGTTATTTCTTCCTCCTAGTTATCACATCACCCAACCCTAACCTTTATAGAGGTTAAGCTCAGGCGATGGGGCCATTGTTGATACCAACTTCGTCATGGGTCCGGCCCACGAAACGAGTAGATGAAATATACTTGATGAGCAAGGACCACTAAGGGTGGTATGCCACGGCCCAATGGACCCGAAGCCCACCAAGAAAGATGAACCATGACCAAGTCAAATTGCCAATTAATTTGTCATATGACTTGGTCAAATTCCTACTCCAAAAATGGCCACTTCAATAGCCTTAAAGAAGGCAATGAAGGACTAAATAATGGGGGATGGTTACACTCTTGGTTGGCTAATTGAAGGCATACTAATTAAGCAATTAGTGGCCACATTAAGTGGATGGTAGTTACAAACAAGGAGGGGAGAGAATAAATATCCAGAGAACAAAGGGAAAAGGGGAGGCCAGATCTACACAAAAAGGCTAAGTACCATGCTACACCAGAAATTCATCTCCTTCCCTAAAATCTCCTTCTTCATCTTGCTCTGTAAGTTTTCATCCGCTGGAGGCTAACTTGAGCGTCGGATGGGAATCGATCGGGCCCCGACCCCGACCCCCTAACGATCTTCTCATGTTGCAGGGTTACGGAGATACCGCGAAGCTAGGGCAACATCCATCCGCGGAGACCGATCCTAGCCTCCTCGACCCGGAGACACTCGTTCACGGGTCCCACTACAACAGTTGATGAGGCTCCATCCCGACTTGAGATCCATCCTCAGCCCAGTTAACCGTTGACGTCAATTTTGGCATCAACAAGTTCAATGTTGGATTAATGATCCAACAATGGGGACTATCAAAAATCTCCCATGAATGGAAAACATAAAACACCACAAAAGCAACACTTATTTTGCTAACCAACGATCCCACTTTCCTTTCCGGGTGAGTTACAGACCTTTAAAAAGCTTAAATTGAAGTTATCCTTTTCAGTCAAGCATTATAGCACTGGTCCTTAAAGGCGCTCCTCCACTTTACCCCAACAGAAAGAAAGAAAGAAGAGTTAAAGCTGAACTCACAAGCAACACAACAAAAACACCATCATAACCAAATTACATGATTTCCAATGATATATTAAAAGCACAACACAGTAAAATTTAGGCCTAAAGTAAAAAAGCCCAATTTTATGACGAACCTTAAACGACTTGCTCCCAGATTTGGAGAGCTGAGTGGATCCAGTCAGTGCTCGCTGAGTCGAAGGAGTCGTCGTCGTCGTCATTGGAGAATTTACAACGGCATCCGATGATCGATCGGAGAACTCATCGGATGGCGATGCGTCGTCGATCGTCCTTGTGACGTAGGCGCAGAATCTAAGCCCTAGCGCCCTCTTCGCTTTCCTCCAATTGCTCTCCATTTTGTCAAAATAAAGAAAATTTAGGGTTTCAAGTTTTCAGATCACGACTTAGGTGAAATTCGAAATACTGGTTCGATTTTAGAGAGCGAGGGGTTTGAAGCGGGTCAAAATCCGAACCCGTCGCCGAGCCGCCATTAACGAGAACAGAGCGATTGTGTGAGAGAGAGGGGGAGAGGGGGAGAGGGAGAGAGAGAGCAGCTTTATGTGGGAACGGTAGGATGAAGCGGTTACGGTGTTTTCAATGATTTGCCGTCTAAGAATTTACATAAATACCCTGGACAAATATATGTAATGCCGAGAGGGCCTAAGTTCCAATGGGACTTTTGTGTCAGGATAAAATTGTAAAGTTATAAGTGGGAGGATGCTGAAAATTGAGTGGCCCGATATTTCGGTTGGCGGATAATAATAATTTTGTTTCCATGCAAGTGGAGGGAAATCAATTGCGACGAAAATGTAAGCAGAATTCAAGAGAACAAAACTTGTACACGTTTCTCCCGGAGCACTTGCTCATGTTATTCGTCTCTCTCTTTTCTTGGAGGCGTTGGATCAAGACTTGATCGACACCAATATGTGGTTTACTGTTTTTCGATCGTGGTTTACTGTTTTTCAATGAATCAAAAAAAATCAAGATATGCAGCTTAAATTTGAATGATCAATTTTGTCCGATCACATGTGTATGAACTTAACAGCAAGCTTGTAACTGTATACAAATAAAGAGATTATGTCAACAAGATAACTTTAAATTTAATTCGACCGAGAAATTGAATAAAACAAAGGCTGGCAGTTGGCTGTTTGAATGAGCTTTCACTGAGACAAGAACATGAGCCGTATTAGTCAAACGATGGGCTTGTCGTTTTTTGTTCGGATTTAATCAAACAATTAAAGGCCATCCCTTTATGTGTGTTTGTTCACCTCTTTCACGAAGTCTTTAATTGGATTAGTTATCGTGGCCTTTTGGTAGTTTTAGTGGATAAAAAAAGTCGGTCAATGTATAAAATTGATATGCTAATATGTTAATTTTTGCCCTATTTTAATCCTGTTTTATATAAAAAGAAAAATTGGTATCATCTGACATATATGAATGACATATGAGAAATTTCATTCATATACGTTTACGTGATATATTTGTCATCACATTGTACATGAATGATAGATAGTACATCACATATGACATATTTATTATACATTTGAGGACATTTTTTGAATTCTATGGTTAACTATGACAAATAGATTGATAGAAAGATGGTGTAGATTTAATCTTGGGAAATCAACGATTGAGATGAGAGTTTGTGAAAAATGTGGTAGGAAAATTTTTTGTATTTTGGGGGAAACTTTTTGGAGAAAACAAATATCTATTCATTTATGGGATTTAATTTGGTAGTGAACTTCGATATCTTAGAATTTAAGAGGCCTTGGAAGTTGAACACACATGCATGTATGTGATTTAATGTACATTATTTATAACAAAAATAAGGAAAATTTATATTATCAATGAAATATATGTTGCCTATTCAAATCATCATTATTAATGTGGGTCCCGCATGACGTCATTATTAGGACGCGCACGCGCCGAAGGCGCCCGCAAATTTTTTTACCGCTAAGTTGGTGTTCTGCGTCTAAGGCGTCCGTGTCGAATTTGTTGTTTCGCGTTCGTCGAATTTGTTGTTCCGCGCCAAAGGCACACGTGTCGCTAAATATTTTTCCACGCCGAATTTGTTGTTCTTGTTGTAAACTTGGTGGCTATGGAATCCATAGCCATGTATTTATAGCAATAGGGTTGCATAATGGGTGGATACCCAATAACGGGTTGGGCCTCCAAAAGCCAGTTTATAACACTTCTCCTTATCCATCCATTGTTGTAAGCCGTAATGAACTCTTTAGGGTTCATAGAGCTTATCTGATCATGGGTCTATGGATACTTCTGGATCCTAAGTTTAAGAGTTATTGCCTCGTTAAAACCTTTGTAATGGAAGACCCAGTGGGAAAAACCAGTGGCTAAGGGAAAAGAGTACAAGTCTCTATAACTTCCCCTGATCGATGGATATCACTAGAGGTGAATGCTTCTGGATCCTAAGTTAGGGATAATTGCCTCGTTAAAACCTTTAGCTATGTAAAACCCAGTGGGAAAAACCAATAGCCAAGGAAAAAGAGTACAGTTTTCCATAACTTCCCCTGATTAGTAGAAGTATTTAGCGGGTGGATACTTTTGGATCCAGAGTCAATAAGGTTGCCTCGTTAAAACATTTAGCTATGGAAACCCCAGTGGGAAAAACCAATAGCCAAGGGACAAGAGTACAACATTACATTTGACTCCCCTGATCTGTACAAGCTGCAGGCCTGCAGATCTCCTAGGCAACTATACATCAATCTCTTACAGTGTTCCGATAATAAGTACAAAGTACAAGGCATCGCTCACCTATACAAGACATCGCTCATCTATACAAGTATCGCTCATCTATGGCAGCTACGGAATCTGACTCCCCCTGATCTGTACAAGCTGCAGGCTTGCAGATCTCCTAGGCAACTATACATCAATATCTTACAGTGTTCCGATAATAAGTACAAAGTACAAGGCATCGCTCACATATACAAGACATCGCTCATCTATGGCAACTACTGAATCTGAGGGAGCTCTTCTGAAGAGGAGTGGTCTGTAGACTCGGTAGGTAGCACCACGTCTCTGACCCAGGCATCACTGTGTCTGCGAGGTACTGCATGACCTGGCTGTGCGTACTTGTGATTTGCTTCTTGGATTGATGAGCCTCTCGGGATGGTGGGATTGATGTTGCATTGGAAGCATGCTTTGATGGTCTCCAGGAGTTGGTCGCTTCTTTGTTGCAGTCATCGCGATGATCTGTAATCTGTATCTGCAAATACATTTAACATGTTGGATGATCATTGACCCTTGGAGGTAGCGCAGAAGCTACATATCTCTGGTCCAGTGGTGCGCTGCAGGTGCTGCACTGTATTTGGTTAAAGGGTTTACTGTCAGATAAAGGAGTGTACAAAAGACACTTGAGTAAGGCACTTCAGGACATAGGATATCCTTCACCTCTTTCAGCGAACGGAATGGGTCTTAATGTGCATCCATACAACCAGTTGGTGTATTATTTGATTGCAATTATCCATGTTTCTTCATCTGCTGGATGATTATTCATCTGCTGGATGATGGTTTCATCTTCGGGATGATTGTTCATCTTCAGGATGATGGTTTCATCTTCGGGATGATTATTCATCTTCAGGATGATGGTTTCATCTTCGGGATGATTATTCATCTTCGGGAAGATGGTTTCATCTTCGGGATGATAATTCATCTTCAGGATGATTATTCATCTTCAGGATGCTCGTTTCATCTTCAGGATGATGGTTTCATCTTCAAGATGATAATTCATCTCCAGGATGATGGTTTCATCTTCGGGATGATAATTCATCTTCAGGATGATTATTCATAAGGGTATGTTGTCACATCATCCATAACAACATAGACTAAAATTATCGTTGCCAATCGCATGGGTTTCACAATCATGACCAGTGAGCCTGATGTATCAATTTAAATGATTTTGTAAGTGAGTTAAGCTCATCTTACATGGTTACTTCCTGGTTTCTGCGAAATAAACATCTAAGCTATAGTGTTTTGCTTATAGCATACGCTTTTATTTATTTATACAATACTCGGTAACCCACAGGTTTGATATCTTTTGATATCAGGACTTCGGGTCCAAACACTTCATATTTCATAAGTGAGTCCAGCTCAACTTATTATTGCCTCGTTCCACATAATCTGGCCAAATTTCCGCGTTTGCTTCAGGAAACGGAGATTGGGAACGATATCTATGGCAAAATGGAATGTGAGTAATCGTCGACAAGTGTGTTTTATCCAAATACCTCTCATTGTACGTACATTATTCAATTTATTCCAGATTTATCTCTTCTGGAGGTTCTGGAAAGGGAGAGTATATGGAGATGAGCTCACTTTCCTGTGGTGGTATTGTTTTAGGGTCTCATGGTATGTCCTCTCATCCATTGAGGATATCCACTTCTGCTACTGGTAGTTTGCATCCATTATAGTTGGTATGTCAATCCTGGCTGGATTTTTAGTAGCAGGGATGTGTGAATTTGACAATATTTATATTATCAATAGTTATGTCTGATAACTGTTTAACAGTTTCATAAGTGTGGATCTTCAGGATCTCATCACTATTCATGATAATCAGATCATATGTATTAATGTTTTAAATGGTCAAATTGAGCTTCAGGCTCATGGATGATTATAGTATTTTTGTTAATCCTAACGCTGGGGAATTAAGGTTATGAATGATCTTCAGGATCACATCAAGTCTTTAAAAGAGGGCCCATCAATGCACGTCTTAGGAGAAGTGATTTAAATGCTTCCACTGTTCAGAGTGATCGGAATCAATTTATCTGGGGTAATTACTTCCGATAAATAGTTCTGTGTTCTGATGATCCATAGTGGTGATATGGGGATGTATACTCATCATGACGCCATCGATAAGATGTGCACTAAACGCTTCCCCCGTTAGGGGTTCTCGGAAACTGTTAATATGAGGCGATCAAGCTCATATAAATAGGTTCTAAGGAGGCGTTCTGATGGTTTGCATGTTCCCACATGGTCACCTACAACTGGATTTCTAATGGACAAGTAATCCGTTTAAATCATTTTAATGATTTACATATAACACATTTCTGGGTGTGAACACAAAGCTTCAGGGTGTTCAATTTTCTTCCAGTTGTTAAATATAATTGATTTTCCAGTGTTATCCAAAAATCCGCAATAAGCTCGACTTCAATGAAGTTGAGCATAGAACTGTGGATATGAACCCGTCAAGGCTCCATCTATAAGATGTGCAGTAATGCCTCCCCCGTTTGGGGATCTCGGAATATATTCATCTAGGATGGTTAATCCCGATGAATAAGTTCCACTGCGGCATTTTGAGGGTGGTATGAGGGTAAGTAAAAGCCCAACCAATATCCCAGTATGGTAATATGTCCGTTGTGATTAATAATAATCTGGACTGCGGTTGGATAACAAGGTTTTGATTATGACCATTTTAAGAGGATAAATAGATGAGTACTCTAAGATACATCATCAGCCATATGTAGGGAGTGAAGAGAGTCAATGGCATCCTCATTTTAGGAGTATTCAGGATGACAAATCATTTACAGTAAAATAAAATGCGTAAAAAGCACATATATACTGCAAGAGAATACTACTAATAATTATGTTACAGAAACACGTTTCATAGTATGATGTGTGCTCTAGGAAGTATACGTCCACAATTGTGCTCATTTTAGACTCATATTATGACAACAGATCAAATTTATTTTCAAAGTTTTATTTGTCCCCGGGGAGTAGCGAAATACACATACAGTCAATTTGACTTTCGTCGTTTAGACTAGATATGTATATATTTTTATATGGAATAGGTTAATGCCCATTTATATTGCAAAAAGCATTACGGGTCTTGTCAGAACTTCTGGTCTGATATTGGGTTGCCATTGCATACTCCATGTCGAGGGATATCATATCTTCTCTTTCTCATTTAATACAAGACTTCCCCTGTTTTCAGTCTTCCTCATTGACATTCATAGGGAATAATGAATATTGGTCTTACGAAGTAAACATATACAAGGGAAATGAGTTAGTTACTATATTTCCACTTGTCTAATTTATGAGGGACTTTTAAAAGTCTATTTGAAAACTCAAGTATGGTCTTCAGGCCATTTTTATTGAGTCATTCAAGTATTATGTGGATTATGAATCATGCTCAAGGGGAAACAAATACGTGGCTACGAAATTTATAATTTCTCACTTATCTTTTAAGCCACGACTTCGGGCGTACGCTTACGGTTAAGACTAGATTCAAGAATCATACCTTGTAGAGTGAGATTATTCTAAAAGAGTTTAGCATTGTTATGACAACTGCTGGTGTCAATATTGGTTTATACAAACCATAGATATGAGAGATCTATTTACCGCAAAATGCATATTTCTAAAAGAAATCGCATAAATATTTTTCATATAATCCATCGTACTTGTTAATTTTTATTAGAGTGAAAGGGTGTTGACTTTTGATTTGGTTTTGAACCTCAGGTTCATTTTGATTTTGAACTCCAGGTTCATTTTGTCAAATAGGATATGATGTTAAACTTTTTGAAATCATTATTGGTTTGTTGTCATAAAATATCGTCATATCATGAGCACATCATACATATAATATAAAGCTTGTAAACGAAAAAAGTTGTGCTCAATCAACCTGAGTTGAAACAAGTATGACGTATACACATTATTCATGTATATAAAATAACAAACGGAAAGAAATGAGTTAGGGCGATATCACTCCTGCCTACTGAATTAATGAGAAGTTATGCTTCCATCATTCGATTATAGATCAAACCTATATTTTATTATGTTGATGACATGTGTGCTAAATTCTATCAGGTACGTATGCACACAACAAATGAACGCAAGGGTCCCCCCCACACCCCCAAACGTATGCATACAACAAATGAACCCACGATGATCAGAAGAACCGCTCAAAGAAAAGGTGATTCTAAATATTGGGCCTCAATCAACTTATATATATACTAGAACTTTTCCGTGCTCAAAGGGCACTGCGATTTGAGAGGGGAGCCCACACACAAATTTTAATTTTCAAATCTTCCTCACAAATTTCCACCCAAAAACTTATCCCAGTCATAGTCCCCTTATCCCATTCATAAGTCCATTTGTCCTAGTCGCTTGTCCTACTGTGACAAAATTCAAATTCTTCATCAAATATAGAATAGATTTTCGATATCATCTAACGAGAAGGAATCACATTGAAACAAGCGAATTGTGATATCCTACATATGCTTAGCTTCGCTTAAATGTCATGTATTGTCATTGGAAGTGATCATGAGATTCAAGTCTCCACATTGGTACTGAATCGAGCCAATTTCAAGATGCAGCGGCTCTGTTTTGTGATGCACAAAAAGTTTGCCAATGATTAAATTGATTTGCGGAGGCTTACTATGACTCGAATGATTGATTAATAGTTAATAAAAAAATACGAGCTAATCTATGTTACAGATATGGAATTTGTCCACGGGCAAGCTCATACTAGGACAAAAGGGTCAGTAGAGATGTGGCCATGGACCACATCGTTAAGTTTGGGCCGACTTGGGGATGAGTGGGATCTTGGGGATGTGTGTGGGGGGGGGGGGGGGGTTGTGGTGCACCCAACCACAAGCACACCCTCTTCCCATGAATTACAAGTTTGTTATTATTTTTTCATAAGACCAAAAACTCATCCATCTTCCACCTATTTACGGGCTATGCATCGGTCTTTTTCCACTTTGGCCCCCTCGTTTTTTGCCCTTATGCCCTTCCTTTCTCACTTTTTCCCACAGACGATTCACACACCCACACCCACACTTCATTCTCATTTTCGGTTGTGCGTTTTTGATCTATATTGTCAGACATGTCCACGCACACCTCCCCTGCCTTCCGACTTATTAACCAGAAGATTAAATTTCCAATCTTATTCTTTATAAAGTTCTATCACGACCCCAAGCAAAATATGAAATAAGAGGACAATTTTTGAGATAAATATATTAAAAATAAGTCGACATGTAACTTAAAAAAAATTAACGAAATGACCAAAGTTTCGCCATCTCAGCAACCAAGGCGCTGAGTTGGCGCTGACCGGACGATTTTCCTTTTGGCCGCAGTTGCCAAGCCCGGCCAAAGCTATATAATTTGGCCGCGATTGAAAACCAGACAATTTTGTATTTGCTTTGGCATGCGTTTGGTTTTTGCCACATATTTAGTTGATTTGTATATAGTTTATAAACGAGACAGGTGGTCTAGTAGTTTGAACACTTGGTTAAGAGCTAAGAAGTCCAGCTGCGTTGATGACAAGAGTCGAACCCCCGGCATCCAAGGGCCTGTTTTTTGTGTTTAAATTTGTGTTTGTTGAAGTTGTGAATAGTCTTAGTGAAAGTGAGTATTGTGTTTTTTTTGGGTGAAAGTGGGTTGTGAATGTGGATGTTGGAATTTTTTGTGGATCCCACACAACTTTATTGTGTGTTTATTGTAGCCACGTCAGCAAACTTTCACAGTCAAAGAAGCCAATACAAAAGAACAGGACGAGTGAAAATGAGGGTGAGAATGAGTGAATAGTGGAAGAAATAGCGGAATCTCTCACTTTCACAACCAAATAAACTTAAAAGAAGAGGCCCTAAATAGAAGTCATACCAGTCTAACACATTTCACGTGTGGTATACATGAAAATATGATTTTATTAAAGGCTTTGTTGGGTTTTATAGCTGTACGTTAAAAAAGAGAGGAAAAAGGGCTCATTCGGAGGATCGAACTCGTGACCGTCCATACTAAATGATAGAATAGTACCACTAGACCAAATCCCATACTGTTGTTCTAACCTATTTTTTAAAAAATCCTAAATAGGACGCATGGCAATTTGTTGACAACATCGGACATTTCAACAGTGTTCCAATTTGGCCGGGTTGTCAACACCGGCTAAATACAAAGTTGCCCAAGCAAACCCGATTATCGTCTTAGTTGCTGAGGTGTCGAAATTTTGGTCATTTCGCTAATTATTTTTTATTTTTTTGATTTATCTCAAAAATTGTACATCATAAAATAGTTTAGATGATGAAAAATTACCCAATTTTAATTACTTTCTCTCTCTCATCAAATCCCCGAGTCAATTGGTTTAATGGTATTTGACCTCCCTCCATTCTGAGCGGTCGATGGTTCGATCGCTGCTTCCGGTGTATATTAAAAAAGGGAGTTGCTCCGCACACCCACCGTTTTGTTCATGCGCAAATACAACTATTTACAAGTTTGCCATTCAAATTTTACCCTCGATTTCCCTCTAACACTCGTCTCCCACACCCCCCCCCCCCCCCCCCCCCGCCCGATGCCCCCAGCTTACGGTTAACTAGGGGTTGGAATGTGGGGGTGGGGAAGATGTGAAGGATCCTATCCAAAACAAAGTTAGGATCGATAATTAAAGTGGAGACTTACGCTTGCGTATGCGGAACGATAGTCTCGGAACTTTGCCTTCGGATTCGCCACGACGGATTGAGTCTTCTCACGAACGGAGTAAGGCTACTAATCCACAATCTAAATCTCTATTTTAGATTAAGAACTTGGAAGGAGGGAGAGGAAATATTTCTGCAGAGCTTCGCTATGAAGAAGATGCATGCATGAATTTCATGCAAATGTGTAAGGAAAATGGCTGCCCTTGGGTCTTATTTATAGCCCCCAAGGTAGTTATTTTAGGGTAAGTTGTTCCTTTGGAACAACTTAATTAAGGTGTACCATGATGCATGGCACATTATAAGCTTAAGTTGTATCATATGCATGGTACAACATAAGCTTAAGATATTCCCCCTTTATTAGCCATATGTCGCATGCACTTATGCATATATAATGCGACTTTCCCGCTCATACAGAGATCCTCTCCGCAAGGGAACAGATTCCCTTTGCACATGACTTCGTGTGCGCGACGTTCGAGGTCCGTATTCCCTCGTACATCCCCCACAAGGGTGTACAAACGTCTTCCATATCCAACATCTCCCACTCACACTTGAGGGGATTGTAAGAGAACGTCTTTCCCTTAGTTCTTTCATCTATCATACCGAGAAATAGACCGTGCGACCGTCATGCGCGTAGAGTTTGTTGTTGTGCACTTGTTAGAGATACACAACGACCTCGAAGGTGCAAAGTTGAGTAGTTCAACGCATGCTTTACCCTAGATTATTTCTTCACATTTCTTATACTTTATATTCAACAATTGAATCCCATCTGGATTACAATTGGCTGGCCAGCTTTGAATCATTAAAGTCCAAATGTGAATATGAAATCAATCTTCCTCTTCTTGTGAACCTTCTAATCTTGACTTGATTCGCTTTTCTAACGTGCCCCGCCGAGCCGAATTACCATAGCCCATTAGTAACACGCTAAGATAGCAATCATCTCGTCAAATCTAAAGGAACCAATTGGAGTCCTTGAGGGTAAGTGTTAAGACCCGTATGGCCTTTGAGTCTCACATAATAGCAAACACTATTGCTACTAACTCAGTGGTCGAAAATGCATACGTGGTATGAACACGTATTACAACATCACTCCTTTCCCAGGGAGAGTATGTCTTAATGATGTTGTACGGATGAAAAGATCAGACACCACAGTGCCTATCTTTTTGAGTCCCCATACTACTCGTGAAATACTCACGGACTCTCATCCTGCATAAGACAGATAGGATTCAAAAAATCCAATGAGATCTTTATATCCTTGTGATACAGATCTCAGATCTTTTGTAAGCATCCGTATGATGCAGATCTTTTATTCGACTATCTTGTTTAAGTCATGACTCTAAATCATTTGTCTAATGATTTTGACTTTAAACTAGTCTCATCTCTATCTTATCCATCTGATAAGATAAGGCGGTTGCTCATGTGAGAGAGCCAACCTTAATCTGTCCGACATACACACAAAAATAGCTGAGACTTAAACACAAATGTATATAAAATCATTTGTAAGAAACTTGTATGCAAATTAAATTTTGATCTTCTATAGACATGGGAAATATTACATGATACAGCTCAGCACCTACGCATTCCCATAGATGATAAGTGTTTGAAAAACACATCTCTGGGGATCACCTTAGTAAGGGGATCCGCTATCATCTCATGCGTGGATATGTATCCTATGTCTACTTCCTTCCGTTTATCATAATCCTTCGCAAACTTGAATCGAATGTCAATGTGTTTGGTCTTACAATGAAATTTAGGATCTTTGACATAGGCAATCGAAGCTTGACTATCACTGTATATAGGAACAGTGCTCGAGTCAGAGGCATTCGTCAGCCTGTCTAAGAATTTCCTAAGCCAAACAGCTTCTTGGACCGACATGCTGAATGCTACGAACTCGGCTTCCATGGTTGATAGAGCGATGCAGGTTTGTTTCTTGCTGCTCCAGGATATTGCACCATTCCCGAGTAAGAAAACAAAGCCTGAGGTAGATCTTCGCTCGTCGAGATCACCCGCCCAATCAGCATCGGTATAGCCTTCGAGTCTCAAGGTATTGCCTTGATAGCATAACGCATAGTCCGCAGTCCCTTTGAGGTATCTTAATATCCTCTTCACCGCTTTCCAGTGTGCCTGCCCTGGGTTGGATTGGTAACGGCTTACCATACCAACAGCATAGCAAATATCGGGTCTAGTACACATCATGGCGTACATCAGACTCCCGACAGCACTGGAGTATGGAACTTTTTCCATAGCTTTCTTTTCTTTTGGATCTTTGGGACACATCTCCAAACATAGACCCTCGCCTTTGCTTATTGGAGTATCAATTGGCTTGCAGTCCTGCATATTAAACCGTTCTAAAACTTTCTTTATATACGTCTCTTGAGAGAGAGAAAGAAGTTTCTTGGAACGATTCCTTGAGATCTTAACCCCAAGGATATATGCAGCTTCACCCATGTCTTTCATCTCAAAGACGGATGAAAGCCAAGCTTTGATATCCAATATAAGACGCTTATCATTTCCGGCTATAAGTATGTCATCTACATAAAGAGACATAATTATATACTTGTTTTTAATCCTCTTAATATATACGCAATTGTCTTCGTCGAGCATGGAGAATCCATACGACAAAACAACTTCTTGAAAGCGCATATACCACTGCCTTGAGGATTGTTTAAGACCATATATGGATTTACGAAGTTTACAAACCTTATGTTTGTTTTCTTCTTGTACGAACCCGTTTGGTTGTTCCATGTAGATCTCCTCATCTAGTTCTCCGTTAAGAAAGGCAGTCTTTACATCCATCTGATGTAATTCGAGGTCCAAACAAGCCACCATTGCCAGAATTAAGCGAATCGAGGTAAAACGCACGACAGGAGAGAAAGTCTCTTCGTAGTCTATTCCTTCCTGTTGCGTGAAACCTTTCGCAACAAGGCGAGCTTTATATTTCTCGATGGAGCCATCAGCCTTATGCTTGATTTTGAGAACCCACTTGTTCCCAATGGCTCTACGTCCCTTAGGTAAATCAACCAAGTCCCAGACTTGGTTTGTTTTCATGGATTGAAGTTCTTCTTCCATTGCCGCTATCCATTTATCTTTAGCAGGGCATGTGACGGCCTGTTTGAAGTTTGCAGGTTCGTCATCATCTTGTAGTAATGTCATGAATGTTTGAGGAAATTCATCCTCAAATCTCAGAGGTGTTAGCCTCGTTCGATTACTACGTCTTGTTTGAGTTTGATCACTCCCACTTGGAATGACATCACTCCCACTTGGAATAACATCACTCCCACTCGGATTAGGATTGGTATCGTTCGTATCATCCATTGGTGAAGTTTGAAACGTATTTTCTTCTTCACCAAGGATTCTCCCACTCGAACGTTCCGATCCTTCTTGATCCCAAGTCTCAAACAAGGATAAGTCTTGACTTATCTCACCCTGTCTTGGAAACTCTTTTTCCAAGAAGACAACATCCCTCGATTCGAATTCTATTAGACCCCCATTGTCCTCTTGACCGACGAAAACATATCCTTTGGAGTTTTCAGCGTATCGGATGAAGATACACTTCCTCCCACGTGGCCCAAGTTTGCCATATTTGTGAGAGGATAAATGTGCGTAAGAGGCACAACCTCAAGGTTTTAGAATGTTTAAGTCTGGAGTTCTATTGTTCCACAACTCATAAGGAGTAGAACTTACCGACTTCGAGGGTACACGGTTTAAGATGAATGCTGCCGTCAATAATGCGTCACCCCAAAAGGTGATAGGCAAATTTGCCTGAGACATCATTGATCGGACCATTTCCATCAATGTCCTATTCCTTCTTTCCGCAACACCGTTTTGTTGCGGAGTGTAAGGCATAGTTACCTGATGTACTATGCCTTTTTCATCACAAAGTTCCTTAAAACTTATTGATTGATATTCACCGCCCCTATCAGTTCGCAAAACCTTAATCTTGCGATCTAATTGATTCTCCACCAAACTCATGTAGTTTTTAAAGCAAGCCAAAGCTTCACTTTTGTGGGATATCAAATAGATATGTCCGAAACGGGTGAAGTCATCAATGAATGTGATGAAATAGGACTTCCCGTGTCTTGTCTTAACATTCATTGGACCGCAAATGTCCGAATGGATAAGCTGTAATGGAACTTCGGCCCTTGTGCCAGTTCCAAACGGCTTGCGACAAGTTTTTCCTACAAGACAATGTTCGCAAGTTGACATTTCAACTTTTGAAACATTAGATAGCAAGCCACTTTTGGCAAGTCTATCCATTCTAGTTGGTCCAATATGACCAAGTCTTGCATGCCAACAAATGATTTCAGACTCAGAGTTAGAAGCATTTGTCAAATGAAAACTTTCATTAATGGAAGAAGCAACATCATACATTGTATTTAAAACAATTAATCCATTACAAACATTACCAGAACCAATCAAAGAATTATTACAAACAAGGTCAACACATTGTTTATAGAACCTCCACTCATAATCTAAAGACATTAACATGACCACGGAAACGATATTTCTTCTAATATCTGGAGCAAAGAGGACGTCGTGCAATAATAAAGTCCGGCCGTTGTCGAGAACTAGCTTGCATGTTCCGACGCCTTTGACTTCAACACGTGTGTTGTTGCCGACGTATATCCACTTTGTTCCTTGAGTTATCTTTCGATACTTTACGAAGAACCTTCTGTCCTTCGCAACGTGGTCTGTGGCCCCTGAATCAATCAACCAAAAATAGTTAGATTCAGCAAGAAACACGGAACTAGAAACACATATGTAACTAGCCCTACAAGTTACCTTGTCACTTCCATCCGTACACTTACGGGCGAAGTGACCGTACTTGTTGCACTTAAAGCACTTGATCTTCTTCAAGTTTTTCTTCTTTGAGTGCCCATTCTTTTGCCACTTTTTGTTCTTTGTCTTCTTTGAGGTCTCCGGTTCTTGCTTACGTTCGTTCACAAACCTTAAGCGTTTCCGCTTATTTCCTCCATGTGAGGAACTAGCGGCCACGTGCACTTCTGCACTTGGTTTTGCGGCTTGAATCCGCTCTTCCTCGAGTTCGAGGTGTTTCGAAACATCGCTTAAAGTTTTAATGCATTCATTATGAGTGAGATGCATTTTCATGTTATCCCAGATATCTGGGAGTGAACGAATGACCGCTTGGATCTGCTGTTCGTCAGACAGCGTAACACCAGCATCCTTTAATTCAGATATAAGATTCGCCATGTGGCGGAGATGCTTTTTCATAGAATGATCTCGCCGCATCTTGTACGAATCAAATTGAATATTCAAGGAGCGGAGTTTGGTAACCGAAGTTCCACCAAACTTTATCTCTAGCTCAGACCATATGTCTTTAGCTAGGTCGAATTCCCGAAATAGGCGCATTATGTCATTGTCCATCGCGGACAGTAACGTAATACGTGCTATTTTGTTCTTTCGAGTCCAAGTGTCATAAGCTTCCCGGTCCCTTTTGTGTTGGGCCGTATTGCCCAACTCAGGTTCTACCATTATGTTTTGGAGTGTTTCGAGCACATCTTGCTCCTCCAAAACATATTGGATCTTTATTGACCAAAGTTTATAATTGTCGCCGTTGAGCTTTTCACCTTTGTTAAGCTCTGCGACAATATTCTTAGAAGCGGTAGACATTTTCGATTCAAAAAACTGCAAAGAGAATGAAAAACACGATCAAAATTCTATGCATAAAGTTTCGATTCTTTAAACACTTGATACGTTCCTTGGATGCGTTGAAATGTTACTCTAGAATCGAGAAGTTCACTACGTTCCCAACTACCATCTAGTAGTAACTTTCAAAGTATCCCTCTTACTTATCTCAAGTAAAAAGAAATCAGAAATAATACCCGTATGGTATTAGCAGCGGAAAATCACTTTGAAAAACTTATCTTTCAAAATAGAATAGGTGAGAATTAGCGCAAAGAATTTTAACGCAACAATTGCCAAGCCACGAGACCTGTTCTACACACCCATGGGTTAGATAACCATGGCCGGATCGTGGTAGGACTTGGAATTCTAAATTGCGCTATCCCGATTTAAGGACGGGACATAACCTATTTGAAAAACATCTTTTTCCAAAAATTTTGAAAGCACGTTGGCTAATCTCCGTAGAGTAGAGCACAACGTCACAAGTACATTGGCTAATCTCCGTAGAGTAGAGCACAATGACATGGCTAATCTCGCATGAAGTAGAGCACTATGGCTAATCTTCAAGAAGTAGAGCCCAAAATGAAAAACTTCATTAAAACGTTAGTCCCGTATGAACTATTCGGCACTGTGGTTAGCCCCGTATGGACTAATCTACACATTCGAGTTTGACCAAGGCCATTTGTTACCCCGTATGGGTCATCTGGCAAGTTTACAATCGACCCAGACCATTTGTCGGATTGGTCGACCAAAAACACAAAATTGGTCGACCAATTTTCGAATTCAACTTCTTCCCGGTCAGGGCCTCTGCCCTGACCCGGGCTTGGCCAAAGGCCGGCCAGGGCCTCTGCCCTGGCCGGCCAGGGGGCCTGGCCCCCCTCGGCCAGGGCCGGCCAGGCCCTGGCCTCTGCCAGGGCCGGCCGGCCAGGCCCTGGCCACTGCCAGGGCCTGCCGGCCAGGCCACTGGCCGGGGCCAGGGCTCCTGCCCTGGCCTCGGCCAGGCCCTGGCCTCTGCCAGGGCCGGCAGGCCGCTGGCCGGGGCCAGGGCTCCTGCCCTGGCCTGAGGCCAGGGCACCGGCCCTGGCCTCTGCCAGGGCCGGCCTGGCCTCTGCCAGGGCCGGCCTGGCCCTGGCCTCTGCCAGGGCCGGCAGGCCGGCCAAGGGCCGGCCCTGGCCACTGCCAGGGCCGGCCTGGCCGGCAAGGCTCTGCCAAGGCCGGCCACTGCCGGCCTGGCCATGGCCGGCCATGGCTTGGCCATGGCCGGTCATGGCCAAGGCCATTCGGCGTTGGCCGGCCATGGCCCCTTTGGCCATGGCCGGCCATCCCCTTTAAACGGGGTTGCCGCACTCAATCCTCCCCCTTGATGGGGTGGTCGCCGGTGGTTATTGGCCGTAGCCAACCCCCTCCGCATGGGGAGAGTGGATGCATGGCCTTCATAGCCCATTTGGCCATGGTGCACATGCACCAAATTTTCCTCTTACCCGATGGAAATAACTTCCATCATCTTCCTCGATGAAGCACCCGTTCGTCGATGAAGTTAGTTATTGCCTAATGGCCGTGTGCCAAAAATGACTAACGTACTACGTGAACGGTCGGTTCTTCCCGTCACGGAGAGTTCCTACCATATCCGTAATGATAGGAGACCCTAACGTGAAAAGAACAACCGCTGCGTTTTCTCCGTCACGAAGCGTTCCTACTATATCCGTAATAGTAGGAGACCCATTCGTGAAAAAGACAACGACTCGTTCGTAGTTTCGACGGGGCGGTGGATTGACCGGGGCGAACCCATATGGCTCTGATACCAATGAAGGATCCTATCCAAAACAAAGTTAGGATCGATAATTAAAGTGGAGACTTACGCTTGCGTATGCGGAACGATAGTCTCGGAACTTTGCCTTCGGATTCGCCACGACGGATTGAGTCTTCTCACGAACGGAGTAAGGCTACTAATCCACAATCTAAATCTCTATTTTAGATTAAGAACTTGGAAGGAGGGAGAGGAAATATTTCTGCAGAGCTTCGCTATGAAGAAGATGCATGCATGAATTTCATGCAAATGTGTAAGGAAAATGGCTACCCTTGGGTCTTATTTATAGCCCCCAAGGTAGTTATTTTAGGGTAAGTTGTTCCTTTGGAACAACTTAATTAAGGTGTACCATGATGCATGGCACATTATAAGCTTAAGTTGTACCATATGCATGGTACAACATAAGCTTAAGATATTCCCCCTTTATTAGCCATATGTCGCATGCACTTATGCATATATAATGCGACTTTCCCGCTCATACAGAGATCCTCTCCGCAAGGGAACAGATTCCCTTTGCACATGACTTCGTGTGCGCGACGTTCGAGGTCCGTATTCCCTCGTACATCCCCCACAAGGGTGTACAAACGTCTTCCATATCCAACAAGATGGAGGGAAGGGGGCAAGGGAGGCCATAGGAGAGGGGAGGTTACGCTGGGTTATCAGAGGAAGGGGCGACAGAGGGGTTGGGAAGGTCGGAGGAGATGGAAGTGGGGCGGGGGGAGGGCGGGGGGGGGGGGAGGGGACAGAGTTGCCGCTCGTAGCTGTTAGGCCGTTTTAATCACAATGCATATCCAGTGGCATTTTAGGAAATTTTCCGTTGGAAGTGCACACTGAATAATTTCAGTGACAAACTTGTAAATAGGTGGTATGTGTGCGTGAATAATGGCAAACTTGTAAATACGTGAAATGTGGACGGAGTAAAACAGTGGGTGCGCCGTGCGCGAAGCAACTCCCAGAAAAAAAACTCGACCGTTGACCCAGTCGCAAGGGCTTCTTCATCGTCGAGCTCACTCAGCTCTCAGATCTCGCTCGCTCGCTCTCAAATACTCTAATCTCGCTGAAGATCGAAGAAGGAATCGAGGATGAACTGGATCAGCCGCAAGATCCATCTCTACAATGTCACCATGGGACTCTACATGCTTGATTGGTGGGAGCGATGCCTTTTCAGTATCTTTTTTCCCTGATAAATTTATGCGGTTTTCTACTCATTTCTATGAAACTTCTATAGATATCGTTTGTTTATGATGTTAGATTCCTTAACTCGAAACTAGACATATTGATTCTCGTGTTGCTCTGGTTCATCTTCTACAACGGATCTCGATCCGCAACCGAGTTTTATAACAAGTAAGCTTCCCCCAATCATTGAACTCAGATTTGTAGTTTATGATATTCCGCATTTGTCATTGAATATTCGTCTAATATTCTCCTGTTTACAATTGCCCGTTGGGTTGAGACCGAGAATTATGAATTGTTACTTTCATGACTCATGAGGGTTCTAATAGTGTGCTTATCCTTCTACAAAAAAAAAAGTGGTGTGCTTATTGATGATTCTTACATTGATTTGGCTTAATTATACAACAATACGCTCAATTTTTTTTTGTTACACATAAACACCCTAAAGTTTTTTTTCTTGCATTATAACACATCAACGTATACTTTGCTACCATACGGCGTTAACGGAAAAGATAGGATTATCATCTTTACGCTCATGAATGGTAAATGCGAGACAATGGGGAGAAAGAGAGGCGGCAGTGATAGTGGCGGCAGCGAAGCAGATGGTGAAGACGAGCTTATGGATCTCAGTGGCATTGGGATTGGAAGAGGATTTGAATGGAATCTGTCGCTGTGTTAGGGGCATTATGATCTATATTGATGGATCCATGGAGGGCTAGGATATATGGGGCTTTCAAATGGGTTGTGAAACTATACCGTTTTTTCTCTCTATGTGGTAATGGTGATCCTTTCCTTCTAGTATGTTCTTTTGCTACCTCTTTCATTGGTGAAACATTTGAGAAAACAGTTTGACTCTTACCATCGAAGGAATTCCAGTCGTTCGTTTTCCTCGTCTTTCTCTCATCATTACTTTGTTTTCCTAGCCTTGAGGAGATGATGCTGATTTTCCCCAAAAGCTTTAATGATTGATTATCCTGACTAAAAACTTGCTAGGTGTTGATGGTAAGGTTCCGGTCAACAAGTGAAATGGGCCGACGAGGCCATCTTCGATGAGTGGGCCCTCCATCAGCTGAGGATCGAGGCCCGCGGAGAGGGATCCTCGGGTCATGGAGAGCTAGGGCCGAGCTCCTTGGGTGACCTAGCTCCACCTTATCTTCTTTGACATGCATCATAGGAAAATCGTTAGGGGGTCGGGGCCGGGACCCCACCGACTCCCCTCCAACGCTCAAGTTAGTTTCTTGTTGGAGGAAAACATAAAGAGCTAAAAATAATAGAGAAAGATAGAGCTATAGTGTAGCATGATACTCATCATCCGTTACCAATCTGGCCCAGTTGAGTCCCCCTCCTGGTGCTTTGCACCCTGTGCTCATTTATAGCCTCCTCTTGGCTTTGTCCACTCTTCCCACTAACCAAGTGGTTTTAGTGGAGGAACATGAGAGTTGTAACTTCTCCCCACTAACCATTCCACTCATGAAGTGGTTGTAGTGGGAATAGTTGACCACTTACGTGGGTCATGGGATTGAATCACTCCTTCAATATTGTAGTTGTTGACTCTTACAAACCATGGCCCATGGGCCGTAGGCCGACATGTCAATGGCCTAGCTTTGACAGGCCACATGGTATGTAACAATGGTCCCCATCGTTCGAGCTCAATCACTGTTAGGGTTGAGGTCGGGCGATGTGATAAGAAAAAATCCTGGTCAGAGAGTCGGGTTGGCTCGCAAAGAAAGTAATTTCTCGTCTTTATAGCTTGAGACGGAAATAGGTCGGCAGGCAAGTGGAACAACCCCTCGGCTTACAGTGGGGATCGAGCTATGTCAGTTGATCAGCTTGAGACGAGTTCGAAGTATGACCCCCATGCATGTAGTCGATTCGGCCCCGATCGCATAGCTTGCTTGGCCACTGAGGAATTGGCTCCCCATCGCATAGCCATTCGTTTGGTGGTGAGGGGATGGCCCAATGACTTATTTTTGACAAGAGTAATTCGGAGGCGAGTGGGTGGCCACTCGCCTTACGTCCGAAGAGAGTATCTCAGAGCCGAGGGGACCCCTCGGCTTACGTTCGAAGAGAGTATCTTGGAGGCGAAGGGGTGGCCCCTCGGCTTACGTCCGAAGAGTCTCTCGGAGGCGAGGGTGTGGCCCTCCGGCTTACTTTCGAAGAGAGTATAGAGTTCATCACTGATCATGTAGCTGGCTCAGCCCACGAGGGATGAAGACATTTCCCCAGATCGTGTAGCTCGGTCGGCCTGTGAAAGGATGTATCCTCCGATTGTGTAACCGAGCGGTCCGTGAGGGTAGAGTGAGTGTCATAGCTGAATTGATCCGGGAGAGAATCGACCCGAGAGAGAAAGAGCTTGCCCCCCGATCGTGTAGCTTAGTCGGCCCGCGAAGGAATGTTCTCTCTGACCGTGTAACTGAGCGATCCGCGAGGGTAGAGTCATCTTCGACCGCATAGCCTTGATGGCCGACAGAAGGAGGGAAGTTGGCCCCCCGATCATGTAGCTCGGTCAGCCCACAAAGGGGGTGGTCCATCCAATCGTGTAACCGAGTTGTCCGCGAGGGTAGAGTCATCTCCGACCGAATAGCCTTGCCGGCCGACGGAGAGAGGGAAGTTGGTCCTCGATCGTGTAACTTGGTTGACCTGCGAAGGGTGAGCCCCCTCCGATCGTGTAGCTGAGCGACCTGTGAGGTTAGAGTCATCTCCGCCCGCGTAGCATGGTTAGCTAGGGAGGGAGGAAGTTTGGCCCCTGATCGTGTTGCTCGGTCGGAGGCCTTGAGTCTGAGCATGACAAGTTAGCAGGTAAGGTTTCTCAGGTGAAACCCCCTGCTTTGGTTGAGCATAGCCGGGATGTGCGATTGACCTTTCTCATAGTAGAGGCGTCAGGATGGCATTTATGCAGAAATGATTTATCCTATTTAACACCTCTATGCTCTGTAAGGTGGGGAGAGTGTGGTTCAATGGGGTCCACATTCAACTAGCACCTTATGTTTGAAGTGACTCCATTACAGACAGGCTCATTAATCCGTGGCAGTCACCCCCTTGGGCTTGGATAAGCCAGTGAAGGCGGGACTCTCCGACGGACCAGCGAGAAGCTCCGAGCTTGGCAAGAACTCTGAAGCAGCTTGGCGAGCAGAGCTCTTAAGGAGTAGCTTGGCGAGATAAGAAGCCTGTCGCGATCATGAATAAGAAACTTCATCAAAATTACGGACCATGCCGAGGACTGTTTGGCAGCCGATCGAATGGATATCCGAGCTCGGAAGCTAGGTTGGAGGTGATTCAAGCCTCAGCAGCTCTAATGCTTGAGAGAAAGCTCTGGACTTCGACCAAAGGAACGTTTGGAACTCCACCCAAAGGGGGAAGCTTGATTGAATGAGCATAGTCGGTAGAGCTCAAATCTGATCATATCATTTCAGAGCTCAGATCGAACGTGCTGGGTCAGAAGAGCATCAGTCGAACGAGTTCCGTCGTACGAGACCCGATCTGAGGAGAGCTCGGTCATCCAGACACTCCCGTCAGTCGGTCGCCTTTGTCAGACGCTTTTGTCGAATGGTGCTTGAATCCGGCTCAGACGAAGGTTGGGTTGGGTCCCGACGATGGTTACCCGATATCTTAGAACTCCGATTCCAAGTTTGGACGACGTAGCTCGATGTAGTCAATCAGGAGCTTGGCGAGCTCAGATGAAGGAGATTGAAGCTCAGTTGAGTGCAGCGAGTTGGGCGTGTGGCTAGGCAAAATCCCAGACCGTCAAAGGGACATTCAACTCGGCACGATTCATGCTTCACCAGAGGATGCCCTCGATAGCTCAGCATTCGTGAATGACTAAGCTTAGAGGAGTTCCGACACAGAAGCTTGCTCATAAGATGAAGGAGAGAACCATGTTCAAGATTTGGAGACATCGAGCACGTTCTCTTGTCATCAGAAGCTGGTTTGCGCTGCTCTGCAAACCCGTTCAGATTTGTGGTCGAAAAAATCGAGCTCGAGCAAGCACGAAACCCGGGCAGTGCACGGACGGCTTGGATCTCCAATTTGGAAAGATCCAGATCCACCACATGACAAAGGAAGATCGGTCGATGGGGCTCAGATCTTGGATGTGAGTCGTGGCTTGGAACTCTTGCCAGGATCCGATGAAGTTTGGTCGAATCTTGGTTCGTTCCCATCAGGACGGGACCCTCTACTCGCCCCAGGGAGATCTTAGCTTGGGACAAGGCTGCCCGAGTTCTGTCAGATCTCGACGAAGCTGCCCCGTCTCGATCTGATCTCGGTGAGGCTGCCCGAGTTTGGATGGAGAAAATCCAAGTTTGGGGCAAGGCTGCTCAAGTTGGGTCGGTTCTCGGCGATGCCGCCTAAGTTGGATCGGATCTCGACAAAGCCGCCCAATTCGGTTGAAGGGAATCCGAGCTTGGTGCAAGGGTGTTCAAGCTCGTTCTGATCTTGGTGAATCCGGGCACGGTGCCCTTGGTTGATGGGGGCAACTATGATTCTTGATGCATGCTTTTTGCTCAAGGAAGGCGCCTTTATCCCTGAGGAAGAGATGCTCATCCTCCAGCTCAGCGCTAAGCTCGGTAGCATGTAAACTCGCGTGGCTGCGCAATTCTTCAACCGCATTTTGGCCTTGTTGATGTCTCTGCATTCTCTGATTGGATCGCTGCTTCCCTTGTTCAGACCTTTGCTGATGATACTACAAATTCCTTTGTTTGAGGGTGTCGATCTCGTGATCGCCAGGGTGCATGAGGAGTGCTTTAATCTAGCCTCGGTCGGAGGTGGTGCTTGATTGGAGGCCTTGGTTCGCTTGTCTTGCTCGGAGATGGGTGATCCCGAGTAGCCTTTGCGACGAAATCCAGCGAGTTGGGAAAGTCCCAGTCTACCTCATGCTAGTGGGTGTTAGCTTGCTGAGGAAGAGATGCTCATCCTCCAGCTCAGCACTCAGCTCGGTAGCATGTAAACTCGCGTGGATGCACAATTCTTCAACCGCATTTTGGCCTTGTTGATGTCTCTGCATTCTCTGATTGGACCGCTGCTTCCCTTGTTCAGACCGTTGCTGATGATACTACAAATTTCTTTGTTTGAGGGTGCCGATCTCGCGATCGCCAGGGTGCATGAGGAGTGCTTTAATCTAGCGTCGGTTGGAGGTGGTGCTTGATTGGAGGCCTTGGTTCGTTTGTCTTGCTTGGAGATGGGTGATCCCGAGTAGCCTTTGCGACGAAATCCAGTGAGTTGGGAAAGTCCCAGTCTACCTCATGCTAGTGGGTGTTAGCTTGCTGACACTTCGGTACATCGTCTCTAATATCGTTGAGAACAAATATATGGCAATAGGCTTGGTATCCAACAGCCTATTGACCGCTGTCCAGTGAATTGAGGGATCAGGACAGTGACCAGAGTCTTCGCCTTGTGTCTAGTTTTGACTGACTAGATAAATGGATTTTATTCACTCTGCCTGTATCGAAGAAAGTAGATTAGAGAAGTGCATAAGTATAAACGATTGTTTAAGATGATTTAGATGAGACTCAAGGGTTGAAGCAATGCTGTAGATGGTGCTGATGACGACGTTACCATGTGGCAACTTCACACCCGCAAAAATTATCATCCAAAAAAAGAAAACGGGGGTGAGCCGGCATAGTCATCTTGTTTGATAGAGACGGGGATGCCGACTCCGTTTCCACAGACGACACCAACGATTGACGATAAGGTTCCAGTCAACAAGTGAAATGGGCCGACGAGGCCATCTTCGATGAGTGGGCCCTCCGTTGGCTGATGATTGAGGCCTGCGGAGAGGGATCCTTGGATCGTGGAGAGCTAGGGCCGAGCTCCTTGGGTGACCTAGCTCCACCTTATCTTCCTTGACCTGCATAATAGGAAAATCGTTAGGGAGACGGGGCTGTGGCCCTGCCGATTCCTCTTCGACGCTCAAGTTAGTTTCTCGTTGGAGGAAACATAAAGAGCTAAAAATAATAGAGGAAGATAGAGCTATAGTGTAGCATGATACTCATCCTCCGTTACCAATCTGGCCCAGTTGAGTCCCCCTGGTGCTTTGCACCATGGGCTCATTTATAGCCTCCTCCTGGCTTCGTCCACTCTCCCCACTAACCAATTGGTTTTAGTGGAGGAACATGGGAGTTGTAACTTCTCCCCGCTAACCATTCCACTCATGAAGTGGTTGTAGTGGGGATAGTGGACAACTTACGTGGGTCATGGGATTAACTCCCTCCTTCAATATTGTAGTTGTTGACTCTTACAAACCATGGCCCATGGGCTGTGGGCCGGCATGTCAATGGCCTAGCCCTAGCAGGCCACATGGTATGCGACACTAGGCAAGAACGGTTTATTGATTTTGTCCTAAAGACACCATTTCATTGACTATCTCTACCATCATTGCATTATATATTTGTTGTCTAAATTTGGGGTTTGAGAATCTGGTGAGAGGTTGGATTCTTCTCAGCAAGTTTTCTTTTGCAATTTGTTAATTATTTGTGATTTTGGATCCCATTCAACAACACCAACAACCCTCAATTGGCAACGACGGCATCGGTGGCAGATGAGAGTGGAGAAATTTAGGATTGTGCGATGGAAGAGGAATGGATTGGGGAGGGTCATAACTTTTTTGGTAAATTTTATTATATATAAAGGTATGCATGTCATAAAAACCATGTTTTATCACATAGTAATATCCTTTGGCATATTCTGATGGCGGAAGGCATTTTAAGTGCAAAGCTTGTGAGAACTTTGAAGTATTTTAGTATAAGAAAAAGTTTTATGGTATATATGTTCAACAATAGGAAAATTTTAGGGTATTATTATGCAATTAAGGCCGTTGATTTAGAATTTTTCCCCCAAATTAGTGGAAGTTGAAGATTAACTATATGCTCGGCTGTTCTAATGTAATGTGCTAGGAACTAAGCATGTTTTTGTAATCGATGCATGCTTGACAAATATTGTTCATCATTTTCTAAGATTTCACCATTTACCTCATCTTACGGAAGTTTTAAAACGTTATATTTGTAAGTGAAATCTTTGCAATGTAATTCGCTTGTCATGTCTTGATCGCTAACGATCTTGAATTTCTGGGTTTGCTGCAGTAAGTATGCATGGTTGAGTACATGATGTAGAGATATAATTGTTTACATTATCTTATGAAAGTTTTAACAAGTTAATTGCTAACTGAAATCTCGAAGCGCAATTTACTAGTAATGCCCTAAGCGCTAACAAGCTTGAATTACTGGGTTTGCTGCAATTATTATGCGTGTCTGATTACATGTTGTAGAGATGCATTTTGACCAATGTAAAACAAAGTTAGATACTCAAATTCAATTCACATGTAACAGTGGTAGCATGCATAATCATTATTACTATACTGATTGTACATGATAATAATCAAATTGAAGTCTTAAATATGATAAGTTTTGTTGTAAGAATATCCACCTGCTCGATACCACCAGTTGACAGGGCCCTCGGAAGTCTCATCGTATGAAAGTTTTAACAAGTTAATTGTTAAGTGAAATCTTTGTAGTGCAAATTTGCTTGTGATGTCATGAGAGGTAACATGGCTTCATTACTGTGTTTGCTGCAATAAATATGCTTGGTTGATTAAACCCTGTAGAGATGCATTTTGACAGCTGTAGCAAACACAAGCAACTGAAGTTCAATGCCTGCTTAACTGTTGTAGAATACAGAATCATTATTATCGTGTTGATTTTACATGATATTCATCAATTTAAATCTTTAAATATGCTAATTTTTGTTCTAAGAATATCCACTTACTGGATGCAACCAGTTCATTGGTATGAACGCCACACGATCTCAGTCATCTTTGACGGAAACAGCTGCATGTTTATTGAGATATATATTTAGGTGTTAGATTGCTTTTCATCATATTCTATAGGTGAAACATCTGAATACTTATTTATTTTGGTCATAGAATTATGACTTAAACCATACTTTTGATTGTTATGTGTCCCAACATGAAATTTTCTTAGGTATTGCATCCCTCCAGCGTTAGCATGTGATATTTGCTGTGAATTTGGGTCACTCGTGGAGAACTCGTGTCTATTTATCTTTGATTGGTAACTGTCACTAATATATGAATGCAGTTCTCGACACATAACTAGTAACTTAACTCCTTTTGTCTAAGGTATAATTTCTTATTCCTTCTGTGGTTTTTAAATTCTAAATGAGAGCCAATTCAACTTGGACAACAGATGACGACAACTACAATGACAATGGAGAGAATGTTAGAAAAAGTGGAAATGTTTATATAAACTGGATTACGGTTGAAATGACACACAGAGCAACTTGATAGTTGACAAATGTTGGTTTTTAGCCGATTTAAAGTGAAAGAGTTACGTTAGAGCTTAAACAAACAAATTTCAGTCTCTAACATTTGCAACCCTTGTATTGAAGCAGGCATGATGCCAGAAATGGTATGAAAGAAAAGAGATTAACTGATGATGGTAAAACATAAAACCTCACTATGGGTTCTTAAAGATGCAATTAATCACATCTTGTTCAGCTATTCGCAGGATACAAAATATCCCACTGTTCAATCAAGCCCTCAGCGAAGGAATACAGAAAAACAGGAAGAGGAAAGGGAAAGAAGCAATATTAGAAAGAACATCTTAAATAAATTCTTATTCAAAGACACCATCTCTGTTACAATCAGAAATAAGTTGTTTATACCTTATAGTAGTCCCATGCTTACTACGCAAGAGATTCTATTCCAATGCAGTTCTCATTAAGAGAGCAAGACAAGGATAGATCCATACCTGAATCTAATTATGAAAGCAAAATAAAGAACGGGCAAAATCCTTAATTAATCAAGAAGGCAGAACAGAATAGTGCCAACGTCCTAAGCTAATTAGAAAACTAAATCAAAAAGGACAGAAGCCTGAACTGATTTGGGATTTACTGAACTTAGCAGTTGTTTGAGAATCAATGGTGCGATTTAATCTCGCTGCTGTTGGTTTCTTCTATTCATACCGTTTCCTGTATTAGGATAAGGCACCAGTCGAGTTAATATGGGGCACATTTCAGCAACTTAATAGTAGTCAACACGAGTGCGAAGTGTAAACCTTGATTCCAGAATTTCAGTTCGTCGAAAGTACCACAATCCCTAGGAGTGTCAGTATATTGTCGTTGGATTCATGTAAATTGTGACAAACTGGAGGTGGATGGGCGACATTGACATTATTAATATTGCACACATAATGTGAACATGAAACATGATGTCATCATTAACTAATAAGTAAGATTAGGAATATAGATTTACTCGACTGTGTCCATAATGAAATCATTTGCCTTGGAGCCAATACTCTGTTCGCATTTTAGTAGTGCTCATGCATGCTACTGTGAGTGTAGTGACCACATGATGAGAATGATAGTGCGAGTGGCAAACTTGTAATTTTAGGCTTTAGCGAGGCATTTCTGTAATTATGAACAAATCAGTCCATTATATATAAGAGGAGGGGTTAGGGCTTGGGGATATGTTGAATTTGAGAAGAATATTAAGAAATAGAAGAGTTTGGGAGTAGAATTTCAGGCCCTAGCAGTCCCCAGACGGGTCGCCTTCGGACTTGCGATCCCTGGGCGGGCCTCTCATACACCGACGACAATTTTAAGTGGTCTCTTGGCCCCAAGTTTTCAGATGAAAGGCCTCCAAAGCTTCAACATCTGTATTTTAGGTGCAGAAGACCTTCTGATGAACTTGATGACCACTGTGGCTTTCATCTGTACTTCACGGAAGATGTTGGACACCTTGGGTGTCCCTTTGATAGCGGGGTAGACACACAAGGTTTTGATGTGACCAAGGGAGGCCCACAGGAAGGCGACATCCATTCGAAAGCAACGACGATGGTGGTGTATGCATTACGAGCTTTGACACAGGAGGGGATGCGCACTTGCACTCGGAGTAGTGTGACATACAGACTTCATGCACTACTTTGAGAACAAAATGGTTCGTTGGGAACAGAGTAATGATGAGAATGAGGGTGCGAGTGGCAAACTTGTAATTTTAGGCTGGGGGCATTTGTGTAATTATGGACAAATTTGTCCATTATATATAGGCATGGTTTGGGCTTGGGGATATGTTGAATTTGAGAAGAATATTGAGAGATAAAAGAGTGTAAAAATAAATTAGGTTAGATCTTAGGGCCTGTGAGCCTTGGGTGGGCCTTCCATACCCGGCAACAATTTTAAGGGGCACAATGGCCCCTGGTTTTCAAATGAATGGGCCTCCCAAGCTTTAACATCTATATTTTAGGAGCTGAGGACCTTCTGATGAGCTTGACGATCATCGTGACTTTCATTCGGACTTCACGGGAGATAGTGGAGACCTTGGGTGGCCCCTTGATAGCGAGATAGACACACATGGTTTCGACGGGGTCAAGGGAGGCCCATAGAAAGGCGGCGGCCCTTTTGAGAGCAACGACGATGGTGACAGACGCATTCTGAGCTTTGACCCAGGAGGGGACGCGCACTCGCACTCGGAGTAGCGTGGTCCATGGACTTCATGCATCACCTTACGGACAAGATGGTTCTCTGGGGTGGAGTAATGATGACAATGAGGGCACGAGTGGCAAACTGTAATTTTTGGCTTTATGTGCATTTTTGTAATTATGTTCAAATCAGTCCATTATATATAGGAGTGATAAGAGTGGTTAGGGCTTGGTGATATGTTGAATTTGAGAAGAATATTGAGAGATAGAAGAGTGTAAGCGTAAATTAGGTTAGATCTTGGGAGATTTTAGGCTTTTATCTCAAATTAAAAGCTAAGAAAGTGGTCCTCTTCTCGAATTGAGACCAAGTTTTCAAGTATTTTTCGTTTTCATTTATAAAATCATATTTTTCTCCTAAATCCCTAAATTTCTTCTATCAAAACCCTTGAGATTCCTAACCAATCCTGACGACGAGAAGAACATTGAGAGATAGAAGAGTGTAAGAGTACATTAGGTTACGAATCAAAAGCTTGGAGTAAAGCGGGTGTCAACAACGACATGGACTGTTGTGCCCTTGGCGATGAGTAAAGGGGCCACCGCCCCTGCCACTCCTTCCACCACCCCTGTCACTCCTTCCATGTACAGATACTTGTCGTTTAGATGCAGATCCACAACAACGTTGATGTCTTTCCCCCGTCTGGTTCAAAAGTGACGTCTTTTGTCTCAGATCAGCGTTGGGGTCATCATCGGTACTCAGAACTGAAGTCAGATCCCCTTTGGATGGACCTCCTCCCCAAAACAGATGTTTTTTCCTTGCCTCCGTCTAAAGGCGCGGCCTTTGGTCCTAGATCTACGCCGCGAGATCTGGCTTTGTGGTTTTCTTCAGAGGGTGGAATATCTCCTCGAACGCCTCCTTCATTTGCTTCACCATGGATTTCAACTCCGCCCATTCCGCTTGCCGTCATTCCTCCCAAGCATCCATCTTTTTCGTTGCCGCCATGAAGATCTATGCTCTGATACCAATTTGATATGAATATCTAGTATTTTGGTGGAAGAAATTTAGAGATTTGAGTGAAAGATACGATTTTTATTGATAAAAACGAAAAATACAAAAGAACTTGGCCTCAATTCGAGAGGATTGCTATCCTAGCTTTTGATTTTGAGATAAAAAGCATTAAATCTTCCAAGAACTAACCTAATTTAATCTTACACTCTTCTACCTCGGTACCTCTCAATGTTCTTCTAAAATTCAACATATTCCCAAGCCCTAACACCTCCTCCTATATATAACGGACTGATTTGTTTACAATTACTAAAATGCCCCTAAAGACTAAAATTACAAGTTTGTCACTCACACCCTCATTCCCATCACCACACTCTTGACGAAAGATATTGTTAAATTGTACAAGATTATGAATAGAGATTTACTCAACTGTGTCCATGTTCACATTTTAGTGGTGCTCATGCAACTGTTGGTGCAGTGACCACACTCCTTGACGAAAGATATTGTTAAATTGTATTACAGTAAGGGTCAAAAGCATTATTTCATGTTGCATTTGTATTCACCTGAGTTCTGTACATTAATTTGGAAGTACAAAAGGTTGCAATATTCTATGAGTATTCCGGATGGAAACACTCTTGAATCATGCAATAATTTAGCTAAACTTCTGCAGCTGTCTTCTTGTCAGGATGAAAAGCACCAGGAATGGATGAGTGTAGGCGATAATGAAACCAGTAATTTAAAAGAAGAGAGTAGGGCCTAAAGTATTTAGGTCAATGTTTGGTTGAAATTTATCTGGTCTTGGCCATCAGCTAGGTCATGTATTTGATTTCAAGAAACAAAATTGTTTAGGGCTGGGATGATTTCAAGTGTTATATGACATACAGATATACTCCAGCTGATTTCGAGTTTTACATCTATTTAAGTTGATTGGATGTATAGCTAAGCTAATTTAGCATCAACTTCTAGCCATACAAAGGGCGAGCTTGTGGGCGAATTAGAGGCATGCTCCCTGCATGAATAAATGCTTGCACACATGTTGCTAACATACTGACACACTCTCTCCATGCTTGTAGCACTCAATAGAATGGGCAAGCGAGATTGAGGAGATAGCATCTCTTTTACTTGGAATCATTTTCTAAGGTTTTGTTTCTACCATCTATATTTCTCCCTATATTTTTTAAGCTTACATGCATGCATGCGAGTGCACACACTTTTTTCTTTTGAATCTTGTCTTAAAATCTGTTTATTTGTTTGCATACCAAAGGAAATAGGGTGCCATAATATCATTCAGACATTTCAACTATTAAACCAGATAAAGCAGGTATGAAGGTTAGGAGATCCTTCTCTCTCACACTCTTTCATGGGTGCGCTTGTGCACGCACACACACATGCACGCACACACTCCCGTGCATGCACTGCCATCTCATAGGTGAACGTCAAGGTGTCCAACGGGCCGTCCCGGGCCCGGCCGGGCTTTGGCCGGGCTCCGGGCCGGCCCGACTACTGGCGGAGGCCGGGCCGGCGACCGGGCCGGGCCGGCCCGGCCCGGAGGGGGCCGGGGGGCGGAAGCCCGGCCCGCGGCCCGGCCAAGCCCGGGTCCGGGCCGGGCCGCGGGCCGCCCTTTATTTTTAAAAAAAAATAAAAAAAAAGAAAATTGGTTAAAAAAATCTAAAAAAAATATCAAAAAATTCTAGTTATTTACTTGAAAAAATTCAAACAATTTGGAAGTAGATAATTAACCCCGAAATTTTCCTAAGGTCCCGGGTTGAAACTTTAAATTTTATTAATTAAATTTTTTTTTGAAGGGGGGACGTACATCGGCCAACCTTACTCCTCATACAATGGCCAAAACAGAAAAATAATACAACAAAGGCAATAAAAATTCATCACTCAGCTTCTTCATCGGAATCATCAGAAAGGTCCTTGTTCTGTGAGTGGCTTTCAGCATGAAACCAATCCTTCGCACATACCACAACTTCAACAATGTCTTCCTTCAGCTGTGATCTCTTGTTGCTCAGAACGCGACCACCTGCACTAAAAGCAGACTCCGAAGCAACTGTAGAAATAGGTACAGATAACAAATCCCGTGCCATAATGGAAAGAATAGGATAAACAGATTCATATCCTTTCCACCAGGCAAGAGGATCAAAATACTCATCATCCATTGCTTCCTCCGAAAAGGGAAATGGATTAGCCAAATATTTGGATAGTTCACTAGTAGAACAATCCGAATTTACGGTTTTTTGTTTCTTCTTTCCTAACATTTGGCGAATCTTACTAGAAGTAGAAGCAGAAGCACTAGCAGAGACAAATGAATTAAGCGAAACATTACCAAATTTAGCCTCATAATTTGCATACATAGTTCTTAAGCTATTTTTAACAGTAGATACATGTTCAACATGAGAAAATCCTATGATGTCAGAATACAGTTCTAATAAACCTAGTGCAACATCCTCCTTAAAACGAGGATAAAAAACTTTAGACAATGAGTAAAGAAGAGGAACCTGATTCCAATACTTAGCTAGTTTTGCAGACATTTCAAGTATCATAGGTATTATGGCAGGGTGTGTAATTTCTATATGCCTAGATATCTGATCAGAAATTAAAACTAATTGTTGTAACCCTAAATAAGATGTTGGGTAGTAAACCCCAGAAAATTTGTTTGAAGCAGTAAAAAAACTTCTAAAAAGTCTTGCAGATGCTCTACAGTTAACCACTCTATATCAGTAACGTCAAAAACAGGATCATTTGAAAGATATGTAAGTGGATAATCTGTAATCTGCTCTCTATTTTTAAGCATGGATTGCAGCATTAAGTAAGTTGAGTTCCACCTTGATGCAACATCAAATTTAAATGCCAGGTATGGTTTTTGTCTAGTACGACATAGTTGTTTGTACTGAAGTCGTCTAGTGCCAGAAGTATGTATGAACAACATGAGATGTCTAATTTTTTCTATAGAAGGTGAACAAGTTGCAAGTCCATCGCGAACTATCAAGTTCAAGACGTGACATGCACATCTTTGATAGAACAACCCAACCATATCAAGGGGCAAAGTTCTTTTTAAAACGCTAATTGCACTAGTGTTATTAGATGCATTATCAAACGTAATTGAAAAATTTTTGTCTGCAATATGAAAATCATTAATAACATCCATTATTAAATTAGCAATAGCACCACCAGAATGTGATTCCTCTAACATTCTAAAACCAATAATCATTTTATTCAGCAAGTATGAATTATCTACATAATGAGATGTAACACATAAATATGATGCACCCCATTTTGTGGTCCAAATATCAGAAGTCAACGTTATTCTAGATTTTAAACTAGCAAAAGTTTCAATCAATTTAGCTTTACCAGCTTCAAAAGCTGACATAGCATCTCTTCGAAGAGTGTTTCTAGGCACTCTTCTAAAGGCAGTGTTAAGGGCTAATTGATTAAGTCTTTCTAAATCGGAGCTTTCCCCATAAGTAAATGGTAATTCTTGACATATTACAAATCGTGCCATCTCTTTTCTCATAGTCTCAGTAGAGTATGAGAAATTAGATAAAGAGGAAGAAGAGCCAGATAAGTTTAGTGTTGTTTGTTTAAGGTCCTTTTTACGTGAGAGGCATTGTGCCTCTTTAGGTGGGTTGTGCCATCAAAAGGTTTGCAAGTAAAATCAGATCTACATATTTTGCAAACTGCCCGCGTGCCTCTGCCCGGGACAGTTTCAATTGTAAAGTGCTCACAAACCGCAGATTTTATTGATCTGGGTTGGGTTGGTGGTGTTACTTGTGTAGGTGGAAGTGGAACATCAGCATGAATAGGTTGTGATTGTGTAGCAGCGTGTACAGAAGATGTTTGTGCAGACATAGTATAGGCAGGTTGCATAGTATTTGGGTACTGATACGATTCAGTTTGTTCATTTTGTGACATTTCCAAATGGTCATAATTTTGCGTTTCTGGGATGTTATCCTTCATGTTAAAGTTATCTTCCTCCTCAGTGTTGAGGTGGAAATTATAAGTCCGGCCCCTACGGTTTGGTCCCGACATTATTCTAAAAATTTAGGAACCTGATTTGTTGATAGCGGATTGAACTGAGATGATGATGACAACGGAGGATGACGACAGCGAAGATATCGATTTGAGCCGCGAATCTTGATCTTGCTTGCTTGCTTGCGAAGATGATGACAACGAAGATGATGACAGCTGAGTGAACTGAGTTGATCTTGCTTGCTTGAACGTATGAGAGAGTTTGAGAGAGGTTGAGAGTTTGAGAGAGTTTGAGAATTTGATAGTATGAGAATTGTGAAAAAAATGAGAGGGGTTGGGTGAAATTTATAGGGGGTTTTCGGTGTAAAATGTCCAAAATACCCCTCCCAAATAGCCGTTTACGACCGTTGGGAGGGGTATTTTTGGTCAAAAGCCCAAGAAATGACAAAAAAACCCCTCCCCTATTTCTGCCCATATTAACAATTTAACAAAAAAAACTGCAACGGTCATCAGACTGGTGCAGCTGCAGGCTGCAATTGCAGCCTGCAGGCGGGCCGGGCCAGCCCGGCCCGCAAAACACCCCTCCGGGCTTGGCCCGGGCGCGCTGGCGGGCCGGCCCGGCCCGCCGGGGGTCCCAGAAGCCTGGCCCTGGGCGCGGGCCGGGCCAGACTCGTGGCCCGGTCAACGGCTCCGGGCCCGGGCCGGGCCGGCCCGTTGACCGGGCCGGGCGGGCCGGGCCCCGGTCCCGCGGGCCATTTGGACACCTTGAGGTGGAAGTTAAAAGCCTGCAATTACACAAACTGAAGCTCTAGTCTGAAGGCTGAAACCGCGACCAAATCAAGTCCTGAAAACTTGACTGAAGCACTTTACACTTTCTTTGAAATTGGGATGAAATGGTTTTGCTAATAGGTGATTTGGACAATTCAACCTCCAAGATAGATGTCCTCTTAGAACGTGGATAGTCTGGTCAGATGTGCCTTAAAGCGTCATCTTTTCTTCTTCTTATGTTTGTTTGTTTACTTGTGTAAGACAAGTTACATTTACAGTGAATTCTTCAACTCTATAAGATGCAGGCATGTACACGTGCACACACCACAATATAAGAAACTAACTTCCAGAACTCAAGCTAAAAGTGGAAAAATTCAGCTCTGAAGGCAAGACCAAGTCTGGTATTAGATCACGTTTTGAACCTTTAACAAGTATCTTTTGATCGTTTCCTGGTTGGAACCTAAACTGAAAAGGATTTTCTAGTCATTTGAACAGTTATACTGCTATTTAAAGTGTCTACATGGGCTGGATTGAACATTTGGCTATTGACCTTGTTTCTTTTACTACACCATAGCAAATGTCATACAAGCAGAGCAAAGGTTGCTTTAGACTTGTGTTAGCATCACATGATAATAAGATTAACCCAGACTGTCAACCATTATCTTTCGATTTATCAACCTGTTGTCATGTCCGCATGCTACATGGTTTTAACAATCTGGTCCAGGGGAACTATTCCACTGAAGTTATCACCTCCATGTTATTGAAATGATCATCTGTTCTTCAATTTGTTTGCTTGGGCCGGTTTGCGTGGAACAATTTAATCAACATGTGAAGTGAAATATCTCGTGGTCTGTCTTTGTTTCGTTTAGTTCCTATTCTTATCATTCTTTTCCGTGGTTGTTCAGGTTTTTGATACGATTATCACATACGGGAGGAGGCCCAAGAAGACGAAGGAGTAATTGTTAGGCGCACCGACGATTTGGGGAAGCTTCTTTATGCATTACTAGTTTTGTTATTTTTGCTGTACGCACCATGCCTAAACATTATATTAGTGAGGGCGTGGGCTATGGTTAGGGCATCGAAGTTTGTAGCCATCATTTGACGTTTTTCATAGAGTTCTCCAGTGAGATCCTAGAAGAGAGTTTAGGCTTTTCCCTTAGCAAAAGCTAGGAGAAGGGTCAACTCTCCCAAAACTGGCTACTTATCCCTATTTCCATTCAATAAAAATCCCTAAATCCATTCTACAAACCCTAGTCCGCATCAATTTGGTATCAGAGCTCTGATCCAATGGCAGCAACAAGATCATCTGCGGCAAAATCTTTGGAGGAAAGGCTAGATGCAGAAATCATCGAGAGGAAGAAAGATACGTCGGATCTCATCGAACAGATCGTTGCTGTCAGATCTGATCTAAAGGAGAACATGGAGCAGATGAAGGAGATGATCGTGTCTCATGACCCAAAATACATTTGGGATCTCGCAATCAAAAGAGGGAACGACTTCAGATCCGAATCTCCAATCAGATCTGAGGACGAAGGTGACCCGCGCAGCGAAAGGGAAGGTGGTGATGATCCCAGATCAAGGTGGATGATCCAAGAAGAGAAAGATCCAGATCTGGATCTGGAAGACGAAGAACGGCGGGATGATCTCTTCGAAACACTAGGGGAAAGCTCCGAAGAAGAACAACACACGAGGCGACGACGACGCGCGCACCCGACAACCCTAGGGGACTGCCAGAGGGCTGCCGACCCTCTGGCGGCCCACTTGAGGGCCGCCGACACCATGCAGCCCTGCAGGGGGGCTGAGGAGGACATGCGACCCCGCCTGGGGGTCACCGGAGACGGGCGACCCCGCAGGGGGCCGCCGAGGCGGGGCGACCCCTGGCAGGGGTCGTCGGAGGCGGGCGAACCCGCAGGGGGGTTACCGAGCCTGGGCGACCCCGCCTGGGGTTCGCCGACGACGAGTGGGCCCGCCATGGGTCCCGCAGACCCGGGGCGAGCCGCGCACGCGACAAGGGTCCCCTTGCGTATCGCGGGGGGGTGGCGAGTGGCCCGAAGGGCACGCGGGTGCATGTGATCAGGAGTACTGCGAGGACAGTGATGGTGGCCCAGAAAGGCGATGGCTAGCTGACAGACATGACCTGGAGTACGAGAAACATATTCACTACCATGTGGAGGAGTATGAGGAGGAGGAGGAGCGAGATAGGAGGGAGGACCATCGATGGGGTTATGGAGGAGTCAGTTTAGAGATCACCACCGTCAGCAGCAGCCGGATCGCGTTGGAGGGGATCCACGTGCGGATGACCGCATTCGGAAGCTCAAAATGCCTCTGTTCGAGGGTAGTGATGCCATCGGGTGGATCTACAAGGCTGAGAGGTATTTCGAGATGTCGAGATTGACGGAGGCGGAGAGGCTGCAGGCGGTTGCAATCTGCTTAGAGGGACATGCCTTGAATTGGTGACGGTGGAAGGAGCAGCAGAGGCCTCTGAGAACCTGGGACGGGTTCAAGGAGGCGTTACTACATCGATTCAAAGATGGCCAAGTGGGGGAGCCTACGAGCAGCTGCATGCCTTGAGGCAATTGGGGACGGTGCGCGACTACATCAAGCAGTACGAGATACTTACTAGTAGGGTGCGCGGGATGCCGGTGGAGTCCTTAGATGGTTTTTTCATGGATGAATTGAAACCTACCATTATGTCTGAGCTCCGCACTCTCAGACCTCATAGACTGGAGGAGGAGATGGAGTTAGCGCAGACAGTCGAGGACAGATTGGCAGAGGAGCGCCGCGCCAGGGGGACTTTTGGGGGGCAGTTTCCTCGACCCCAGACTGTTCCGACAGGAGGTACACCGACAGGGGTACACCGATAGGCGGGGGAAGACAGGAGATGTGAGGCCAGACGGGTCTTACAAGAGGATGATAGATGTCGAGATGCGGAACCGAAGGGCGACGGGGTTGTGCTTTAAATGTGATGAGAGGTTTACCTCGGAGCACAGGTGCTGCAATCAGGCGCTTCAGGTATATAAGGTGCACGCAGAGGAGTTGGATGAGGAACAAGCAGAGGAGGGTGCGGCAGAGCACGAGGAGGATGGTGGGCCTCTACTCTTGGAGGCAGCCGAGGTCTCACTTAGCTCCATAGCGGGACTGACGTGAGTTCACACTATGAAGCTGGCTGGTTGAGTTCGTGACTTGGACTTGGTGATCCTGATCGATAGCAGGGCCACACACAACTTTGTGTCCCCAAGGGTGATTGAGGCGCAAGGGATCCAGCTTACAGAGACGAAGGGCTTCGGGGTCATGTTGGGGACCGGCACAGTGGAGCAGAGTAGAGGAATTTGTTTGGATTTGACAGTGTCCATACATGGGGTGCTGATCACCGGTGATTTTTTGCCCCTGACATTGGACAACGTCGACCTGATTCTAGGAATGCAGTGGTTGCAGTCGTTGGAAGAGACGAAGTTTAATTGGAAGCTGCTGTGGATGGAGTTTCAGGTGGAAGGGAGGAAAGGTGGTGCTGCTGGGTGACCCGAGTTTGTGTTGTTCGTCTGTGTAATACATCACCATGGCAAAAACCCTTCAGGCAAAAGGAGGAGGTTTCTTGATTGAGTTGCATGGGTTGATCTCTGAGGGGACATAAAGCACACCGGTGGTACCACCAGAGGTAGAGCAGTTGTTACAGGGGTTTGAAGGGGTGTTCCAGCCGCCCAATAGTCTTCCACCACCCCGGGATCATGAGCACGCCATTGTGCTGAAGGAGGGGGTATCCTCCATTAGCGTGCGCACGTAACGATACCCGCAGGTGCAGAAAGGTGAGATCGAGAAGCTGGTTCAGGAGATGCTGCAGGCGGGGGTCATACGACCCAGTGCGAGCCCCTTTTCTAGTCCAGTGTTGCTGGTAAAGAAGGACGGTAGTTGGAGGTTTTGCGTCGATTACCGAGCTCTCAATAAGGAAACGGTCCCAGACAAGTTTTCCATCCATGTGATCGACGAATTATTGGATGAGCTACATGGAGCGGTAGTATTTTCGAAGATCGTCCTGAAATCTGGATACCACCAGATCCGTATGCGGGAGGAGGATATTCAGAAGACGGCCTTCAGGGCTCATGAAGGCCATTACGAGTTCCTCGTCATGCCGTTTGGGTTGACGAACGCCCCCGCCACGTTCCAGTCATTGATGAATACGGTCTTCTGGCCTTATCTGCAGAGGTTCGTTTTAGTCTTCTTCGACGACATACTAGTATATAGTGACTCACTACAGGATCACTTGGGCCATCTGGAGATAGTATTGAGAGAGCTGGAGGACCACCAGTTACGGGCCAATCGGAAGAAGTGTTTGTCCGTGCAGGCACAGGTGGAGTACCTGATGCACATCGTCTCAGCGGAGGGCGTGTCGGCCGATCGGTCGAGATTGCAGCCATGTTGGATTGTTCACAGCCGAGGACATTACGAGCTCTACGGAGATTTCTGGGGCTCACAGGTTATTATCGGCGGTTCGTGAAGGGGTACGGTACCTTGGCGTGGCCCCTTACCGAACAATTGAAGGACAGTTTCTGCTGGGAGAGGAGGCGACGAGGGCATTCCAGGCCCTCAAGGAGGCGATGACGACAGTGCCAGTGCTAGCACTCCCGGATTTTGAGAAGCAGTTTGTAGTGGAGTCTGACGCGTCGGGCTTTGGGTTGGGGGCCATGCTGATGCAGGAACAGCAGCCGATCGCCTACTTCAGTCAGGTCTTATCATCCATGGCCAGGCTGAAGTCTGTTTTTGAGAGAGAGCTGATGGAAATCATGCTGTCGATACAGAAGTGACGGCCATACCTGTTGGGTAGAGAGTTTGTGGTACGGACAGACCAGCGGAGTCTGAAGTACCTCCTGGAGCAGCGTATGGTGGGTGAGGAGCACCAGAGGTGGTTGTCCAAGCTGAGCGGGTACAAGTTCGAGATTCAGTACAAACCCGACACAGACAATAAGGCAGCAGATGTGCTTTTTCGACGAGATGAGGGGGTACAGGTGGTAGCCCTTTCTATTTCGATGATGCTGGGGCGTGACGCCCTACTAGCGGAGATTGAGGCAGATGATGGGTTGCGACAGATCAGGATGCCATCACACAGGGAACAAGAGACTTTCCTGGTTACCCATTGGAGGGACGGACACTACTGTACCGAGGGATGTTAGTGATTCTTCGTATTTCTGGACACATTCCCACTCTTTTCCAGGAGTTCCACGGCAGCGCAGTGGGAGGCCACTCGGGAGGGTTCCAGACGTATCAGATGATGGCTAGGGAGCTCTATTGGCCGGGTATGAAGAAGAATGTCGCGCAGTTAGTCTCGGAGTGTGACGTATGCCAGCACCACAAATATCAGGTGACATCCCCGGCAGGTCTCTTACAGCCCTTGGATTTATCAGAGAGTGTGTGGGAAGACATCTCGATGGACTTCGTGGGGGGTTACCACGATCAGAGGGCTTTACTACGATATTTGTGGTGGTTGATCGCCTCAGCAAATACGGCCATTTCATTCCACTTCGCCATCCATTTACTGCAGCATCGGTGGCAGCTGCCTTTTTGAGGGAGGTAGTCCGGTTGCATGGGTATCATCTTTCGATCGTGTCGGATAGGGATAATGTGTTTCTGAGCACTTTCTGGAAGGAGATGTTTCAGCTACAGCGTACAGCGCTACGACGAAGCACCGCTTACCACCCGCAGACGGACTGCCAGACTGAGGTGATTAATCGGAGCGCGGAGACCTACCTACGGGGTTTTTGCTTCAGAGACGCTCAGGAAGTGGGCCGGGTGGCTGATGTGGGTTGAGTACTGGTACAACTCCTCGTACCACTCAGCAGCGAAGATGATACCATTTCGGATTGTGTATGGTCGAGACCCACCCCACTTAGTACACTACAGTAGGGGAGCCACCCCGATGTCAGGACTGGAGCATCAGCTGGAAGAGCGTGACCGGGTGCTGGAGGAGTTGAAGCGCCATTTATCACGAGCCCAGCAGATCATGAAGGAGAAGGCGGATGCACATCACATGGATGTGGAGTTCACTGTAGGAGAGCGGGTTTATTTGAAGCTTCTGCCTTACAGACAGCGCTCGATGGCCCAGCGGCGCAACGAGAAGCTAGCAGCGAGGTACTATGGGCCTTACGAGATTGATGCCCAGATTGGCAAGGTGGCCTACCGACCGAGGTTGCCCCTACTACCTGGATCCACCCGATTTTTCACGTCTCATAGTTATGCCGAGCTATCGGCGATCATGCGGCCTCTGCTACATTACCGCCAACTCTCACGGTCGACATGAAGGTACTATTGGAACCCAAGGAGGTTACAGGCCTTCGCACAGGAGCATCGGGGGCACGTGAAGTATTAATCCGCTGGTTAGGATTGTCGGAGTGCGAGGCAACTTAGTAGCTTTATGATCACATCTTGCAGCAGTATCCTGATTTCCATCTTGAGGACAAGGTGAAACTCCTGGGGGGAGTAGTGATACGATTATCACATAAGAGAGGAGGCGCAAGAAGACGAAGGAGTAATTGCTAGGCGCACCGATGATTTGGGGAAGCTTCTTTATGCATTACTAGTTTTGTTATTTTTGCTGTACGTATCACGTCTAAACATTATATAAGTGGGCGTGGGTTAGGGTTAGGGCATCGAAGCTTGTAGCCGTCATTTGACGTTTTTCCTAGAGTTCTCCAGTGAGATCCTAGAAGAGAGTTTAGGCTTTTCCTTTAGCAAAAGCTAGGAGAGGCGCCAACTCTCCCAAAACTGGCTACTTATCCCTATTTCCATTCAATAAAAATCCCCAAATCCATTCTACAAACCCTAGTCCGCATCAGTTTTCCATGAAGAGAATCATATATTAACTAAAAGCCATTCTAGGCTGGTCACTTGATTAGGTATCCATGGATATCTAGAACTCTAAATAGCATTTGCCTTGTCAAGAAAGACGACATTAACGTTGAAATGATGATAAAGTGGAAACCTAGCAGATTCCTCTCCAGGTCCAATTGTACATGTGGACTTTTTCATTGGCATATTTGAGTCTATAAGCTGAGCCTGGGGCCTTAAAAGATTGATGGGAATCCTCTTACAAGTTACTTTGATACTGGGAAACATAACCACCTTTACTTGTTGGACTGAGTGAACTAAATGGCATTGGGGGAAGAACAAAGAGCAGAATTAATATTAAAATCTGTATGTATAAAAATCTGGATGTATATAGATGAAAGAAGACTTGATCAAGAATTATATAACAAAAGATTTGGAATGTGCTTGCATTAGAAATGTTACATGTTGTTACTAGGTTGTGCAATCACATAATTTGATCAAGGTCTAAATAAGGTTAATCTTATACAATCAAGGGGAAGCATAATCAACACCAACTCTTTTGGTCAAGTGATCGTGATAATTAGCAGTTAAACTCTGTTATCTTTACCTATATATGGGTTTACACTTACACCAAAGTTTGAGAACTTGGTCTCGGTTCTGGCCTCAATTTTGGCCCCTTTTAGGGGTTTGCCTAGTTTTGATAGTTTTGAAGGTTTAGTATGGATTTTTGATATTGGTTTGGTGTATAAAAATATGTAGCGGAAATGTTCATACCCATTAGACATGTTTCCATCTCAAGTTGTTTGCATATGTAGTACCTATAGAGTATATAGTATAAACATGTATGCAAGTGGGAACAAAACTTAACTAATACCACTCAACTGTATATTAATCGTAACTAATATGAAATTCATCAAGTCAGGTTAAATTGAGGCCATAAGCAAAGCTATATTAAAAATATATCAAATTATGATGGATTAATGTTTAGGGATTTCGCACAACAATTGAAAGTAGAGTGAGATGTTATGATTAATAACTACGGACAATATATTATCCCTCTTTCTCCTTTCGTTTTTTATTTTTAAGTAGATTTTGGTGCAGATGTCTGAAACATTCCAAAACTGTCTGATATCAACCACCCTTCGCTCAAAATAAGCAAATCAAAACTATGTATGTCAGTTTCGGTTCAATGTTCAATGAAACTAGGATGAAAGGGGCAAAACCTTATTTTTTTTGTCACACATATGCAAGCGAGCAAATACATACAATAAATATATAGTTTCTTTCTGAATATAGTTTTAAGCATGCATATAGTATGTATCCATCTCAAATCCAAAAAAATGATCTTAGATAGATCCAAAATGTAATCTTAGAGACCTCTTGAACATTCATTTGTGGTAAAGGATATATGTCCTTTACTTACGTTCATTAATCTATTCTCAATGCACATTCTCATGGTTTTATTCTTTTTTTCAGTTGATAATTATTGTATCTTTACATAATGTAGATGATGTCACATGTTTGATGATTTTTCATGTCTGCCTGCTGTTCATGTTCCACTTGTCATGTAGGCCAGCTATTATGCTTGCAAGTCTTGGAGGTTCACTTTGCACTGAACTAACACCGATTCATAACTATCACTAAAAAGGGGGTATGACTTGCCTCAACTAGTGGGAAGATGCGATGGAATCTTGGTTTGATTTAATTAGTGATTAGTTGGAAAAAATGGTTCTTAAATGTGAAGGGATCCTAATAAGCTCTCCGATAGCTAATGCTTAAGGGATAATATTTCTTTGCTTTTGTATGCATACCTTAAATTGGTGATATTTTGTAAATGTAAGTTGATTTTAAACATAAACCAAGACAATAATTGTTTAATTTTCATTCTTTTCTTATTGTCCTGTTTATACCTAGTTTTCATCTCTTCTTCTTTGTCTTCTTTATTGTTGTGTAACCTTTTTGTCATGCATCGATCTTAAGGCTTATAATAGTTTATCAAACCTAGCTGAACCTATCTACAAGTATTCTCATTCCCCCACACATGGATTCGGTCTATGCCCAATCTTAAATAGTAGACGTCTCCTCGCTCTGTAATACAGTAGAGAACTGAAAGCATTCAATTCTATTCGAGGGCAGCCTGTCAGGGTGGTCCAAAAAAGAAACATTGAATACCATGGGAAACCAAAAAAAAGTTGAACACAGACTGACGACAACATCCAAGTTTATTGCTTATCACTCATCAAAATTACAAAACAAAGTAAATATTTCTAAGATATAATAATGGAAGTAAAGACACGTGCTTTCACGTGCTACATGCATATCACTCATCAAGATAAAACTGATCAAAATAAAGACAAATAGCAGATAGAAATAAATGTAAATAAAACTGCAACATATTATGGTTTATGGCCTTACAGATGATCTCCCTTTCTCCCTCCCTCTCCCTCCCTCTCCTTTTTTAATTTTTTTGAGCGGGAAGGTTGGGATAGGACATGGCCCTCATGTAGCCTTTGCTGCCAAAATTAGGCTTTCCTTGAGGGCCAGGGTCCGATCCCAACTTACCCACCAAAAAAGTAGTTACACACTTTGCATCGCAATAGGGGAGAGCAGAGTGGCACGTGGAGGTGAGCATCATATTTATAAGCTAGTTCAAAGGGGAGTTCATGGTGATGAGCAAGCAATTATGACATTCAATGCACTTGATCATTATACGAAGCTCATAGGGATTAGGGAGTACGATAGTTATATTATATGCAATGCACCAGATCTTTTGACATACATGGGAGAATGTATACGAAATAATTTATTATCTTCAGAAGGGCACTGAATGCTGTGTGAGAATTAGGTATAGTTCATTTCTTTATTTGTTTAAGGCATGATGCACGATGGATCATGAATGAAACATTTTTGTCACGTTCGGAGTATGAGTAAGTATAGCACGATTTAAATGTACTAGATCTTCTTTACGTAAATTATTGATTACATTAATGACTTTCTATCTATTTTGTGAGCGTGTCATTATAATGAAATCTCTAGGTACAGTCCATTTCATATTCGTCTACCATATGTAGCATTTTGGATCTTGAATGCTAAAGTGGCACGGGTAAGTCAACCATTGTATGCTTTGTGCTTACAAATAAGTAAAAAAATCAATAATATGGAAGAAGTATCACACTCCAACCTAAAAATTTATCATGTATTTTGTTTAATTTCTTCTATCTGGAATATGCTGAATACTTCAATTGAAATAATCGCATTTAATGGAGAAACAACATTCCTATGGGAAAGAAAATTTGGGGGTGGGCGTGTTTTTTGCTGGTTATTATTCGTTTGTTTCTCTGCGTGCTTGTCCACTCGTGCATTTTTGTGGGGTTAGGGTGCTACTTTCTCATGTACAACTTCAGCAAGTCAGAATGCCAATGGGGGTTTCAACCCGCATACAAATAATTCTAACAGTCATGGGGCTGACGGGCAGAGTTATCCAAACCTTGTTCTATCGTTTTTCACCATGGCCTCTTTGTTCAAATATCATATCGACGATGGAGTATGTCATATTCGAGAGTCGTTTGCGTTTGCATTTGTGTGATGTCATTTGCGGGAATCACACTTGCAGATATTATACAAATTGCCAGATATGAAGTAACTTGGCGATGTTACAAAACTCCATTTTGGCATGAAACCAGTGTATGGTTGATTTTTGATGTGTTTTTGGTACTCTTGATTTTTTTTAATCTCAGTTATGTGAAGCCGAAGCTATTGGCTGGTGGAAACTTTGGCATAGGAGGAAACATGCCGTCCTAATGGGTGCTGTAACGTGTAGTTTGTTGACAAATCCAGAGGATTGAAGCATGTCGTGGGGCGTAAGCAGCGTTCAACTCCTAATGATTTGTAAAGTAAATACCGGCGGATGATCAGTGTATTTCTGTAGCTTGTAACCATAGAATTCTCTTGAACCGTGTCTGTAAACTATGCTTGTTTTCCTCGATCAGATTCCTTTGATTCGGATATATAGGGTTTCTATGGTCATTTCTATATGAGCTTGTATCTGTTTAATGAATGGTGTGCTTCCTAGCATTTATAAGAAATTAGACTTGTTTCAATTTAAGGAGGAAATTTTCTTCATGGTTAGCTCATGCAATCCGTTTATTATGATTTTTCAATTTTCAAGTGAAGCCAATATATTTTGTTTTGCTTGTTCATGTAGCTGTTGCAAAAAATTCTGTTAATCTTAATGCTAATGCAAAACTGTTAAACTTGCGACATGTGAATAAACGGACAATTTTTTTGAATTTACTTGAATGTTTGTGGTTTTAGATTTTTGAACATGACGGATCCGATCATTGGAAAAAAAATGATGATGTGGTTTTGATGCTAGTCTTGAAGGAAATTGAAGAATTTTATATGTGCATTCTTTTGTAGATGCTCTAATTCCATGAATCTTAATAATCCATGATCAACACTCCCTATGTTATTCTAATTTTAGGGCTCAAGAAGGGTCATATTCATCTCGTAGACTGCTAATGGTTAAGGGTTCGATCCTATAAGATCCAAACACTATAATTTATGGGCTCCGTGTGATTTTTCCGGGTTTATGTAAACTCCGAACCTAAGGGTTCGGAGGCGAGAGCAATGCTTTTCGATGAATAAAAAAACACAATAAGTTATTGTATTGGGATTTAGGTTTTGGAGTGTATATATATCATTAATAATCCACAAGTCTATGCATGATTTTTTTCCTTAAATATGTCACATTTTTTTGACACTTGACGAAATACTCTCCTATACTTTACGTTTAAATGGAACAATATCATATTAGTTGAACAAAGCTGGTATGCAGTGTGTGGGTCAGCCTTACATACTCCCGGTTTAGTACCTGATCGTCCCATTTGTGAGGCGGTGCGGAAGTTTGGGTCACCAACAAAAAATAAAAATAAAATAAAAGAACAACCTTATCGGGTATCTTGTTAAGGATCCGATCTTACCCAAATATCCGAGTCATCGGGTTATAGGGTACGTTGCGGACTCCCCTAGAAGAGAGGATCCGACAACAAGCAAGCGGAAAATTGTTCAGAATCTGAAACGCCCTCGGTTCATTTTGAAATACCCGTCTCTCTCATTTGCTTCCCTCCGAGAAAATAGGTTAAATAACACCGGTCAAAGTTGGGTTTTAATTTATACCATCAAATTTAAAAACTTTGCCAAACTAACACCCTAACGAAAATATTGACGGAAATACCCCTGACCAAAAAGTTAAAAAGTAAAATAACTGAGAAACACTCATTTTTACCGTCGTTTGCACTCCTCCAGTTTGCCGCCCAAAATCGCCCTTCTTCCTCAACTCCGACCATCCCTCCGGCGAGCCCGTCCTGATCCGCAGCTCACGCAACTGCAACGCTCCCAAACAACGAACCATCAAAGCCATCGCCGCGTCGCCAACTCATACGCCTTAGCCCTCGCAAAGCGAAGACGACTCAGAAATCACAGCACCGCCATAATCAAGCGACTTTTTGTAGAACCAGGTAAGTGATTTCGCATATTTAGCTACTCATGTTGGAATTTTTTTTGCGATTTATGTAAAAGTTTTTTTGGGGAATTAATTTAGGGTTTTGTGAAGAATACAATTTGAGAAGAATACGAACATGATAAGTTATCACACTAATCAACTTGCATGTTAAGCAAAATAAGTTTGTTTGAAGATGTGAATCAATATGCGGTAAAATACGTTGGAAAACGGTAGTATACGCTGGTTTACGTTACAAATAGAAGCGCATATCAGCGCATATCAGCGCATATCAGCGCAAATTGGTGTATGTAAGCGCACATCAGTTAATTTATGCTAAAAACCTAATTAGCAGCATGTTTTTGTACTTTTTTTGGGGAAATACGATGTAATAAGATATAAAACAATGATTTATTAGGAAATTAAGTTTACTTATTTGTGTTGTATGCTTACTTGGAGTTGTGCATACCAGAAAGTTTACTTAATTGGACATTTGCATCAATATGCGGTAACATACGCTGGTTTACTTTAAAAATTTTAGCGCATATCAGCGCATCTCAGCGCAAATGGGTGTATATTAGCGTAAATCAGTGCTTAGCAGTTAATGTGACGGGATAAAGATACGTACATAAGTAGGAAGCACTTTTATTCGAGGAGCGGCATGTTTTGGTATTATTCTTTGTAAAATTCAATGTTATACGTTGTAAAACACTGATTTAATAGGAAATTATGTTGTCTTAATTGTGTTGTACGCTTAATTGGAGTTGTGCATACCCTAAAAATGCGTAATTGGACATTTGCATCAATATGCGCTAAAATACGCTGGTTTACATTAAAAATTGAGCGCATATCAGCGCATCTCAGCGTAAATTGGTGTATATCAGCGTAAATCAGTGTTTTTCAGTTAATTTGACGGGATAATGATACGTACCTTACTAGGAAGCCCTTTTATGCGAGGACTAGCATGTTTTGGTATTTTTCTTTGTAAAATACATTGTTATACGTTGTAAAACACTGATTTAATTGGAAAATATGTTGTCTTATTTATGTTGTACGCTTACTTGTAGTCGTTACTGATTTAATTGCTTAATTGGACATTTGCGCAAACTTAATTATCTAATATCCTGATATGTTTTGCGTTATGTAGATGGGTAAAATCAAAGTTAATAATCGGGCTTCCGTGGATTGCATACGAGAGGCAAGGGCATACTTGGGCGAAGATGCATTCCAGACAATGTTGAAGGAGTACAATTTCATATGGTTCTTGTCTAAGCTTGAGAAATTCCCGATACAAAGTCCTACTTTGCATTGGTTATTATGTAGAGGGGATGTTGAAAGCAGTACCAGCCCAAATAAACGGGCATTAAAGTTTAACATAGCCGGGCATTGGCATACATTTGGGCCTGTGGAATTTGCGCTTGTGACTGGCTTGCCATTCGGGGAGTTCCCGAATTGTGACGAGGAAGCAGAGACACCGTTTCGGGCTTTCCTTGACACAGCTACCCTTCGATTTTCAGATGTGATGGCCAAGCTAGGCACCGAGGCCGTTGAAAATCCTGGCGGCGTAGAAATTCGCAAGCTTGCTGTGCTTTACATCATCCACAGCATGGTCTTCGTGAAAGACGCTGGGAACATTGTGCATCCAAGGGCAATATGCTTGGCAGATGATCCGGAGCTGTTCAATGCATACCCATGGGGAAGATTGGTGTATGAAGAATTGGTGAAGGAGTGGGCCCACATGTTGATCAGGGTTAAGAAACCAGGTGTGGCACATCTGAAGGTGGGGACGTTCCCATTTGCTATTCAAGCATGGGTTCTAGAGTGTCTTTTGCCAGATTTCGCTGCTGCCTTGGCTAGGAGGGTGCCTGGGAACCCTCTTCCAAGGATATTGCGATGGGATACGTCAAACGCGTTGGAAGGTGGCTATTCCCTAGCTAGGCAGACTATATTTGACGTTGAAGATGTAAGAATGGACTTATCTTTCAATATCCTTTTGTTTATTCATTATGTAAAATGATATGACACTGTATGCATTTAAATACAGTAGTATACGCCCAAATACGCCAATATACACCTGTGTGCGTCGCAGTATACTAGTGTATGTCAACGTATACTAGCGTATACTAGTATACACTAGTATACGCCCAAATACGCCGTTATACACCATTGTAGGTCAAAGTATATTGGCGTATATGCACGCAAATTCACTGTATGCACTCAAATTCACTAGTATACGCCCAAATACGCCATTATACATCAGTGTAAGTCAACGTATACTAGCGTATATTAGCGTATACTGATGTATATTGGTGTATGTGAACGTAACACAGATTTTTACATACCACCTAGTTATGTTTTCATTATATATAATGATATGACACTTTATGCACTCAAATACACTCGTATACGCGAAAATACGCCATTATACATCAGTGTTAGTCAACGTATACTAGCGTATATTAGCGTATACTGATGTATATTGGTGTATGTGAACGTAACACAGATTTTTACATACCACCTAGTTATGTTTTCATTATATATAATGATATGACACTTTATGCACTCAAATACACTCGTATACGCTCAAAAACGCCATAATACGTCAGAGTTAGTCAACGTATACTAGCGTATATTAGCGTATACTGATGTATATTGGTGTATGTGAACGTAACACAGATTTTTACATACCACCTAGTTATGTTTTCATTATATATAATGATCTGACACTGTATGCACTCAAATACACTCGTATACGCTCAAAAACGCCATAATACGTCAGAGTTAGTCAACGTATACTAGCGTATATTAGCGTATACTGATGTATATTGGTGTATTTTCGCTTTTTCCACATCATAGACTTATTTATTTATTGTTCTTGCAGTTACCTTTCATGCGATTAACACCAGAAGCCGCAGAATTGGAAATTGATTACTATCATGGAGTCCGAACTTTCCTTGATTACAGACCGGCTTTTCTAGGATATTCAATGCCTCCTGGTGGAGATGAAGAAGAGAAGGGTCCCGGGCTTCTAAACTTGACGTTGGCTCTGAAGAATCTAGAAAAGAAGATGGACGAGAGCAACAAGAAGATGGAAGATCGTATAACAGTGTTGGAGGGGAGGGTGGCCTCGTTTGAGAAGGATAGGTTGGATGTCAAGAGGGTTGAAATAAATGTTGCGAAGTGAGTGAAGGACATTTTTTCCTATCAGATAGCCACGGCTATTTTCAAAATGGAGAGGCAACTGAGGGCTGAACTTAAACTCCCACCACCGACAAATGAACCCCCTACAGCGATCGAAATCCATGACGATGAAAAGTGTTTTGATGGTACGGCGGTTATTGACGAGCCTGGTTTTGAAATGCCTGCTATGTCTGGGGCTATCTCTGCTGAAGTTAGTGCTGCGGTCGAGGAACACAAGAGTCAAATTAACATAGGTGGACGACCTATGAGGACGAAGAGGCCTGCAGCTGCAGTTATTAGCCCATACCAGAAACCTGAGGGCCAAAAAAAACCAAGGAAGAAGAAGGGTGATTATAAAGAAGCTGAGAAGAAGAATGTAGCGCTTATATGCTATGCCGAAAAAGAAGATGAAAAAGAAGCTGAAAAAGAAGCCCAAGCTGAAAAAGAAAATCTAATTGATTTACCCCTATCCACCCCTACTACAACGGATTTCTCTTACGATACTTCGAGGTTTGAGTTGTTAAGATCATGGATGTCGAAGAATCTATCAAGGGCCGAAGTAGCTGGACTAGTGACTAGGGTGAAGACATTGGATTACATATCTTGCAAGAACTTGGAAGTGCTCATTTCTGCAAGAGGATGGCTTAGTAGTGAGGTATGTACTAATATTATTTCTAAACTAATATTTTTCTTGATGAATTCGTGCAATATTCTTAGCTTTTTTTACTATATACAATGATATGCGCCTAAATACGCTAGTATACGCCCAAATACACCATCATACACCGGTGTATGTCGACGTATACTAGTGTATATTAACGTATAATAGTGTATAGTAGTGTATTTTAACGCAACACATCCTTTTGCATACCACATATTATTTATTTCATTGTTCTTGATGAATTCTTGCAATAATCTTAGCTTTTTTAATTATATACAATGATATGCGCTTAAATACGCTAGTATACGCCCAAATACACCATCATACACCGGTGTATGTCGACGTATACTAGTGTATATTAACGTATAATAGTGTATAGTAGTGTATTTTAACGCAACACATCCTTTTGCATACCACATATTATTTATTTCATTGTTCTTGATGAATTCGTGCAATATTCTTAGCTTTTTTTACTATATACAATGATATGCGCCTAAATACGCTAGTATACGCCCAAATACACCATCATACACCGGTGTATGTCGACGTATACTAGTGTATATTAACGTATAATAGTGTATAGTAGTGTATTTTAACGCAACACATCCTTTTGCATACCACATATTATTTATTTCATTGTTCTTGATGAATTCTTGCAATAATCTTAGCTTTTTTAATTATATACAATGATATGCGCTTAAATACGCTAGTATACGCCCAAATACACCATCATACACCGGTGTATGTCGACGTATACTAGTGTATATTAACGTATAATAGTGTATAGTAGTGTATTTTAACGCAACACATCCTTTTGCATACCACATATTATTTATTTCATTGTTCTTGATGAATTCTTGCAATAATCTTAGCTTTTTTAATTATATACAATGATATGCGCTTAAATACGCTAGTATACGCCCAAATACACCATCATACACCGGTGTATGTCGACGTATACTAGTGTATATTAACGTATAATAGTGTATAGTAGTGTATTTTAACGCAACACATCCTATTGCAAACCACATATTATTTATTTCATTGTTCTTGATGAATTCGTGCAATATTCTTAGCTTTTTTTACTATATACAATGATATGCGCCTAAATACGCTAGTATACGCCCAAATACACCATCATACACCGGTGTATGTCGACGTATACTAGTGTATATTAACGTATAATAGTGTATAGTAGTGTATTTTAACGCAACACATCCTTTTGCATACCACATATTATTTATTTCATTGTTCTTGATGAATTCTTGCAATATTCTTAGCTTTTTTTACTATATACAATGATATGCGCCTAAATACGCTAGTATACGCCCAAATACACCATCATACACCGGTGTATGTCGACGTATACTAGTGTATATTAACGTATAATAGTGTATAGTAGTGTATTTTAACGCAACACATCCTTTTGCATACCACATATTATTTATTTCATTGTTCTTGATGAATTCTTGCAATATTCTTAGCTTTTTTTACTATATACAATGATATGCGCCTAAATACGCTAGTATACGCCCAAATACACCATCATACACCGGTGTATGTCGACGTATACTAGTGTATATTAACGTATAATAGTGTATAGTAGTGTATTTTAACGCAACACATCCTATTGCAAACCACATATTATTTATTTCATTGTTCTTGATGAATTCGTGCAATATTCTTAGCTTTTTTTACTATATACAATGATATGCGCCTAAATACGCTAGTATACGCCCAAATACACCATCATACACCGGTGTATGTCGACGTATACTAGTGTATATTAACGTATAATAGTGTATAGTAGTGTATTTTAACGCAACACATCCTTTTGCATACCACATATTATTTATTTCATTGTTCTTGATGAATTCTTGCAATATTCTTAGCTTTTTTTACTATATACAATGATATGCGCCTAAATACGCTAGTATACGCCCAAATACACCATCATACACCGGTGTATGTCGACGTATACTAGTGTATATTAACGTATAATAGTGTATAGTAGTGTATTTTAACGCAACACATCCTATTGCAAACCACATATTATTTATTTCATTGTTCTTGATGAATTCGTGCAATATTCTTAGCTTTTTTTACTATATACAATGATATGCGCCTAAATACGCTAGTATACGCCCAAATACACCATCATACACCGGTGTATGTCGACGTATACTAGTGTATATTAACGTATAATAGTGTATAGTAGTGTATTTTAACGCAACACATCCTTTTGCATACCACATACTAATAATGCGTCAATTAAAACATTGTTTATTAACGTATTCCAACGCATTTTACAGCATATTGATGCACACCTCCAGTTACTTAACATGCAAGTTGAGGAGCATCCTGATATGTTCCCATCATCAAAATGGACTTGTTTGGGCGGTCTTTACAGCAGGTCCGTTAAGTATGGGTACAAGTTGTTTTTGGAAAACCGGCAGATGAATGCCGAGAAAAAGATGGATGGAGCTGCGTTGTCATGGGGTGCCATGGACCTTGATTTGCTAATGTTTGTTTTAGGGATGAATGAAAATTGGGCATGTAAGGCATGGGTCAATTGTGACCACGTCTATGGGATCGAAAACATTGCGGGTTCGCACTGGGCTGCATATGCATATGACTTTGGTAAGAAAGAAGTCAAAGTGTATGACTCCATGTCGAGTGCGTACAAGGAAGAACGCCGCGAGATCTTTAGGATGCATGCCGCAATCGCACCGTCCCTTTACAACGAGAGTTTTGCAAGGGCTGAATCCAAATTGGACCCTGACATCCCATTTGCTATGACAATTGTTGATGTTCCACAGCAGCCAAACAGTTGGGACTGTGGGGTTTATGCCATTAAATTTGTACAGTGCTTGGCAATGAATACTGACCTCCATGGATTATCGTCTTCGCACTTTATTGATTACAGGAGGCAACTTGCGGTGGATATGGTAAAGTGGTCCAAAACCACTGCCGGGACATTTGTATATGATGAGAAGGATATCAACGCTTGATTTGTATATGATTTGTATATTATGTATATAAAATTGACACATTACTTTTGGGTATGGATGCGTATCTCAAATCAAATCTCTCTTTCCATGGTACAAGAGAGTAGTTTAAATTTTAATCAATGTACTTCTGTCGTTAATTATATTGTTTGTAATATTATACACCAATTTGCGCTGAGATGCGCTGCTTTGCGCTGATTTGCTCTTCAAATGTTACGTAAACAAGCGTTTACCACCGTATTACATCGTATTTCAACGCCTATTGATGCACTTAGCCCGTTCATTACAGTCCAAGTTTACGGAGAATTTAGGCACGTTACACTCATCACAATGTACATTTTTGGTCGTCTTCTTCAGGAGGTATGAGAGTTTTGGGTAGACGTGATTAGTTTCAACTGGAATTTTTAAGGTTAAATCTGATATTATTCATTCTAAAAATGAGTACGTACTGTTTCAACCATTATACCTTCAAATTAAATGTTATACCCCAATTTGCGCTGAGATGCGCTGCTGTGCGCTGCTTTGCGCTTCAAATGTTACGGAAACAAGCGTTTACCACCGTATTTCATCGTATTTCAACGCCTATTGATGCACTTCGCCCGTCCCTAACGTCCAAGTTTACGGAGTATTTAGGCACTATCCAGTCATCACAATGTAAATTTTTGGGATGACTTTTTCAAAAGGAATGACCGTTTTGGGTTCACGTGATTAGTTTCATTGGACCTGTTTAAGGTGAAATCTGATATTATTCATTCTAAGAATGATTACGTAGTCTTTCAACCATTATACCTTCAAATTAAATGATATACACCAATTTGCGCTGAGATGCGCTGCTTTGCGCTTCATATTGGCACGTAAACAAGCGTTTACCACCGTATTACATCGTATTTTAAAGCCTATTGACGCACTTCGCAAGTTGCTGAACATACAAGCTTTCGTAGTATGTATTCATGATACAAGCATCACAATGGACATGTTTTAGCTGCAATTTGACTTTATTATTAGTTATACCTTCCACTTACATTGTTGCAAAGTATTACAATTTGATGAATGGCTAAACATAAAATTTTGATGCACAATCACAATGGTTGAGTTGGTACATACTCCTTCCCCTTACATGTTTGCCTATTATGGCCCAGCTCTCTGCATCGTCCACACCTCCTTCCTAGGAGATTTCCAGGGGTTTCCTCTCCTTGTGAAGGCATCCTTTTCTTCTTTCTCCTTCCTTTTATGTTTGAAACAACTGGCGGACGTACAACCACATCTTGGACACTTTGTGGTACGACTCGATACCACTCACTTCGATGCGGAACTGGATTCAATGGTAGGGCGTATGACAGCCTTAAACATTCAATTGTGTAAAACCTGCATAAGATAAGAATCATATTTTAACCCTCGATTAAAAACTAATATATACCAGTATGCACTACTCTACGCCATTAGACACTATTATACGCTTTTGAACGCTGAAACACGGAAAGTATACAAACGTATACCTACGTATAACGAATTTTACCTTGAACAAAGGGTATAAGAAGATATATTACGCGTCCTGGAAGCCCTGATTGCATGTGCGCATGGCAACTGGTTTAGCTGGAATTTATAGCACGTGCAATTGCGCAAATTTAAATCAACCGTTGCATCACGTTGACCATCAAGAATGTAAAACCTGAATTCATCAATTGGATGTACCATGAAGTGGCGTGACTTATCATCTCGCTTACCCATCTTTCTCTCAGCATAAGGAGTGAGTATGCTAGTGCATTTGTTGGCGAGTCGTAGGCGATCATGGAACCAAGCCTGTAACTTTGTTCTAATAGTTTCCAACAAAGTGATAATAGGAAATTCCCTAGCCACCTTCAAGAGAGCATTCATTGACTCGGCAATATTGGTCGTCATGATACTGTATCGCCTCGCAGGAAAAAAACACCTAGCCCATTTTTTGGGATCGGCTTCCATAAGATAGTCGTATACTGGCCGCTTTGTCGACCGCACATGCTGCAACTTCTCTTCGAAATCTATCTCTGTATAAGCCTTAGCCACACTGTACAAGAATTCCTTCGCCTTCACCTTGTACTTTGCATTCATGTTCAACCCCAGATGGAACATGCAAATTCCATACACTGCTTCAGGAAATTGCTCCTTGCAACATTTCTCAATTGAAGGATGACGGTCAGAAATAAACACTAAATCTTGTCGGGCCCCAATAACATGGCGAAGTTGCTGAAAGAACCATGCCCACGATGCATCGTTTTCCGTTGCTGCGACGCCAAATGCTAATGGATAAATTTGGTTGTTTCCGTCCATACAAGTAGCAATGAATAATTTGCCTCTGTAACGTCCCTTCAAGAAGCATGCATCTACAGCTATAACGGGTCGGATGCAAGATTCAAAACCCACAATTGAGGGCCCAAATGCCAAGAAACATTGCACAAAACAATTGTTCACGTCTACCTGATATGCCGAATACGTTCCGGGATTTGCATGCTCCAACAACCACAAGTAAGATGGGAGTACCATAAAAGATTCTTCCGGACTGCCACGTATCATTTGTGTAGCAATCTCCTTGGCTTTCCAAGCTTTCCAGTAACTTATTTTTATACCATACACCTTTTCTAACATTTTCACGATATCCAACGGATCATTATTATCATCTTTAACCATTTGCGCAATAACTTCGCTTGTTGCACTTCCACGATAACGCTTAAACCTTGCATCAATGGAACAACTGTGACCCTTCACGTATGAACGAATGATCCATGCTCCATGCTTCTTTGACAATGACCCCCTAAGCCTCCACGTGCAAGACTTGTCAACACAGGTAGCAATAAGCCTCTTGCGGTCAGAATGTGTAATGCGAAACTCGCGATTCGCCTTCACGGTTATAATACGCAGTCGGAGCAACAGTTCAACCTTGCTTCTTACAAGTTCACCAACGCTGAAATCCTTCATCACATGAACGTTCACATTGGTCGAATGTGCTTCAGAAGGTCCATCGTTACCACAAGTGATGGTATGATTGTGATTACCTGCCCAATTACCTGCACAATTATCTACTTTACTACAGTATACACCAATATAACATAGTAATAGCCAATTTACTACAGCATACCTGTAAAAACAGGCTCAGTTGGGACTATGGGGAGAGGATGTGAATCTGCATGCTTGTTTGTATGGCCATCATCATAATTGTCTATATTTTCTGTTGCATGATCACCCTCTACTGGATGTACGGCCAGGCGTGATTCCATAAACACACCAAAATATGGATCAAACATACCATCACATACACACGCAAATGGATCCGGTCGTTCATACGAATCATCATCACAAACATCATTGAAGGGGTCATCATTGTCAAATTCGTCATTACAACTATCTTCTTCTTCGACTTCATCTTCGTGCATCGAATACGCTTCATCATTACCACCAAAATTATCTATTGGATTGGTCAGTTTAATGTCCTCCAGACCGATAGGAGAACAACCATCATTGTTGTCTTGGATACCAAATGGGACTGTTATGGGCTTGTTCACGCTCTTGCTTACTGGTTGGGCCACGACGGCATTCACCTTTATTTTGTCTACCACAACTGGCGGACTAGGGGCTATCACAACCTTTGGTTTTGGCGATGTACTGATACATAAAGGAACGTTGTAATCTCTCTTGGCACTGAGCTCAATGAATGTTGAAATATCTGAATTCCTCAGCATTATAAAGGGCGGCATCACAGTATTCACCGGGTAACTAATCCATGCCTTCACGTCAATTATGCTCTCATCCTTACTAATCCCAGTTTCAGCACAGATCTTATCAATTAGTTCCGGGAAAGTTGTCGACCCTCTAACTCTTACATACCTTGTAAACAATGCATCATAGGTCCAACAACCATCACTACCTTTTTTCCACTCTCCCCCATAATTAATTGGAACTAGTATACCTGCAGGAAAGTTAATCATGTATTCTAACGTTTATGCATCCATAACAACGTATACAGCTGACGCATGTCAGATCTAACAAAAAATTCATAGTATAACATCGTTAAATTCACCTTTATTCGAATCCATTTGCTTGAAGTTGGATTTTGGCCTCAGGATATGGTTGATTCTTGTTGAAACCCTAAAAATGTAGTGGTGGCATTAGTAATAGCGTATAACATCGTATTTTACAAAGAAAAATACAAAACCATTATGCTCTTCGCATTCCTAGATAGGTACGTAATATTATTCACTCCAATTAACTGATATGCACTGCTTTACGCTGATATACGCCAATTTGCGCTGACAAGCGCTGCTTTGCGCTTCTACATGTCGCGTAAACCAGCGTTTACTAGCGTATTGCAACGTATTTTTCCGTATTATTCATGCTCATTTCCAATTATGCTAGTATAGTTGTAAGCACAACTCCAAGTCAGCGTATAACACCAATCAGTGATATTATTTTCCCACTAAGTCAGCATTTAACATCTTATAACTTCGTATTTTACACAACAAATAGAAAAACATGACCCTCGTCGCATTATAATGCTTCCTAGATATGTACGTACTATTATCCCCTCAAATTAACTGATATGCACTTATATACGCCAATTTGCGCTGAAATGCGCTGCTTTGCGCTTCTAAATGTCGCGTAAACTAGCGTTTACTAGCGTATTCCAACTTATTTTAACGTATATTGATGCTAATGTCCTATTATGCATGTTTAGTGTTATGAGCATCAATATCCTTTACATTTGCGAAGAATTTGAGTAGGATGAAGCCTTAAAATCATACCCAAAATTTAAAAAATTCCAAAATAAATCGCTTTTCACTTACCTCGTTCGATAATCAATGAGGAGCTGTAGGTTTGGTACGGCAGTGCTGTGAGTTCTGCGTGCGAGGGCTATGCCGAATGAGTTGGAGAAGCGGCTATTGGTTTGTGCTTTCGGTGGTTCGGATCATTGCAGCTTCGACATATGCGGTTGTAGCCGGGAAAAGAGGTGGAGGGATGGTCGGCGAGGACGACGTCGGGATGATTTATGGGTTTCGCGGGATATGTGGACGATTTAGGCGGCAAAATGAAGGAGAAAGACCCCCGACCGCTTCGTTTTTCAAGGGCTTTTATATTATTTTGACTGGGGGTATTTTCGTCACTATTTTCGTTAGGGTGTTATTCTAGCAAAGTTTTAAAAAATTGTGGTAAAAATTAAAACCCAACTTTGACCGGTGGCATTTAGCCAATTTTCTCGCTTCCCTCCCGCCATCTCTATCTAAAAATCAAAGGAATTGAGGATGAACTGGATGATACGGAAGAACAATCTCTACAATGCGGTAAAATTTCAGTCCCATTTCTATTTCTGAGAAATTTTTAGGGTTTCTACTCATTTCTCTGCATTCCTAAAATTTTAATTGTGGGTTCGTTGATTTGAAAAATAGACACATCGATTCTTGTGTAGGCTCTGGGTGGTGTTCTACAATGGATGCCAATCTGCATCCAGAGTTCTACAACACGTAAGCACCCCCTTTCTGCATACATTCCTCAATTTTTTGAGCAGTTTCGAAATTTTTGTTGTTTTCAGCTTGTCGTTGCGTATTTGTTAAGCAGTCTATTGTTAAAATTGATGTCTTGGGTGGACATGAAAATGTGGATCATGATGTATCAGTTTCGTTACTTGGTCACCTTTTACCCAGCTCAGAGCAAGCAAATTGTCGCCTTTATTACCACTCCTGGGCGCTCAAGGTCCAGCGATAATTGCGGCACTGCGATCACAGACAACGGCAACGGCATTGAGTCGTTGATGGAGATCAAAGACTTTAATATCGTTTAGCCTCTTGAAAGCAGTCTGGATTTGCCTCCGCAAATCTCTCTGAAGCCAATTGCAGAAGACGAGGACTTGTCGTATAGTCTAACTGCAGATAAACCTCCATGTTCACCACTCAGAAAATGATATATCACATTTTAGGGAGTTGCTACACGCACGTATCGAATTGCTCGTGCGCACAACCATTTATTCTCAAGCTTGCCATTTAAAAATTACTCCACTTTTACCTTCATCGCCGCCGTCACACTCTCCGCCGCCGCCGCCCCCGACCGACGGGGTTTTAGGGGTTGGAATGGGCGGTTGGGAAGAGGGGAGGGACTAGGTTATCGGAGGAGGGGGGCGGCGGAGGGGGATGGGTTGTCAGAGGAGGAGGAGGAGGAGACGGCGGAGTGTGCTGGGAAAGAAGAAGTGGTCGGCGGAGGGGGGAGGAGGCGAGTGGGCTGGGGAAGAAGAAGTGGTCGGGGGGGGGGGGGGGGGGGGGGTGGAGTGGTTGGGCTTGACGACCATGTTGGGGGGCGGGGGTCAAGAAGACGGCGGGTGGGTGGCGCGGGTAGGTCTCGAGGAGCCAGTTGGAGGCGTGTATGTTGTAGAGGACGCCGGCATAAAGGATGTGGACGGTGCTGTCGGTCTGGAGGAGGTTGACGGTGTGGTCGTCGTTGTGGGTGAAGGAGGAGGACTTGGGGGTGGAGGGAAGGGAAGGTGTCGGTGAGGGCTACAAGGTGTTGGTGGATGTGCCACTTGGTGTACGGCGAGGTGTCGGCGGCGAGGGCGACGAACTGTGGAGCAAAATTCCTTAATGTACACAATATGCAAAAGTTTTGCCTGTTGTGTGCGTTGAGCAATTTCGGATATATGGAGCAAAATTGCTCACTGTGCACAACTGGCAAAACTTTTGCATGTTGTGTGTGTTGAGTAATTTTGCTCCACAGATCCGAAATTGCTTACCGCGTACAACATGCAAAAAATGTGCGCAGTCAGTATTGGCGGGGGTGGCAGTTTCGCTGTTTTGGTGGGTGGCACGGGTAGGTCTCGAGGAGCCAGATGGAGGCGGATATGTTGTAGAGGACGCCGGCGTAAAGGATGTGGATGGTGCTTTCGGCCTGGAGGAGGTTGACGGTGTGGCCGTCGTTGTGGGTGAAGGAGGAGGACTTGGGGTGGGGGTAAGGTTACACGTCGGCGAGGGCGACGAGGTGCTTGCGGCGTGGGCGACGAACTGCTTGGCGTATTGGGCGATGGGGTCGTCAGATCTGACAGTGTCGTCGTTTTGCTCGACGTGCACAACTGGGCAGTTTGGGGATTAAAATTTGTTGTGCGCAGGTGAGAAATTTTAAATGGCAAACTTGTAAATAACTCGAACTCTGGTCATGCACAGAGCAATTCGGTATGTGCACGTAGCAACTCCCACATTTTATGTTCTTTGCTTTTTTGGAGTAAATATTTTCTGTTGAATTGTTTTTTATTGTTTTAATTTGAAACCTTGGATGTTTTTACTCTATACTTGTTTGTCTTCCCACTGGGCTAGAGCTTTAACACTAATGGGTAAGCTGATTTTTACTTTTTTTATTTTATTTTACTTTATTTTATTTTATTTTATTTTTTTTTTTTTTTTTGGGGGGGGGGGGGGGGGGGGGGGGGGGGGTTGTGTTGCATTGTTAGGCTATCCTGGCTTGGATTTTGCCATGCTTTTGACTGCATACCTATTTCATGTTCTCTAAGTTTCCCTATCAATGTTCTGTGTTTTCAGGAGCATGCTCGTTATTTTGGAATAGGATTTTATTAGCTATACGTGCATTTGGTTCGAATGGTGAAATTACATGCACTCGCAGTAGTTGGGTTTTCATGCCGATGGATTGATGTAGAAGTTATGTAGACTGTCATGAAGGATTGGAGTCTGGATGCTTGCCAGAAAGACTGGAGTTCATCCTCTTGTGAATATGGTTGGGAGAGGAATTTAGGTTGTTCCATGAGCGCAAATTATGGACTACGGAAGGGATGTAGACTGACATTTCTGATATTAACAGCCTGCAAAATAGATGCTTCTGTTGGGGACCAAACATAGTGATCGTTGAAAACTTTTTGCCAGGATTAACGAAATCAGAAGAAATGGGGGCTCATTCTCTGATTTCTTACGCCTCCTGAGGGATACATCGCGATTTTTTCAGACTCCCCAGGTACTTTGCTTTTCGAGATATGTCAAGCAACAGGATGGAGGACTTATACCATGACTTATACTTAGCTTCCATGAGTTTATAAATCAAACCCATGTCTATGAATATTGGAAATAAAAGGGTGAAGATTATGTAAATGTCCATGTATGTGTTGTTTAGTGTCTTGATGCCAATTTTTTTTTAACAAACTCACATCGTATGTGGGTTTATGTACGTATAATGAAATCAAACCGTATGTGTTGTTTATCTTTTAGATACCAATTAATGGTCACCATTCATTCAATGATAGCTTGGTTTTTATAGGATCTATTTATGGCATGATGCCTTGTTTCTAGAGTTAAGCTAAATGGAAAGATAGGAGCATACCTATTCTACTTGCATACATTTATATGTGCCATCGTATGGACCAGGTATGTTATGGAGGCCACACAAAGTGCCTGGAAGATCTAAAATGGTGTACAATCTTATGTCATCCATACGTAGGCTTAGCATTTGAAACATGTTTAGATTAGAAGAGATCATTTGCATATGATATCCTCACTGATTCTTGCATAGGCATGTGCAATTGCCCCATTGTTAGGAAGCAGCTCTAACCTGAAGTTAGAGATACAGAGGAATGTTTGATAACATGCGCTCGTCTATTTATACACAAAATCTGCAGCAAGGATCGCAATTCAAGTTGTTCTTGTCACCTCTCCGTTTCCAGGCTGCTGTAACTTTCATGACGCTGCTATGCAATAGAACAGTCTCTTTTCGTTGTCGTTCACGTCAATGGTTTGGTCTTGATCCACCATCTCATGGCCAAATATCTTTTGTGTTGTTTCAGTATTTATAATATCTGCCTTTGCGTTAACATACTCTATTTTGAATTGCTTGCTCCCCGTTTCTGCAATCTTGGAGGAGCCTGTCGTGGCGCTTGCTTTCTTGTTAACTTTTCACGTAGTTTTAGGCTTGATAGTTACCTTGATTCATTTCCAAGCACTAGGAATTTGTGCTTCATATGGACTTCATTGAAGCTGACATATTTGCTTCAGATGTTTAAAGAAAATACAGAATACATGCATCCCTAGAATTTCTCCAACATCTTTGTTATTACAACATAGCATTGCCATTAAAAACTGCTTGAAACGCCTTGAAGCTTGCCCTCTGCTCATAGTTAGAATTGTTGAAAAATGTGATACAAAACACCAAACATCTTGGGATGAATCAAGGATTTATGAGGGATTTTTTTTGGAGATTTATTGCAGCCCGAATCAATAAGTTTCAAAAGTCCAGACCAAACATTATTCACGGAATTTAATCTGCACTGTTCAAAGCCCACAGCCCAGCAGAGAGAGCGCTTGCAAGCAACACGAAGCGAAGCAGGCAGCCCAACAGCGACCCATCGCAGTTGGTAAATGCGCGCGTCCGGCGCAGCGCTTGCAGCAGCACGGGCGAAGCCACGAGTCAAGCAGTCAGCGCATCCAGTTTTTCAATGGACGGCGGAGATTAAGCGGTCACGGGAGCGTGCGGCAACACACAATCGGTCAAGTGGAGGACACATGGTGCGTCTTGGTGCAATTGCGCACGATCCGATGGTCACGCGTGGCAGCGGGTTGCGGGTGGTTTTCGAATTGGATTCGAATCTAATTCCCACCCGATTTCAGCACTGACCCGTTAAGCTATAAATATGATGTTTGGCTAGTTTTTAATGCAATTCTTGAGCCAATTTCGTGAAGATGTTTTCTATAAAGTTTGCGGCTACCTGTAAAGAAACAAAGGACAAACAGAGGGCAGCGGGTGGGTTACTTTGAGCGTTTTTCCCATAGTTTTCTTCTCCGATTTCTTAGCGGAGTTGGTTGTTTCCCTTCAACCAAGCAACATACCTTACAATCCAAAGATATTGAAGCATTAGTTATTTCTCCAACTGGACGTACACCAATTATGGGATAGAATCGATATAAATCTTTGGTGTCAGTGTTTTTTTGTTTTGCGTGTACTTTCATATTATTGCTTGTATTACGGGTTTTGTAAAGAATCATCGTTTGCTTTGTTGGTTGTCACACGGATCTTGGAGTTCCACGAGATAATTAGTATTACCCAACAAGTGGTACCAGAGCCCAACAATTGGTGTCAGAGCAAGATTTGTGAACAAGTCCAATGCGATGATGGAAAGTTCTCTTACAAAAGATGACAACCCCGAAAAAGCAATTGGTTCGAGTTTGTACACGGGTGGCTCATACGCAGAGAAATGCACTACAAAATTGAAAAGTTTGATGGCAAGGAAAACTTCGAAATATAGTAATACAAGATGATTAATCTTGAGGAAGGATCGTGTCCACAAGATGGTGTACGACACGGAGACCTTATTGGCGGATATCTCGAAAAGAGAAAAGATGGAGATGGAGCACTAGACGCTGACAATCATCCAGCTTAGTTTATTGAACGGGGTGATTTATCAGGTGTTCGAGGAGACTATGACCAACAGATTATGGAAAAGGCTCGTGAAGCTGTATCTGAAGAAGACATTCATCATCAGTCTTATCTTACTGAAGACATTTTTCACTTTCAAGATGCGAGACGAGACCTTATTGAAGGATCATTATATACATTCAATGGCTTAGTGATGAAGATGAGGGTCATTGGATTGACTGTAAAGGCGGAGTATGAGGCGATGATTATGCTCATGTTGTTTTCAGTGCGATACACGACGTTCGTCAACACCATGGTTTACAGTTGAGATTCTCTTAGCCTTGAGGATGTGAAGGCGTGGCTTTATAACGATGAGTTGAGAGATCAGATGGCTAGAGTTGGTTTGAGCAAATGAGTTACAGACAATCAGCGCCTACATGCTTCGGGATGAAGCAATGCGAGAGGCGACAACATGAGAAGATCGAGATCGAGGACTAGAGATACGCCGTGCTTTATTTGGAAGAAACATGGAAATTGGAAGAAAGACTGCCCAGAGAGGAGGAACAGAGACTACAAGGATATGCCAGCATCTTCGTCATTTGCAATTGTGTAGACGGAGGAGATGAGGAGATGAGGAGGCCGTCGATGTGCTCACATCGAGTTCTTTAGATGTTACGAATCATACTTGTATCATGGATTCATGGGCGTCGTTCTATATGACGCCACACATGGAGTGTTTTCATACCTACCAGACGAAGGAGGATGGATCAGTATTTATAATCAACAATGAAGAGTGTAAGGCTGTTGGGGTTAGTTCGGTGAGAATCAGGATATTCGATGGCATGGTGTGCACACTCACGAATGTGTGGCATGTTCTAGAGTTGAGAAAGTTACTGAGCTCTTTAGGGGCATTGGATTTCATGGGTTGCAAGGTTACGATAGAGCAGGAAGCTCTAAAAATATTGAGGGTTCGATCGTGGTGATGAGAGGTGAAAACGTTAGGGATTTATATGTTCTGAGAGATGAAAATCATAGGAGATTTCAGCATCAGAGTTGAGAGTTTGCAAGAGATTGATTCGACCAGGTTGTAACATCTCAGACTAGAACATGTTGCGAAGAAAAGCTTGGAGGTTTTGAGAAAGCGTGATTTGATCAAAGGGATAAACTTCAAGGAGCTGGAGTTTTACGAGGATTGTGTCTATGGCAAACATACGGATGTTAGTTTCGATGAGAGAAAGCACGACACAAGAGGGATTCTTGAGTATATTTACACTGACATTTAAGGTCTTGCACTGGTTCATTTTCTAGGTGAAGCTTGTTACTTCATATCGTTCATCAATGATTTTTTCAGGAAAGTTTGGGTGTATGTGATGAAGAAAAAGTCAGAGATATTTGAGAAGTTCAAGGCATGAAAGATCATTGTGGAGAGTCAAACGAGGAAGAAGCTACGATTGCTTAGATCTGATAATGGTGGTGCGTTTACTTCTGATAAGTTCAAGAAATTCTATGAGGAGCAGGGAGTAAAGATGCACTTCATTATAGCAGAAGATCCATAGAATGTAGTTACTGAACAAATGAATATGACACTTCTAGATAATGTGATGTGTCTCAGATTTACATCTGGTTTGTCGAAGGGATTTTGGGCCGAAGCTATATCGACCACTGTTCATTTGATAAACAAAATTCCATCTTCAGTTATCGACGGAAAAATTCCAGAGGAGGTTTGGACATGAAAACCAGTGAATTTAGATCATCTTCGAGTGTTTGGATGTCTAGTTTACGTTCACGAGGAAGGTGAAAAGTTCCGCACCAAAGGAGGAAAGTGTGTTATGTTAGGATACATGGATGGTGTCGAGGATTATAGACTTTGGAGTCCAGATGCAAGACAGATCTTGGTTGGTCGACATGTGAGTTTGATGAGTCGACGGTGCTGCATGAAAAGCCTTCAGGAAGTACTTAAACATGTGTAGGTAAGGATGTACCAAACGAGGTGGAGGAACATATTCCAAATCACAGGATCATCAAAGATGTTGGAAAAGGAGTGACAGTTGATGAAGAGAGTCTACATGAGGATATTACTGCATGCAGCGATGGTAGTGGGAGTTCTAATCGAGGTGAAGATCCTAAAACTATTGTGAATGACTCAATTGCTAGCAGAGTGGGGCGGTACACTGTGAAGACTCCAGCTTGCTATGAGGACTACATGAATTTGGCTTATGCCTTGCATTCGCATGGAAATCCTACATCAGATAGGTTTGCGGTGGATGCATTGAGTTTGGACGCAAACTCAGAGTGACAGTGTGCTAGGAAAGATGTCAACATATTAACACATCCCAAAGACATTACAAGAAGGAGAATTTGACGGTGGACAGGTTGACATCAAAGTCTGAGCAGCACTCAAGCTTATTTTTCTTGAATATGTGCTAGGGTGCCACGATGTGGCACAGAGAGATCACTACATGTTTTGTTTCAGGTATAGATTCAGGAGATACAGTGAATTCAGATATTCACCTTTGGAAAGGGGTTCGTTGGATATTCGGTTAGTTGGTGATGCTTAATACGCTCACTAGCCAAGTGCACTGGCCTCAAGAAGATGTGGTTTATTTTTGAAGGCGGAGGATGGAGTTTTGGTTTGGTTCAGATTTTACAGTGTGTTTGTATTAAGGCGGAGTGATGAAAAATGTGATACAAACAAATAAAAATATTTCGAAATGAATCTGGGATTTATGAGTATTTTTTGGAGATTTTTTGGAGATTTATTAGAGCATGAATCAACAAGTTTTAGAAGTCCAGCAGATGGAATTTAATCTGCACTGTTCAAAGCACACGACCCAATAGAGCGATGTCCCACACGTAGTGTGGAGCGAAGCGGGCGGCCCAGCAGTGGCCCAATGGGGCGTTAGCTACGCACGTGTGGCGTATGCATGCGGGGCAGCCCTTGCAGTAGCAAGGGCGAAGCCACGCGTAAAGCAGGCAGCGCATCCCGCTTTTCAGTGGACAACAGAGATTAAGCGGCTACAGGAGCACATGGAAACATGCGGTCGGTCAAGTGGAGGACACTTGGAGCGTCTTGGTGCAATCATGCACGATCCGACGACTCTCGCACGACAACGGGTTGCTCGTGGTTTTCGAATCGGAGTCGGATCCTATTCCGACCCGATTTTAGCACAGACCCATTAGGCTATAAATACGGTGTTTTGGTTAGTTTTTGATGCGATTCTTGATTCGGTTTTGAGGGATTTTTTCTTGTAAAGTTTGCGGTTACATGTAGAGAAACATAGGGCAAACCGAGGGCCGTGGGTGGGTTATTTTGAGAGGTTTATCTATAGTTTTCTTCTCCGATTTCTTAGCGGGTTTGGTTGTTTCTCTTCAATCAAACGTCATACCGTATAATCCAAAGATATTGAAGCATTAATGATCTTTCCAACTGGACGTACACCAAGTATTGTGTGGAACCAGTATAAATCATTTTTGTCAGTTGTGTGTTTTCTTTTGTTTTGCGTTTACTTTCATATTATTGCTTGTGTTGCTTGTTTTGTATTGAATCGTCATTTGCTTTGTTCGTTATCACAATGATCTTGGAGTTCCATGAAGCAATTGGTACCACTCAACAAGTGGTATCCGAGTCCAACATGAATTTCATACATCTGATCACCTCTAAACTTGAGACCAGTATATTTTCATGTCCATGCATATACATCATTAATTGTTGCAGCCATGCACCATCTTCAATTGGAGAGTGCCCAAGTACTGAACATACAGCATGCAATTCTTACATTTTGCATGCATTTTTTACCATCATCATCATCATCATAGCATTCATCCCAAAAATTGGGGTCGGTGTTATTGATTCAATAGAAACAATATCGGATTGTGATGAAAACGAAATTTCTGTATAAAGTCATGATTATAAGAATGTGACACAGTATTTTTGCGGGCAGTTATAGGTTTACCATATAACCTTCATTGTCCAGGTTTGTGACAGGCAAGGCAAGGCAACGAAAACACACGTGGAGTTAATCATTTATACCATCCAAATGCGTCAAAATTTTGTTTTAAAGCAGGTTCTTTGTACTGATGTCTGCAACAATTTAATCCTGTCAAATATTGATTTGGCAACCAAACTGAAACATTCACATAACATTTTTGCATGTTTTCTCAATTATCAGTACTCTTGAATGTGGGATTTTTCCATAGGATTGTCCTGAGTCTTCATGAGATATTGGCAATGGATGGTGACAAGAAATGATTTGAAGGACAATATTTTGGGTGAGACCCAGCCTGTAAACCAACACAAACATAGCCATGTGGGTTCCTTTGAACCTGTCATTCTTCCCAAATTCTGGAGTTGGATGGTAGATTGCACAAAAGACCCACATAGATTCACTTATGTTTTATCTTCTGCTACTGTTATTGTTTCAAACTTATCATCATTAGAAATTGAAGTATCATTCTGCCTTTTTCCATTGCGCAGTGTGCTGGTTGTCTCAAATTGGCGAAAGCCGCACGCAAGAGATTGACCAAGTTCTTGCTGTTTTGCTGTCGGCAAGCAAAAATCTTTATGCTGTATGCGTATGCAAGGGAAATATGCAAGCATGTTGGCAAGTAAGTAGGCCTTTTCTTTTGCTTTCTTTTTGTGTGGAATTGTTCGGCTTGATGAAGTTGGAGCTACATAATTAAACAGTCTTTTAGCTCATTAAATGTGCCTAATTTGTTGGCATCAGTTGCAAGTCCAACTTCATCAAAACAAACACAAAGTTGGAGCTACAATCGAACCCAACAGCATTTGGAAAGGCATTAATTATACTTTCCCAAATGTTTTTTTTGGAGAGATTGAAGCTAGTTGCCCTAACTTTGATGCCCACCTAATTCTTGGCTTCTTGCAACTGGGAAACAAATTAGCAGACAATGACTCTGCATTGTATCCAAGTTACTTCGAAGTTCTTGATGGCTTGGTTTAACCAAAACATTTGCGTAAAAGACTAGTCAAGTTTGCAATTGATTTTATTCACACTAATAGCAGCCACACCATTTCTGAGGTCATGTGACCATTCAATCTTGGCCAGTGTTGTCTCTGGCTCTGATGTCACGATCTAGTTGGGATTAAGGAGAAAATTTCATTCTTGACTAGCTTCTATCCGTTATCAGACGTGATGTCTTACTTAGCGATCCAAGGCTCTTCGTGCAGAGCCAGAGCTCACCCGCGAGCCCCGCAGCCTCGCGTAGGCACCGTGCCCCTAGCTTATTGAATTGCTCTCTGTTTGTAAAATTCATATTAAAACTTTTTTGTGAGTTTTTCCTCTTCTTGGCCCAAGGAAATTGAGGGAAAAGAGAGCTAAACTAATTTCTCTAACTTTAATGTATTTATATTTTTTAGCAAGCATAATTAGTTGTTCTTTTTTAAAGAATTCATGAAATATTCATAATTTTGTATCAAAAAATCGTAAATAATTTAGGAATTTTCAAAAAATCAAGATTATTATTAACTTTCTATCCACGAATTATTCGTAAAATTTACAATTTTTTCACGAATTTTTCAAATAATCGCGAATAATGGCTAATTTTTCAAATAACCACCTTCAATATATATTCATTCCTACATTGATCGAAAAAGTAGCAAATAAGTCATGGATTTTTAAAAATTCATTAGTAATTCGTGATCTTTTAAAAATTCATGAATTATTCATGAATTTTTCAAATAGCTCGCGAATAATTCGCTAATTTTTCAAATAAATCCGACTCTTTAATGTATTTTCATGCATGCATGAATTGTGCGAATAATTCACGAATTTTTAATTTGCAGTTGCCAGAAAAATCCACACATTATGCACGAATTTTTCAAACAGATTGCAAATTATTTCAAATTGTATAACAAAATTTGTAAATTATTTGTGTACTATTTAATAACATATTATCTACGAATCATAATATTTATAGTGTGAACGAATTATTTGTTACAATTCGCAATTTATTTTCTAACTCAATGAATTTTTCAAAATAACTAATAAGTTTTTAATTTAAAAATAAAATTTTAATTTGTTATGGTGGTAGAATGATTTGAATTCACATCGTAACAAGTTAAATTATTTTTTATTCATTTTCAATGAGCATCCTAATAAAATTAATTTATATATTTTCATTTTAACTTTCTTCCCAATTTTCTTTGGGAACCAAACATGAGAAAGAATCACATTTCATTTTCCTTTTCTTTCTTTTTCTATTTCCTTTCCTTTTCATTTTTCTTTCTTTCATCTTCCTTCATACCAAACACCGTATACAAGACTCGTTCCCTTTCCGCGGTCGTCTTAGGCTACGATTCGATACTCTTTCAGTTATTCTGTGATTTCTAAAATTATAAAAACTCTGTCCAAAGACTCCAAATAAATAAATAAATAGATAAATAAGTAAATAATTTAATCTAAATTGGAATGTAATACAATTGCGAAATCTCCTTCTATTAGATAAGAAGGGCTAAATTTACTAAATTTTCAAAAATTTTGATGTTTTCCGTTAAAACTTACAAATTAAAGTTAACTTGTTTGCATAAACCCATCAAAAAATTTTTGTTTAAGAAAACTATCATAAAGTTTTAAAAGGTTTATTAATAATAAACTATACTTTTAAAATTATTAAATTTAACCACACTGACATCACATATCTAATGTTCTCAAATGTTAATTAACTTGTTAGTTTGCATTTAAAAATAAAACTATATATAAATGAATTTAAACGAATGATATGTAGTCTAATCATTGTTTATAGTAGATAGGATTTCACACATGCATGTCTTTTAAGTCGTTTATAATTTTTCAATGCATTTAATTTTCTCAAGAATTAAAGCTACCAATAGAACATTATTGATTATTTATCAGAATATAACTATTTGGATTATTTTTTTTAAAAAACATATGACTACAATGTGTTTGTTTAGCTTGAGATTCAAATATGTGGTAGAAATTTTTTATTATCTTGCACATTTATCGCTATACCTATAAAACATGAAAATATTTCGAAAGCTAAGGATTAGATAAACAGAATTAATAAATACCCTGCTTGGTTACCATAATCAGTTTATCAATTGTTGAGTCAATGATTTCATACCTATTTCAAATTAATTTTAAATAATATTTCACCAAACTCTTATTTGACTTTTTAGGGACTTCAAGTTGGGTCAAAGTCAAAAACACATATACAATGAGACAGTCAAGTTTGACCGAAAATAAATGTGCATGAACAGCCTTGGTTATTTGGATAATTTTCAGAAAACCATCTTTATGTTTTACAATAGAAAATTAATCTGTTATTTGGATAATTTTCAGAAAGCCAAACTCTAATTTGATTTTTTTTCCAATTAGCTTTCTAACATCGTTAATCAATATCTCTAAACGATTAAACAGAAAATTAGTTTTCTTAAAATTAGCCTCACCAACCGTGTTGCCTTGATTCCGTGTTAAACAGCTGGAGATAAAGATAATTAATCACTAAACCATTAATAAGAGAAAATAACAATTAGTTAACAAGAAAGTGCTACGTAACAAATACTAATGACGGTTGGTGTTACCAACCACAATACATAATTTGTCAAAACACGAAGGTTGTGGAATCACGAACACTCTTTTGGACTGTCCTGAAATTGTGCCCACATGTTCTGAAATGCTTTCCAATTTATGTTTCTCATTTTTTTTTAAAAAATATAGTAAGAGAAGCTAGCAGATGCCTCTAATGTGTGTGTTTTTTTTTGGGGAAGAGAGAGAGAGAGAGACCCATCGGTCGTAGCTGACCCGAGTTCAAGTCACTAAGAAGCTTCACGTAAAGTCTCCAAGTCATTTGTATTGTTTTTTGCATGTGGAAGCAAAGTTGCATTCAATGTGAAGTGCAGTTTACTTTGAGCGTGAACCTTGGACTGGTATGACCACAAAAAAGTCTCTGGTCATTGTAACCTAAGTTTACACGTTAATAAATCCAAATTTTTGGAGCCATATCAGAATATCCGAAAACCAGTCGACTAGTGCCTGAGAGTGTCGACTAGTGCTCTCGGGGTTTTCTGGCAGATTGTAGTAGTCGACCATGGTTATACAACTGGTCGACCTGTCAGCCAGTGAATTGTGGTGGATCGGTTGTCCCCAAAAATCATATTTGACTTTCTTCTCAACTAGTTGGAAAAATGTTGGAGGGCATTTTGGGAAGTATGTCTTAGTTGGATTTTTCACCCCATATATATGGGGTGGTTCATGAGTTTTTTATGCGAATGAGCAATTTTTGAGAATTTTCGAGTGTTTTCTAAGCCTTGAAAAGCCCTATCAAAGGATTTCTTAAGGCCAAAGTTTTTAGTGTATCCAAAGCTTTTAAGTAAATTGTTTTCTTGGCCTATTTGATTTAATCTTCTAGAGCCGTCATCTCTATTTTTGAAATTAAATCAATCATCTCTCAATCTTCTAAAGTTTTCATCTTTTTTGTTTTGAGATCATAGAGATATTTTCTTAGCCACACTATACTTCAAAAGCTTCAATATCTTGGCAATATAAAATTGTTCTTCATCACCAAAGTAAAGGCTTGTTAAACCCTCTATTGAGAGGTGGTAGTTTCATTGCTATATTGATTGGTGAATATTTGTTGTTAAGTGGTACTTTGAGAAAACAAGTGTAGAGGTCCTCTTTGTGAAGAGGTTATGGTTGGTGATTGTACAGGTCCTTTAGAGAGGCATTTGGGAAGTCATCAAGTTGAGAGATGCTTTGGGAAATCCTCAGTTTATGAGGCAATTGTAATCTACTCTGCGGGAGTAATTAGTGGGAATCTGTAACGACCCGCTCTCGGGGCCATTACTTATTTGATTTTATTTGCAGGTCTGCAGTTTACCAGTGAAATCAATATAGCCACAATCTAGAGATGTACCAATACTCAAACCAGCTTACATTATTACAGTCCATAATTAAGATACAACACAAAGCAGCGCTCTCTCACCAAATACATGAAAAGAAGTACAGAAAAGAAAATGCGTAAATGAAATACATAATATCATATAATACGCACACCAACTCAAGCAACTAGAAAGTAGCAGCCTGTGGATCAAACTCTGGCTCCTCAAAACTTAGGGGTCGCTTCTGCAATCAGTGCCCGTGTCCACTGCGCCGTGTGCTATATTCATCTCAAATTTGGGGTGAGGTCCAATGTCATGCCCTGTTTTGAGATATACGTGTATTCCATTTAACACATGTGGTATTTCTACATACGGTGCATACGTAGGCATGAAATAAACATGGATATCGATGTATGTAACGTAGTGCAAGGGGTATTAGGCCGTAATGCGTAGCTAAGAGACGAGAAAGCGAGAATGAGTGCAGGAGAAGTGTGAAAGACGTCGTTGGTGCAAAACAACAGGAATGCATTGGGCGTGCGTGTGTAATACATGTATGCATGCATGGATGTGCATGGATGTGTGTAAGGGGAGCCATGCAAGTGTGAAAGGGGTTAGGGGTCAATGGCATCCCCCTTAAATTTTCAGAAAGGTTAGGGGCAAAACGGTCATTTGGACTAAAGCTGCTGTGTGTACATACCAAAGTTGTGTGTGCATAAAGTAATGGCAAACGTGTAAATACCTAAAAGTTGAGGAGCATTTTTGAAAGGGTATTTTAGTCATTTTAGGTGATTCATGGCTTGTGGAGCAAGCTAAAGGAGAGTGTAGAACTCCTTAGAAAAATCTACTTCCTTCTCCTTTCTTTTTCTTTTTCATGTTAATCCTTTTTCTCTCTCTCTTCCACCTAATGAGTTCGGTCATATGCCCTTTATTTTCCCCTTCTTCTTCACTCCAAAACCCTAATTTCCATTCCCAAATAGAAGGAATCCATGCTTGCTTGAAGAGAGAAGAAGATGGAGAAGAAAGAAAGAGGAAGAGAAGAGGAAATCAAGCCTTTGAGGTAGGGATTCAACTTGGAATTGGAAACAAGTTTAGGGTTTCATTCTAGCATGTTTTTATATCTTGTTTACTTAATATGTAATAGGGGTAATCAAATTAATTTTCCATGATTCAATTCCATGCATAACCCCTTGAAAATTCCATGCAAAACTATCTCTTTGAAACCCTGAAATTCTGTTGTATGTTGTTGCTGTAATTACTGTTACTGTAGCTCGAATTAGGTTTCAAAAAAATTATATTTGTGTAGATCTTGAAGTTCTACCCCAAAATCATATAAATTTTGATATATGTTCAATTCCAAAATTAGGAGCAAAAATTCCATCTTTACAACATGTCTGTTTGATTTTCAGTCTTGACACAGTTCATCAAAATTGATCTAAATACCTGCACACACAATGGAATTTGATGTTCTTGGTCTCGTTGGAAACTCAACAAGTTTATCTATAATTTCATTAGAGTGCTTATATTTCGAAATTCTGGCTAAAACATGCTCAAAATAGCACTCTTTACATGCTCTGAAATCTGTCTGGAAAACAGACATGACACACTTCACTAAATAATTCACCATAAATCACCTACTTAATATTTTTCATGAAATTTTGTATCTGAATCCAGGACTAATATACCTATAACTTTCATTTGGAACAATTTGTCAAATTCTTAATGCAAACTGATGATATATGCCCATGTATTGTCAACTTCTGCAAATTCCAGCAATCTGAAGTACTAAAGTGGTGTTATGAAATGTGTAGTGTTGCTAATTCACTCTCTATAGTGCATGATTGTTGTTGTTACATTCAAGGTAGATTCTTGATATGTATTCCTAATGGATTTGCTAATGTGCACATGAACATGCATGCCACGCCCATCACGTGTTTGTGGAAATGCCTCAATGAATTTGAATTTGAGAAATATGAGAAATGTACTCCAATGAACCATGTTATGGATTTGTGATGTTGTGAGACATGTATGGCATGATTTCATAAGTGATGTATCAATGAGTTGTGATGGAGTGCATGTCATTGTGGTGCATGACCCATGTTGATATGTGACGTGGTTGTGATGGAGGGCATGACACTTAGGTGCATGACCCCGAATCGATATGAATGAAAATCATTGACATTGTGAAATCATGCCATCATGTCCCTTATAATATGACTTATAATGTTAACTTATGAAATTGAATAAGTCTCAATCCTATCTAAGGAGGGTGAGTTAGCAAAACCCGGGTTTTAGGTGGGATTTGAGTAAATCGTGGATCTGAGGCCTGGACTGAGAAGTTGGGGGAAATGCTGATGTGATATGTAATATTTATACCCACTCGTCTTAACCGGGAGTGGAGGGGATATTTATACCCACTCGCCTTTTACCGGGAGTGGAGGTGACATACGAAGGTTGTGTTGTTATGTGGAGATCCTCACTCCTTCCAGGGACGGGGGAGCTGAGAGGCCCGGTGTTATACAGTGCCAGTGTCCACTGCGCCGTGTGCTATATCACCCCAAATTGGGGTGAAGTCCAGGTCCTGGTATCACACAGTTTACCCAAGTTCCAAATTAATTCAATTACAAAATAATAAAAATAAGAATTTGGCATGTTGCTCCTTCTGCTGGCAGCACTTCCCTTCCCTTCAATTGCTTCACTGGTGACACTGTGTTATACTTCTGACACTTGTGATTCCCCTATTAGATTGTGGTTGTATGAATGTATCATTATTCGTGCTAACCCTTTTCTTGCAGTAGTTCGACATTGGACCGCAGGTATGATCCTCTTACTTGGCTATTTACTTTTCGCTATATATTTAGTTTACATGCCTTACTCCCTTGCCTTGCCTTGTGGATTGATAACCTTAAAACGATGTTCCAAATCCAAGTTGGTTCCTACTGGGGCATGCATTGACGTGCTCCTCCCCACTTTTCAGGTAGCAGGGACATCGTGGTTGGTGGGGCTTGGAATTGGGTTTCAGGGGTAGTCTTGGTGCGAGCTGTAGCTGGGTAGCGTGACATGTTTGTCATGGGGTGGAGAGTGGCGGTGTATGTGTAGTGGTGCATTTGGACTATGCATGTAAATGAAACTTGTTATATAAAATGTGTTGTTGTTGTTCTATGTTATTATGAGTTGTTTTATAGTATAGTGGAGCTTCACTTGTACTATCCCAGCATGTGCGCAGTGGCCTGCTTATTCAGTTCTTCTTTCTCTCTCTTTTCCCTCACATCACTCTCACTCTTCAGGATACTCGGAAAAAAATTTAAATGCCGGGTATTCTGAGGATCGGGGCGTGACACATGACCTGTTATCACACAGTTTACCCAAGTTTTCAATTAATTCAATTAATTAATTCAATTATAAAAAGAAAATTATGCATGTTACTCCTTCTGCTGGCAGCACTTCCCTTTTCCCTTACTTGCTTCACTGGTGACACTGTGTTATACTTCTGACACTTGTGATTCCCTTTTTAGATCGTGGTTGTATGAATATTTGTAACGTTATTCGTGCTAACCCCTTCCTTGCAGCAGCTCGACATTGGACCGCAGGTATGATCCCCTTACTTAGCTATTTACTTTTCATTATATTACTTAGTTTACATGCCTTATTTCTATTGCCTTGCCTTGTGGATTAATAACTTTAGAACGGTGTTCCAAATCCAAGTTGGTTCCTACTGGGGCACGCATTGACGTGCTCCTCCCCATTTTTCAGGTAGCAGGGGTAGCATGGTTGGCGGTGACTTGGAGTTCAGGGTGTAAATTGGGCCCGGGGGCATGCCGGCCCGCTGGCCCGGCCCGGGTTCCGGGCCGGCCCGGCCCGGGTTCCGGGCCGGCCCGGCCCGGGCCCGGTGGCCCGTACCCGGGCCGGGCTGGGGTACCCAGCCCATGGGCCGGCCCGGCCCGGGTTTTTTTTTTAATTTTTGCCTCAGAGAGGCTAAAACAGGTGTGGGGGAGCCGGGCCGGGCCGGCCCGGCCCGGCTGGGCCCGGGCCGCCGGGCCGGATTTTCAATGGGCCCGGGCCGCCGGGCCGGGCCGGGCCGGATTTTCAATGGGCCCGGCCGGGCCCGGGCCGGGCCGGGCCGGCCGGGCCCGGGCCATTTTGACACCATGACTTGGAGTTGGGTTTCAGGGGTAGCACTTGGTGTGGGATGTAATTTGTGTTGTGACGTGGTTGTCCTTGGAGGTGGAGAGCGGCTGTGTATATGTATTGATACACCTGGACTATGTATATAAATGAAACATGTTATATGTAAAATGTTGTTGTTTTATGAGGCTGTTTGATATTATAGTGGAGCTTCACTTGTACTATCCCAGCATATGCGCAGTGGCATGCATATTCAGTTTCTCCTTTCTCTCTCTTTTCCTCTCACATCACCCTCACTCTTCAGGATACTTGAAATTTTTTTTAATGTCGGGTATTCTGGTAAACGGGGCGTGACAGTCATTCAAACTGAAGCTGGGCTGGCCGCGTCAAGCTTGAATGACGGGGGCAATTGTTACGCCCTGTAGGCCGACCCATGAAATTAATGCCCGTATGCACTGGGGCCCAAGCAAACACCTCACCGACCATCCTGATGGGGACACTAGCCGAGTTGAAGATCGCCTCCGTTCAGAAAAGCTCGCCTCACCCCGCCACTAGCTCGCCCCCAAGGTCAACCAAGAAGCTCGCCCGTCCGACCGTCAAGCTCGCCGTGTCGAGGACAAGCTCGCCTACCCTCCAACAAGAAGCATCGTCCGGAGGAGCCGAGCTTAATCGCCGAGCTGTGGCTCGCCCCTGAGGGCGACCAGGCATAAATATCTCTGACAGGGTGACATAGGCTCACCTCACCACTATTAATGCTAGAGGTTAACGATGAGAACTGATGGCCGCCCCTCGCGTCTCATTAATGCACCTGACACCGTCTGACACCATTAATGCGGGAAATATCCCTGACACAGCTCGTCGATCTATCGCTTCAGCACTCGAGTGCCAGCTGGGTTGATTCGACAGCTGACATGAATTCGAATAAGCGCCTCTCGGCCTTATAAATACCCCCCTCATGACACCATAAAGGGGGTTGGTCAAAACAATCTTCTATCTTATTTCCATACAAAAGGTCGAATCTTCCATATATCTGCGCCTTTCTCATAAGTTCGCCACACTTCGCCGATCTGTCTTAAGATCGCTAAGCGTGCCTGACGCCTACATTTTACGTCACCAGCTGACTTATGCATCGGAGAAGCTACGGGCTGACAGCCAGCCCCGCCTTTCTGACAAGTTGTTGATTCTCGCAGAAAGCTCGCCTCAGCTACCGGGAGACGGCGAGCTTCAAGCGACCTTCATGTGACCTTGGATCCTTCACCTCTGAAGCGAGTTTCAAGTCGCGCTAATCTCTCTATTACCCAAAAACTTGTAAATCATTGTACCCATGATTCCCACTTCAAATAAATTTCATTATGTGCGGATCTGACCCGCAACAAAGCCGAATATTCATGTGGCTCGTCGAGCTTAATAGACTGCTTCGTCTTCTTTGGAGAGCTTAGCATATGTAGGCGTTAATACCCCATATATATTTGGGAACTGACCCAATGACGTTAACTGGAGCCTGCCAAATGATGTATCAAGTACAAAAGTTAGTTTTTCTCTATTGGTTTATTCTCCAAAGTTTTTAACACGTTCGGTTTTTCCTTGAAACCAAGTGTCACTCATTGTTATCCGAGTTAATTAATGCAACAATGATCTTTTCGACTGAACGTACACTAAAAAATTGGATGAGACGAATATAAAGCTTGATGTCAGATGCGTAATTTTCCTTTAGTTAGTGTTTATTTCTTATATAGCTTGTGGTCGATTGCCATTTACCTTGACTTCTGAATAGCGATTCTTGTCTAACCATTCATACTTGCAATGCCGCGAAGTTACACTAACACACGTGCCTCTAGGATCATTTGCGTTTCACATACATAAGTTGGTCAAGAAAATCTGGTCCATAATCACCAACAACCCTCTCGACAAAAATGACGAAACGCTGACGTGTCCTTCTCTCCACCAACCCCCCCATCTCTCTAACGAGCAACCAAACCCCGCGTTCCCCACACTCACGCTTCTCTCATTTTTGATATCTCCCCAAGGACCTCAACCTCCACGCGCCGGTCAAACCAATCGTCCAAATCGCATCAACCAAATCCAACGGCCCTCGTTTATTCTCAACCAACAACCAAACTCACCCACCCAGCTCCCCACTATAAATCCACCCTCTGCCCTTCGACTCTACTCAGGAAATCGCACACAATTTCCTACATCATTCTCGTCGACCATCATCACCAACATTCTCCTTAGCGCCCCGTGGTTCTAGCAAAGATGTCGCCAGTTCATGCAAACGTCAACGGCGACGGGCTCTGCGTCGCCGCCGCCGACCCCTTGAACTGGGGCGCGGCCGCGGAGTCGCTCAGCGGGAGCCACCTCGACGAGGTCAAGAACATGGTGAGGGACTTCAGGGCGCCTCTGGTCAGGCTCGAGGGGGCCACCCTCAAGGTGGCGCAGGTGGCGGCCGTGGCGGCTGCCGGAGGGGATTCTCCGGCCACAGTCGAGCTGGCGGAGTCGGCACGTGCCGGGGTCAAGGCCAGCAGCGACTGGGTGATGGAGAGCATGTCCAAAGGGACTGATAGCTACGGTGTCACCACTGGTTTTGGCGCCACGTCTCACAGGCGGACCAAAAACGGCGGTGCCCTGCAAAAGGAGCTCATTAGGTGAACAGACATTCATATAAATTATATAATTATTAATTGGAGTTTAAATTTTTCAGTAGGTGAACAATTTTATCATGGTTTGTTTCCCAATATTTTGATTCATGAGATGTCCATGACTGATTTTATTATCAAGTGAATACTTCGCCTGTTTAAATTTGTGCTGACTTGGCAAGCGGAATGTTCTCTCTTCTAACAGATTCCTCAACGCCGGAATCTTCGGCTCCGGCCCCGACTCCGGCTGCACATTGCCGTCGTCGGCGACGCGGGCGGCGATGCTGGTCCGAATCAACACGCTGCTTCAGGGTTACTCCGGCATCCGATTCGAGATCCTCGAGGCAATCACCAGCCTCCTCAACAACCGCATCACCCCCTGCCTCCCGCTCCGCGGGACGATCACCGCCTCCGGCGACCTCGTCCCGCTGTCCTACATTGCCGGCGTCCTGACGGGCCGGCCCAATTCAAAGGCCATCGGTCCCGACGGAAGGACCGTCGACGCCGCGGAGGCCTTCAAGCTAGCCGGGATACAGGGCGGGTTCTTCGAATTGCAGCCGAAGGAGGGGCTAGCGCTGGTGAACGGGACCGCGGTGGGGTCCGGGCTCGCGTCGATGGTTTTGTTCGAGACGAACATACTGGCGGTGCTGGCGGAAGTAATGTCGGCGATGTTCTGCGAGGCGATGAACGGCAAGCCGGAGTACACGGATCACCTGACGCACAAGCTCAAGCACCATCCGGGCCAGATCGAGGCGGCCGCGATCATGGAGCACATCCTCGAGGGCAGCTCCTACATGAAGCAGGCGAAGAGGCTGCACGAGCAGGACCCCCTGCAGAAGCCGAAGCAGGACAGGTACGCGCTGCGCACGTCGCCGCAGTGGCTCGGCCCGCAGATCGAGGTCATCCGGTCGGCGACCAAGTCGATCGAGAGGGAGATCAACTCGGTGAACGACAACCCCCTGATCGACGTCTCGAGGAACAAGGCGCTGCACGGGGGGAACTTCCAGGGGACGCCCATCGGCGTGTCGATGGACAACACGAGGCTGGCCGTCGCGGCCATCGGGAAGCTCATGTTCGCCCAGTTCTCGGAGCTCGTCAACGATTTCTACAACAACGGCCTGCCCTCGAATCTGTCGGGCGGGCGGAACCCGAGCTTGGATTATGGGTTCAAGGGGGCCGAGATTGCGATGGCGGCCTACTGCTCCGAGCTCCAGTTCCTTGGAAATCCGGTGACCAACCACGTGCAGAGCGCCGAGCAGCACAACCAGGATGTCAACTCCCTGGGGCTGATCTCAGCCAGGAAGACGGCGGAGGCCGTCGAGATCTTGAAGCTCATGTCCTCCACGTTCTTGGTTGGGCTCTGCCAGGCGATTGATTTGAGGCACTTGGAGGAGAACCTGAGGAGCACCGTCAAGAGCACCGTCGGCCAGGTGGCAAAGAGGGTGCTGACGATGGGAGTCAACGGGGAGCTCCACCCGTCGAGGTTCTGCGAGAAGGACTTGATCAAGGTGATCGACCGCGAGCATGTGTTCGCCTACATTGACGACCCCTGCAGCTCGACGTATCCCTTGATGCAGAAGCTGAGGCAGGTTCTCGTCGAGCACGCCCTCCGCAACGGGGAGAAGGAGAAGGAGCACACCACGTCGGTCTTCCAAAAGATAGCCGCGTTCGAGGAGGAGCTGAAGGCGGCGCTGCCCAAGGAGGTGGAGGGTGCCAGGGCCGCATTCGAGAGTGGGAGCTCCGCGATTCCGAACAGAATCAAGGAATGCAGGTCGTATCCCTTGTACAGGCTTGTGAGGGAGGAGCTTGGGACTGGGTATCTGACCGGAGAGGAGGTCCGATCGCCGGGAGAGGAGTTCGACAAGGTGTTCGACGCTGTCTGCGAGGGGAAACTGGTCGATCCGCTGCTCGAGTGCCTATCGAGCTGGAACGGTGCTCCCCTGCCCATATGCTAGTCAGAGTCTGATTGATTCAAGTACTACAGGGTTCATCACGGTTGCAAGTATTGGTTCTCGTTGTGGTCTCTTGGGGTAGTAAATGTTGATGTTGCCTTGGCATTTGTTTTTTTCCCTTCATTTTCCATTTATAAAGATACATAGTCTGTTGTTATTCTATGATTGCAAACGTATCATCTTGGTGCAGTTTGCAAAGTACAGCATAAATTCATAATTTGTCCATTTCTCCATCATTGTCGTTGATCTTGTCCACTCATAAGCCGCAACCGCATCCACCGTAGCCAAGATTCGCAGTGTTGGCCCACCGAAAAAAATAGGAAATTGCTATATAAACCGAATATTCGGTGTATTGAATGGACAGGTTCCCAGAAATAGAATGAAAATCAATTTATAGGATTCAAATGTCACTCTCTTTCTCTCAAATTTTTCCACTCTCGGCAAACTGTCACCTCCCTGCACCGAAGCAGGGGGTGTATACAGTCGGTGCCAAAAAATATTTGAAAATTTAAAAAAGTAAATTTAGAAATTTGCTACATGAACCGAATGTCATTCGGTGTATAGAGGCTTTTTTTGCCTTAATTGACTAATTTGTCACATCAACAAAACTCAGATTTGACAATTAAAGTGCAAAATTTACCATTTAAGGCAAAAATCAACCCTACACCGAACGTTGATCGGTGTATAGAGCAGGATTGTAAATATAAGGGTGAATAATCATTAGCTTTTAAAAGACAAATCCATGGGTGGAATAGCCGCCCTCGTTAATAAGGATTTAATGAAACATCAGTCACGCGATAGAACATCATGTCACCATACAGTCCACACGAATGTTCAAACCTTGAAAAATAATCACTTGCCTCCTGCACCGTACGGACAAGGTTAGTGATTTATATGGCATTTCCCATGGAATTCATATGGCTAAGTCTTTGAGACCTAATATTTTCTGTCTAAAGACTGCCTTACAATTAACCTTTACCAAAGCTGACCTTCGTAAAATATGAGCTAGAGAGCCATCTGCTCATTTACGTCCAACTTTCAACGTGCTTACAAGTGGATAAGATGAAACAGGAAGAATCAACTACATACAAGCCACTGGGGATGGAACAATTGCAGAGCAAGGCATGATCGCATTCAAAATCTTTCAAGTTGCAACTTAGACCAAGTGAAGCTGTCAGTCTCAAGGATCATGACGACAACAAAGAACGCTTGCAAATATGCCTCGCAAGAAACTTTGATCACTAAGGATAAGTTAACATAGAAATAAGATTTTGACGCGAGGGACTCACTAGACTGGGATTAGTATTCACAGATAACTGTATATTTACTGATCAACACCACCAGCATACTGATGTGATGCTACATAAAACATGCCCAGTAGCTGGGAAAGATTACTTACAATGGATTTATGTGATCAGCTTCAGAACTAGTTACATAGACGTGTTAGGTGAGCATCACAACAGACCGTCGGCAGCCACCACCACGCAGTTGCATTCAATCAGTCTCTCCTGCAGTGAATCATCTCTCAACGATTCATACAATTTCTTGTAGCTTCGCCGCGATGGAGTGCCGGGGGCTTCATACCCGTCAACGGCACAGCACACTGCTAATTTTTCCTGGAACCAGTGAATCATTCATCGTCCGACAGGCAAACAACATCTGCTGTAGAACTCGAGGCCTTCGTTGCATCTGTTGTTGATGTAGCCATTTCAGAACCGTTTACTGGTAACTTGGATGTGAAAGGGCTATGTAGGGATGACCCCGATCCCAAACCCAACGGGTTTGGCATGTCAACACTAGTATTTCCAAGATCGCGGAGCAAGGATGGGAGAGGGCTATGTAGGGATGACCCCGGTTCCAATATTGACAGGTTTGGCATGTCAACACTAGTATTTCCAAGATCACGGGGCAATTCGACGGTAGGCAAAGCTCTATCATGGGATTGAGGCAAGGAAACAACTGATTGGTAAGTTCTACTAAGAGGAACCCTGGGTGCATGAACAGGGGCAATATGGGCAGGCGGAGTTGCAGTACACAAATTTAAACGAGCGTACTGCTGGCTTGACAGCTGGTTAGATGGGGGTGGAAGAATCGGTGCCAGCATGGATGGGGGACGGAAGCGCTGGAGATGTGGGGCAGGTGCACGTGATGCCGGTACACGCACGTCAGTTACACCTTGACGACTTGGACGGGCAGCAAGGCTGAACTGAGATCTGACATTGTTAGCAGGGTTGGCTGAATGACTCTGTCGAACACCAATACCAGCAGGGGCAGCAGAACCGGATGGAACTTGAGCTCCGGATGTGGCCAAGGGTGGTGTAGACGAGGTCCTCGTTGGGTTTGGCAATGTCGGTAGGTTAGCTAAAATTGGGACATGGATAGAGCTTGAGGCCGATGGGGGCCTTGGTACATTCGGTGCTTGTGATGTCTGAAGAAACTGCTGCGTGGAATTTGAAGACCGGCCTGGAAGAAATTAAAAGACATCATGTCAGGAACTACATTAGCATCCAAAAAAGCGCATGACAGGCCGGCAGCGCTTACTTTGGCTCTAAGATAGATTCATGAGCATAAAACATTAGTGAAGTATTATAATTTGGTTATTTGGTTATCATCGTGCCACATTTACCTTATAGAAAGTATGCCATCTTCATTTATATATCATTCAGTCTTAGTAGAAAGATGGAAGATTGCATACACCTAATACATAGCAACAGTGTTGAAAACCCGAGTAAAGACAATTCTTAAGTGTCCCTTACCTGCATAAATATAACTGCATGTGACATCGCCATAAGTTGTGCATAAGTACTACGCAAGAAATATTACACGAGCTTCATGGCCATGAAGTGACTGTTTTACATTGTTATTGGAGGCCATTTGTGTAATGTAGCATGTCAACTTCCATCATGAAAGCGATGTCGTGTAGGAAACCTATCAGACATGCACGCTGGACAAATATCCAATGTACTTTAGGTATTTGCTGTGTGTTGCCGGGTTCATGTCCATATTGAGTTGTATGTGTCATGTCCATATTGAGTTGTATGTGTCGGTGCAAAATAGGTACCATTTGGTTATTTACTAATTTAATTTATTAGATTAGTTCGTTGTGGTGTCCTTGCATTCCAAAATTGAGACTTGATGTTCCAAATGACTATAAATTGTAATGTTGGACTTGGTGTCAACTGTCAAGAATGCTTGTAAAGACGCACAAAGGTATGTTTCTAAAGTTGCCACTTATGCTTACATGTTGCCTGCATGCAATTTTGTTAGCTTTGCTGTTAATTGTTAATTTGTCATTGACTTGTGTAATTTGTGCTCCTCCTAATTAATTACTAATGTATCATCCCTTGTACTCCATAAAGGTCATTTCTAGGGGTTATGCAGCTACGGGCAGAGCTACATTCAACTCATCCCCGGAAAGAACAAGGACCGAATTTTGTTTGGACATTATAGTCTATCTAGTGTAACCAATTCTAAAAGTACCTAAGCAAAAACAGTGACGATGATCTAATTTGAATTCGAGTTGAGTCTTTTTAGGTTTTATTTCACTTTATTTTAATCTTATTTTTAATTTTTTAGTTAAGTATTTTGTAATAGTTTGAATCTTTGAGGTAGTTTTTTATTTTGTTCTTGTTAAGACAACAAGAGACGTGTTATAAGATGTGTCAAGTTGTAAGCCCATATAAAATCTCAAACTTGTTTTATTTTCAGATTGAATACACGTTGAAAATTTGATGTAAACTTAATGTTTGCAACTTAAATCGTTTGCACTAGAGTGTGAGCATGGACTTGGTTGCTAGGGCATAAGTTCTAAAAAATCTATCCGCACGAGGTGAGTCAGTGATTGTAAGATCCCCAGGGGTTGAGGCCTAAAATCAAATTCTTAAATTCCCCCTCAAATTCTCCTACTATAATCACATTTATCTTCTGTAGCATCATATTTGGTATCAAAGCTAAATCCTAACACTTTACATTATATTTCTTTTCATCTTCATCATATGTTCTTCTTTTAAGGTTTTAGATTCAAAAAAGAGGAAAAAACTAGAAAAATCAAAATAAAAAGCGAGAAAAAAGAAAGGAAAAAATTACAGAAGAAAAAAAGGTGAGAAAAAGGAAAATAAAAAAAACGGTCTAACTTTTTGATCAAAGGTTGAATCGATCATCAGAAGAAGAATTAGACCAAAAATTAGGATACATTCTGGGAAAATGAAACTTCCGTGGAAGAGAAGCTTTTTGATTAAATGTTTTCATAAAAATTCTCCCCAATATCTAAACCTAGCTGCCTACCTCGCCGACATCATCCCCGCTCCTCTCCATCGTCACATATGCCTTCAGCAACCACTATCGTCATCTCCAACTTCAGAAACTACTGTCATCACCTTCAGTCATCGCCACTATCGATGAACGATGATATCAGTTATAGGATCCCGATGTCAGCAAGCTACACCGACCCCCAAATAGTTTCTCGTCTTCCGCTGCACCCGAAAAGGCAACTGTGGCATTGATCAGTCGTAAAAATCATCGAAAACATCGTCAGACATCGTCAGACGGTTCGAAAAAAATTGCTATAATAGCAGCTCTGGCAAGCTGAATTCGACATCGAGCCGAGCCACTTGAGCTAACTCGAGCTTATCTGAATTGCCTCAAGTTGATATTGGTCACCGACTCGGAATAGAGTCGACAAACCAATCCCAGGAGCCAGCTTAAACCGAGCCAGGTTGACGATAGGATTTTTCTAAGGTTTTGATGGATATGTAGGATTTTTGGTAGAAAGAATGGGGTTTTAATGGAAAGACGGGATTTTTAGGACTAGAAAGTGGGATTTATGAGAAAAGACTAAATTTTTATTAATAATAAACTGAAGTACAATGGAGACACCGTGTAAATTGAGTTCTTCCGAGAGAAACTCGCTCTCCTAAGCCGCCTATTCGAGAGTGTGGCAACGCTCTCCAACAAAGAGGAAAATCTCAAACTCGAACAAGTTCTCTCAAAATTCGACACCCCCTTCTCTAATTCCCTCAGCCATATATATATAAGACTAATCAGAAAATAACAAAATTACAAAAATACCCTTGGTCTGAAAATTAAAAATTGAAAATTACAAAATGAAAATTCTAGATCTGCAGCCTCATCATTATTCCGTCCCTAAAGAATCACCATGTGCTCAAGATGATGCATGAAGTGTGAGAGCTTCTCCTCTCCGACTAATGGTGCTCGTCTCCTCATGTATCAAATCTCAGAATGCCTCTGCCGCCATCGTCGTTGCTCTCGAACGGACTGACGTCTCTTTGTGGTCCTCCATTGGCCCTGCCAAATGCTTGAGTGTCTCCCCCACTATCAAAGGACGACCAACGGTCATTGTTATCTTCCGCGAAGTCCATCTGAAAATTATGGGGCTCGACTAACTCATCGAAAGGTTCTCCATGCCCCAATTACAGATGCCGATGCTCGGGAGACTGTCCATCTAAGAATCAGGGCCATGTGGCTCTTTAAGAGCGTCGTCGAGCCATGGCGGGCCGAGCAAGAGCTCAGGTAGGCCTTGCTGGGCCTACAGGCCTTCGGGAAAACACGGGTGGTCCCGCTGGCCATCGAGCACGCCATGGCAGCCCTACAGGCTTGCTTGCAGGTCCTGACAGGCCTGCAAGTAGGATTTACCGGGCATGTAGGTCCTAGTGGGCTTGCCATCACGCAGGTAGGCCTGGGCAGTCTTCCCGGGGACTGTTGATCCCTTGGGGCTGGTAGACGAGCATGTCACCTTCCACCTTTTTGGCTTTCTCGTCCTGATCCGCGTCAGAGTCGTCGTCGCCGTTCAGATCTGAAGTCGGATCCTCTTTAGGATGGATCTCCTCCTCAAAAGTGATAATTTTTCCATTGCCCTTGTCTAAAGGCGTCGCCTTTGGTCTCAGATATGCACCGCTAACGTCATGTTTCTTTAGATCCGGCTTGTGGTCTCCTTCAAAGGGCAGAAAGTCACTGAAATTTTGCGACGCGTCTCCTCAAAGATTTGCGTCATCATCTTTGATCTGAACTTTGAAAAGCCTTCTTAGGTGAACTTAATTAGTTCGTCCACTTTACTATCGAATTCATTCTCCGAGGCTTCGACTTTCCTCGTCGCCATTAAGATTGAACCACTTTGATACCACTTTGTAGGTTTTTCTAGGGGTTTGATGGATAAAATAACATTTTTGGTAGAAAGAAGGAATTTTTAGTGGATAGATGAGATTTTTAGTGCTAGTAAGGTGGATTTTTGGGAGAAGACTGGATTTTTATTAATAATAAATTGAAATAGAAAGTAATACAAGATAAATTGAGTTCTTTCGAGAGAAACTCGCTCTCCCAAGCCGCATATTCGAGAAGGTGGCCGCGCTCTCTAATAAAGAGAAATCTCAACCTCTCACAAGTTTTCTCTTAAGATTCGACACTCCTTCTCTAATCCCCTCAGCCACTATATAATACTAATCAGAAAATAACAAAATTGAAAAAAATCCTTAGAACTAAAAATTACAAAAAGACCCCTGAAAACCGACGAACACCCTTGAAAATAGAAAATTCCATATCAACGGCTTCATCAGTTGACCATTCAACAACTTAACCAACCATTGAAGGAGCCACCGACTACATTATGGTTATCAATTAGTGGAGCATTTTCTTATGTTCTTCCGGCCATCTTGCACACAGCTTGCTATTTTGAAGATTTTGAAGTCATTTCAAGTTAGTTTGACGATCAGTTTGAGCCATTTGCAAATTAGTTCAAGCCAGCATTTGATTAGAGACAATTTATCTACAATATCATATATGATATCATATATTTTCTGACTTTTCATAAGCAACACCAAGCAAGAGCAGAGTATGATTTTTTTACTGTCCTAGTTTTCCATGAATTCGATGGTTATCAAATTAAGAATATTTGGAACATCATATTGTGAGATTTTCTGTTTGTTGCAACTTAACTGTGGAGAAAAGGTGCCATTATGTTCGACTAAAACTTAGTGAGAAGGCCTACTATTAGTGAAAAAAATATAATGAAGGATGTGAACAATGAACAGAAATGAAATTCAAACTTCAACATGGATATCTCTCCCAACATCAATCTCGATCGCTATCAAATTCAAGGGTTGAGCGTAATCGAAAATTTGATAAGATATTTGATAAAAAATTACGAGAAATAAAGATAAATTCTGATACAAAGCAAAGAGTACAAACAGAGCCACCAATTGAGATAAATTTTGAGCCTAAGCCAGAGTTTCATCCTATGTCATACTGTCATAGGTTAAATATAAGTCAAGTTCAAGCCGAATCGAAACCTGAGTTTGCATCCATGCTTATGATAAAGATTGAGACTGTGAACAAGTCCGAGCTCAAGACAGAGTCCGAGCATGTGACTGAGCAGAAGTTGAAATCTGACCTGCATGATGATTCTACGCCAGATATTATCTTGAAAGTTCCACCGAAACATGTTGATCACATTGACTTCATATTTAATCCTCCTAAGCTAACAACCAACCAGCAGGTTCTATTCATTTTTCTATCCTTTGACCCAAACATATTTTTCAAAAGATATATGTCTACAAATCTACATACTTCAAAGTTCACGGATACACATTCTTCAATTAAAAGAGACTACTATTTTTGTTTGATTATGCTCTTTTTATCACCATTCACCAGGTGATAAAGTTCTCAAAAGGGGGAAGAATAATGAGCATCCAAATTGAATTCGAGTTCAACATTTTTTGGATTTTATTAGAGTTTATTCAGTCTTATTATTAATTTTTAGCTGAGTATCTTGTAGGAGTTTGAGTCTTTTAAGGGGTTTTAGTTATTTTCTTATTTTTAGTCTAATATCAGATGTGTTAAGAGATGAGTCAAGTTGTAACTCTATATAACGGCATTAAACTTCTTTTATTTTCAGATTGAATAGACTTTGAGAAATTTTGATGTAATCTTGGTATTTGGTAAAATTATATCTTTTAGATATTACGTTTAATTGCCTGAACATGGGGTTTGAAAAATCTCCACATGTGAGGCGTAAGTCTGTGATCGTCAAATCTCTGGAATGCAAGGCCTCAAATTTTATTAAATCCTTGAACTTTCTCCGCTATATTACCCTATCACAATTTCATTTCACTTCCATCTTGAGAAAATCAGTGCCTTACCTTACATTGCAAAGTAATGAGATTACGGTCAATAGAACCAAGCACAACCAGAATCCAACCAGGGAGGAACTACCATTTGATTATGATCATTTGCAATAGTATTTTTGTTCAAACAGATTGAGATAACAATTCGTTGGCTTTTTAAAGATTTATTAAGATCTGGTTTTCAAATATGAACTCTTTAACACAAATGGCCTTTAATATTCAACTTACCTTTTGCCACTTATATAAAGGGATGATGCCTAGGCGCAGCGAGCCTCTTGGCCATCCACTCAACGCATGGCTAGGCCAGCCATATGCATTAGCTCAAGGCGGGTCTTCTCCATCTTATTTTTCTTCATCTCCTCTTCCCAATGATACTACAGTTTCAAGTTATGTTTCAAAATTTCAAACTTTTATGATGGTTTATTTTGCTTGTATGAATATGGAAAACTTAAAATGTTTCTAAATACATCAGTTGTAAATTTATTGCCAATTATTAGGATTTTTCTAAAAATTATAATATTATTTCTTTTTGAGTATTTTTGGGGCATTATATAATTAAAAATTAAAACCAGCCCAGGTAGCTAGGTGCCTAGGCTGGCACCCAGCAGCGTATGTGATACGAACTAGGGTTTCGTATCAATTAATTTCAGAATTTAAAGGTGGAAAAATCTAAAAAGAGGATTTTTGGATCTTATAAATTGCGAAAAACTAATAGAAAGATGGATAAATGAGCCTCTTTCGAGAGGAGACCCGCTCTCCTAGCTTTGTTACACGGAACAAAGCCTAAAACCTTCACAAGAGATGCCTACAATTGTTCTTCACAAAATAAGCATAAAGAAAATAAAAGACGGCTAGCCCTAATAAATAGAAAATAGGGGATTTACTAATCTAGTCTGAAAAGACTAGAATACCCCTAACCTAACCTCCACCTACGTGGTACCCCGCCTCCTACGTCGCATGTAAGTCACGAGGGGTGGGTGGGTCCCACCCATGTAGTCGCCGGCCCCCGAGGGATGCGGATCCGGATCCGCATCAATACCCCCCTAAAAGAGCCACCTTGTCCTCAAGGTGGAAGTCAGGAAATTGCTCCTGGATCACTTGATAAGCCTCCCACGTCGCATCGCAGTCCGGCAGCCCCGCCCAGTGTATCAGCACTTCCCTCTGTCCGCGCGGCCCCTGACGAACGGCTCGAACCTCCAGTGGCTCCAGCATCACCTCCATCTCCTCAGTAAGTGTGGGCGGTAGAGTAGAGGACACCGTCTGCTCCCCTATAGCTCGTCGAAGCTACGACACATGAAAGACGGGGTGTATCGTCGATGTCGATGGTAGCCTCAGCCTGTAAGCCACCTGGCCAATCTTGGCCGAAATCTCAAACGGCCCATAGAATCTCGCTGACAGCTTCTCGTTCCGCCTCCTTGCTAACGATCTCTGTCTGTAAGGTCTTAGCTTCAGATAGACCATGTCGCCCTCCTGGAAGTGCACATCTCGCCTATGGCCATCCGCCTTGGTCTTCATCACCTGCTGAGCCCGTAATAGATGCTTCTTCAGCTCCTCCATAATACTCTCCCGCTCTCTCATGTAGTCCTCTACCTGGGAGACCGGTGTCTGTCTCTCCCCGAATCGAAGTAGCTCTGGTGGGTCCCTCCCATATAACACCCGAAAGGGTGTCGTCCCTGCTGCTGAATGGTACGAAGTATTGTACCAATACTCCGCCCAGGCCAATCATCGATACCACTGTCGCGGTGTCTCCGACGCAAAGCACCGCAGATACGTCTCTATGCTGCGGTTCACTACCTCCGTCTGCCCGTCGGTCTGAGGGTGATAGGCGGTACTCCTCTTCAGCACTGTCCACTGGACACGAAATATCTCCCGCCAGAACCCACTCAGGAACACCTGATCTCTGTCTGTGACGATGAAAGCTGGAATCCCATGTAACCGTATCACCTCTCAAGTGAAGGCTGCAGCCACTGAAACCGCCGTGTACGGATGCTTCAGTGCTATGAAGTGGGCGTACTTGCTCAGCCTATCCACTACCACAAAAATCACTGAGTACCCTTCTGACCTGGGTAGTCCGTCGATAAAATCCATCGTCACCTCCTCCCAGACCCGCTCAGGTAGTGCTAATGGCTGCAGAAGCCCGGCTGGCTCCATGGCCATGTACTTGTGACGCTGGCACACGTCACAAGCGGCAACTAAATGTGCGATCGCTCTCCTCATGCCAGGCTAATAAACCTCCCGGGACATCCTCATGTATGTCTGCTGCACCCCGGAGTGTCCCCCAACCACCGAACTGTGGAACTCCTGAAATAATGCGGGTATGAATGCGGACGTCCGTGGCAATACTAACCTCCCCCGGTATAACAGCATCCGCCCCTCCAAGGAATACCCCTGCAGGGTCTCCCCGCCTCCCTGCAGCTGCTCACGAATCTCTCTTAACTCCGGATCAGCCTCGGCCTCCTGCAGCATGGGCTCCCCATCCATACACATGGGCAATGAGAGTGCCCTCAAGTGCACCCCCTCTTCTCTGCGCGATAAGGCGTCGGCCGCCTTATTCTCCAGCCCCGATCTATACTCAATGGAGAACCGGTACCCTACCAGCTTGGATAGCCAGCACTGGTGCTCCTCTGTCACCATCCTCTGCTCCAGCAGATACTTCAAACTGCGCTAGTCTGTCCTGACCACAAACTCCCTGCCCATCAGGTAGGGCCGCCACTTCTGAATCGTCAGCACGATAGCCATCAACTCCCTCTCGTAAACAGACTTCAGCCGTGCTCTAGCTGAAAGCACCTGGCTAAAGTAGGCTATCGGCCGCCCTAACTGCATCAGGACCGCCCCCAACCTGACGCCTGACGCATCAGTCTCCACCACGAACGTGACGCTGAAGTCGGGCAACGCTAAGACCGGTGCTGTGGTCATCGCCTCATTCAAGGCCTCGAAGGCCTTGGTCCTTGCCTCCCCCACTGGAACACATCTTTCTTCAGCTGATCTGTCAATGGGCGGACAATGGTGCTGTATCCCCTCACGAATTTCCGGTAGTAGCCTATCAAACCGAGAAATCCCCGCAGTGCCCTCAGAGAAGTGGGGACCGGCCAGTCCAACATCGCCTCTATCTTGGCCCGATCTGCTGCTACCCCTGCGGCCGACACCACATGCCCCAGATACTCTATCTGTCCCTGACCGAAACTACACTTCTTTCGGTTGGCATACAGCTGATGCCCCCAGCAACTCCCGAAACACTACCTCCAGATGGCCCACGTGCTCCCCCATGGTCCTGCTGTAGACTAAAATGTCGTCGACGAAGACGAGTATGAACCTCCTCAGGTACGACCGAAAGACATCGTTCATCAACACCTGAAATGTCGAAGGAGCATTCGTCAGGCCAAAAGGCATGACGAGAAACTCGTAGTGGCCCTCGTGGGTGCGAAAAGCTGTCTTCGGCATGTCCTCTGGCCTCATCAGGATCTGGTGATACCCCTCCTTTAGGTCAATCTTGGAGAACACCTCTGCTCCATGTAGCTCATCCAGTAGCTCATCTATAACTGGGATAGGAAACCTGTCAGCCACTGTCTCCTTGTTGAGTGCCCGGTAATCTACGCAAAAGCGCTAACTCCCGTCCTTCTTCTTCACCAAAAGTACCGGGCTCGAGAACGGGCTAACGCTGGGCTGGATCTCCCCGACCATCCGCTCTATCTCATCCGTCTGCACGTGGGGATAGCGGTAAGGGCGCACACTCACCGGTGATGCGCCATCCCGTAGGACTATCGCATGCTCGTGCCCTCTCACTGGTGGTAGCCCCTGTGGACCCTGAAAGACCTCCTGGTATTGTCCCAACACCTGCTCCACCTCCTCGGGAACCCCTGCGTGCTGCTCCTGCTCTGCCCCTGCTACGCGGCACTCCACCAAGTACCCCTCCCCCTCTCGCTGTAAGGCCCGAGTGATGGCCTTGAAGGCCACCATTGATAAACATAGGGTCGGGTCCCGGTGAGCACCACCGTCCGGTCCCCCTCCTCAAACTCCATCCTGAGGCGCTTCCAATTCACCCGCATGTCCCCCAGCTTCTTCAGCCACTGTACGCCCAAAATGATGTCAACGTTGCCCAACTCCAGTGGCAGGAAATCCTCCATGATCTGCACCCCTTGCAAGGTCAGGCACAGACCCTTGCAGAGCCCCTTACTCTCCTCCATCTTCCATGTCCCCAGTAGCACGGTAAACCTCTCCTGCGTGCTCAACTGCAGCCCATGTCTCTCCACTATCCGGCTGGATATAAAATTATGGGTGGCCCCACTGTCGATCAGTACCGTCACCGTCGTGTCCCCTAACTGCCCCGATAACTTCATGGTGTGGTTCGGAGTGAACCCCACCACAGAGTTTAGGGACACCTCTGCGAAGTCTAGGTGAGACTTCTCCTCCTCCACTGGCGCCTCCTGCTCCACCTCGAACTCCTCCTCATCACCAACGTACCCCTCCTCGTCTGGTACCATAGTGATCTGCAGTAGGCGGCTAGCACACCGGTGTCCAGGGGTGAACTTCTCGTCGCAACGGAAGCACAACCCCTTGGCACGCTTCTCCCTCACCTCCGCCTCTGTCATCCGTCGCCCCAGGGTCGCAAGGCGGCTCTCTCCTCTAGCCTCAGGTGCAGCTGTGGGTGCTCTCGGTGCTGTCGCTGCGGGGGTGGAACGGGACCCCTAGCCCCCCCAAGCTCATCGTATCCTCCTCTCCTTCGCATGCTTCTCCTCCGTCTTGTGGGCCAGGCGAAGGACATCCTCCAGTGTCCCCGGGCTCTGCATCCTCAGCTCTGCTCGTATGGAGGGCTTCAGCCCCCTCATGAAATTCCCGATCATCACCTCGTCGGTCACCCCCTTCACCCTACTATTCAACATCTCGAACTTCTCCACATAATCCCTGACCGTCCCCTCCTGCCTCAGAGCAGATAGGGCTGTTGACGAACGAGCTTGAACGAGCTTGAACAGTGTGCTTAGTTTTGTTCATTAACAAAATCCATGTTCAAGCTCTGTTCGTTTACTAACCGAGCTCTAAAAGCATGTTCAAACTTGTTTGTTAAGCTTACCGAACGAACGTAAATGAACATAAACGAACGTAAACCGAGCTTACCGAACGAACGTTCTGTTCATTAACAAGACTTATCGAGCTTGTTCGTGAACATGTTCGGGAACGTGTTAACGAACACACAATCAATCTTGTTCATGAACAGATTTGCAAACAAACGAACGAACAATGGCAATGGACCAAAAGAGAGCTGGGAGCATGCGAGTCTAGGAGTGGGAAGCTGGGAAGTTGAAGAGGTGGATGTGTTTAATTCAATTTGAAGAGGTGAGTGTTTAATTTTAATTTTAGTTCACTCAAGCCCTTGTTCACGAACACTTAACGAGCTTATTCAGGAACATCACTTAACGAGGTTGTTCACGAACACTTAACGAGCTTGTTCACAATCATCACTTAACGAGCTTGTTCACGAACACTTAACGAGCTTGTTCATGAACACTTAACGAGCTTGTTCACGAACACTTAGCGAGCTTGTTCATGAACATAAATAAACGAACATAGTTATGTTCAAGCTCTGTTCGTTTACTAACCGAGCTTTAAAAATCTGTTCAAGCTTATTCATTAAGCTTCCCGAACGAACGTAAACGAACATGTACCGAGCTTGTTCACGAGTGGTTCGTTGAACGTTCTGTTCGTCAACAGCCCTAAGAGCAGATAACTACTCGTAGAAATCTCCCCCCGGAGTATCCTGGAACCGGTCTAGTATCAGTGCGGACAGCTCCTCCCAAGTGCGAAAGGGGGTCCGCGCCACCTTCCATCTGTACCAGGCCAACGCCTTGCCCTCGAATTAGATTCCGATGGCCCTCAGAACCTCCTCCTCCGTCAACCGCATCACCTGGAAGTAACGCTCCGCCCGGTAGATCCACCCATCCGGATCCGTGCCGTCAAAATTCGGTATCTTCAGCTTCATAAGGCGGCGATCTGCATTGATGTCCCCCTGAGGTCCCCCATCTCTACCGCGGTCACCTCCACGGCCGAATCCTCCGCCGATTGCCTCAACTGGTCCTCCCCCGTCAGCCCCGTACAGCTCCTCAGGCCACCCGGGTCGCTCCCACGCCTCCGGCTGGTAATGGTACCCCGGAAACTCCTGATGTCGTGCCATCACGGGTCCTCCTGCTCCTCTGGGCTGCTGTACCGGTGCTGTCCGTCCTCCAAAATAGCCCCCCGGGCCTTGTCCCCGCTCCGGAAAGCCGTCAAAAGCCTGTCTGCGATCCACATGTGGCCTCAGTACCTGTGGATGAGCCTTTGGTCTCCAAAATTGGGCTACTGGAGCCCCAATCGCCGTGTCTCGGGCCCATCCGCCTCCATCTTGCCCCCATGGGGCTGTCTGTGCTGCCGTGGGCCCCCGGAAGGTCGTTGGCGTCGACGCGGGCCCCCAGGGGGCTGCCTGCACCTCGGCAGGCCCCCAGAAGTGGACTGCAGGCCTGTTTGGGCCTGCTGGGACAGCGGCAGGCCTGAACAGGCCTGCCGAAGTCGCGGCAGGCCCTTCCGGGCCTGCAGCTGCTGCGGCAGGCCCAGTTGGGCCTGTCGCATGCTGCGCAGGCCCGACATGGCCTGCAATTAATTCCGCAGGCCCTAAAGTGCCTGCTGTGCAAGCCGCAGGCCCAGATGGGCCTGCCGAGCTTGCCGCAGGCCCAGGAGAGCCTGTCGGCCTGTTCCAGGGGGTGCCGGCCCCTCCAGGGTTTGCGGCGGCTGCGTTTTGCTCCAGATTTGTTGCCGTAGCCGTCGCCCCCTCCGGTTGCTCCCAACTTGCCGATTCAAGCGTCGATTCTCCTTGGTTTTCTCCCCCTTGAATCATCTTGCCCCGATCTCCTCCCCTCTCCATTGTTAGGGCTTGGAGCATAGCTTTGATCTCCGAAATCGACGACGTGGCCTCCCTCAAAATTTTCAGATCTGAAGTTGCCTCTTTCAGATCTAAAGTTGCCTCCTTTAGCCCCTGGATGTCGCGTCCCGCTTGCGCGGCGTCCCTCCTCATCGCCCGAAGTTCGACTTGGATGTCCTCCTGTGAATGCGCATGGTCCTTGATGGATTCCCCTAGGGTTTTCTTCAACCTCTCGATCTCCCGGTTGAATTCTTCCCGAAGCCCTTGCACCTTCTCATCCACGCCATCCGCTTTTGACCTAGTGCTTGTCGCCATTGGATCTCAATGCTCTGATACCAATTTGATACGAACTAGGGTTTCGTATCAATTAATTTCAGAATTTAAAGGTGGAAAAATATAAAAAGAGGATTTTTGGATCTTATAAATTGCGAAGAACTAATAGAAAGATGGATAAACGAGCCTCTTTCGAGAGGAGACCCGCTCTCCTAGCTTTGTTGCACGGAACTAAACCTAAAACCTTCACAAGAGATGCCTACAATTGTTCTTCACAAAATAAGCATAAAGAAAATAAAAGACGGCTAGCCCTAATAAATAGAAAATATGGGATTTACTAATCTAGTCTGGAAAGACTAGAATACCCCTAACCTAACCTCCACCTACGTGGTACCCCGCCTCCTACGTCGCACGTAAGTCACGAGGGGTGGGTGGGTCCCACCCATGTAGTCGCCGGCCCCCGAGGGATGCGGATCCGGATCCACATCAGTATGTCACCTTTTGCTAACAGCAACACTGCAGCATACTGACATATAAAGAGCTCTTAACCAATTCACAACTTGAAGCAGAAGTGTCTAAAACGTACCATTCCTTCGTCATTCTCCCGACAGTTCTCAACACCTAAAACTTTTAGGCTAACAGAGTGTTCTTTTCTCTAAATGATTACTTGTCTCAACCACAAATTTTATATCTCATATCCTTTGATTTCGTGTCTTATTATACATAACTGATAGATTTTTTGAGAGAATAAAGAAACTACATAGACTTTTTTAAAAATAAAGGAGAGAAAATCAAACAGAATATTTTAAAACGATTACCGAACAGATTAGAATTTTTTTTTAAAATAACAGACAAATAGATGTAAAGAAATTGAATCAATTTTATTTAGAAAATAAAAATATCAAATAAGGTTTTCTAAAATATAAGGGTAGAGAAATAACATTTAGAATTGTTTTAGAAAACTATAAAGAGATAAGATGTATTATTTGAACAGAATATACATATATTAGACTTTCTATTTAAAAGAACAATCAAATAAAATTGATTTTTCAAAGGGTATATTTTCAAAATCATTTTTATCTCTTTTGAAAAGATTGATTTTTTAAAGGGAAGAGAAGAGAGAAAATCTATTTTCCTTTTACCGTTTTTACTTCTCTTAGGGTGTGTTTGGTTTGAAGGAAAATGAAAGGAAGAAAAATGAAACGGAAATGAAATAGAAAAAGAAAGCAAAGGAAAATGAAATGGGATTCTTTCTCATGTTTGGTTACCAAAGCAAATTGGGAAGAAAGTTAAACGGAAAATATAGAAATTAATTTTATTAGGTTGCTCATTGAAAATGGATAAAAAAATAATTTAGCTTGTTACGATGTGAATTCAAATCATTCTACCATCATACCAAATTAAAATTTTATTTTTAAATTAAAAACTTGTTAGTTATTTTGAAAAATTCATCAAGTTAGAAAATAAATTGCAAATTGTAACGAATAATTTGCTAATACTATAAATATTATGATTCGTAGATAATATGTTATTAAATAGTACGCAAATAATTAACAAATTTTGTTTAAAAGTTTGAAAAAATTTGCAAGCTCTTTGAAAAATTCGTGCAAAATGTGTGCATTTTACAGGCAACTGCAAATTTTAAAAAATTCGTGAATTATTCGCACAATTCATGCATGCATGAAAATTCATTAAAGAGAATTTATTTGAAAAATTAGCGAATTATTCGCGAGCTATTTAAAAAATTCGTGAATAATTCATGAATTTTTAAAAGATCTCGAACTATTCGTGAATTTTTAAAAATCCAGGAATTATTCGCTACTTTTTCGAACAATGTAGGAATGAATATATATTGAAGGTGTTTTTTGAAAATTTAGCCAATTATTCGCGATTATTTGAAAAATTCATGAATATTTTGTGAATTTTTCGAATAATTCGCGAATTGAAAGTTGATAATGTTCTTGATTTTTTGAAAAATTCATAAATTAGTCATGATTTTTGATACAAAATTATGAATAATTCATGAATTCTTTAAAAAATAACAACTAAATATGTTTGCTAAAAATAAAACTACATAAAAGTGAGAAATTAGTTTAGCTCTCTTTTCCCTCATTTTCCTTGGGCCAAGAAGAGGAAAAACTCACAGAAGAGTTTTAATATGAATTTTCCTTTGTTTTCTTTCATTTTCATTTCCCATTGTTTTTTCTTTTAAACCAAACAATGGAAAATAGTATTTATCGCTCCTCTTTCCCTTACTCATTTACCTTACTCATTTAAAAGTAAATGTGAACCTGGAGTTCCTCTCTCCCCTGATCATTTAAAAGTAAATGAGAACCTGGCGTTTGAAACGAATGATTGATTTGGGACAACAGGAAAACCAAAAGTTTGAGAGTAAATGAGAAGCCAGGGTTCAAAACCCTGGTTTGTTAAGTTGAGAGAATCAAAACCCAGCATTCCCAACCTCAATTTAAAAAATCAATATTAAAAAAATCACAACCAACTCAAGTGCGGATGATGACATTGCCTGAAATTGGTTGGTTCCTGTAAATAAATCTAAAGTTGGTCAAAATGAAAATTAGCTTTTAAAATTTCTTTTTAAAAATTGTCCCAAAAAGTAGAGAATACAAGGACAAGATTAGACAATAAATTTTATGCGTAAGAAAAAATGATGCAAATGAGTTAATATGTAATTAACTATTATCATAAGCATACACATTTATAAACGAAGAAATTATAAAACATACACATTTATAAATGAAGAAATTATAAAACATACACATTTATAAACGAAGATATTACGTATCAAACTACCAGCTAGCATTCAGAAATATTATCATTATAAACTAAAACCTAGCACTCACAAATATTATAAATTCCTCATAAAACAAAACCCAAGCATTCATAATCATTCAAAAAAACCATTAAAATTAGAAATGTCTTTTTCAAATACTTACAAATCCATAATTAGCCATAATTGTTAAACCCCCAAATTGGGAAAGTATTAACTTGAGAAAGCCTATGTTGATGTGAAACCAGGTATAAGATATTTAAAAGTCACATAAAACTCGACATAGCATTTAAATTATCCTAAAACAACCAAACAAGTATGAAAACAACACACGTAAGTCCTAATAGGTAAAATCTCCAAATTGAAATAACCCTAAATTTAGAAATCTAGCAAGAAAGGTGAAAGTTCACAAGCACAGAGAAAGAAGACAGATCACCATTATGGGGTGTCTTTTGTATCCTTTGCCATTCGTGGGCTGGTAGATGCAAAAAAAAAGAGGACAAAGAAAGATATTTGCTAGTTGTCTCCTTCATCGTCCATCAACAAAGCGCCAGATGCAGGCATTGCGGAGTGAAAGAGAGAAACGACAAAAGAAGACACAGAAAATGAGAGATTCATATGCTTTCAATGCATGACTTTCTGTATTTTTCTTTCAACAGGGTAGACATGATGGACCCAAGCCGTGTCTAGGTCTGTCCGCTTCCGCGTCTAGAAAATAAGGAGTGGAAAGAGAAAAGCTCTGCTAACAGGTTGTCTTAAAACCTCAGTAGGCATGGGAATGGCTATCTTAATTATGGACCCAGAACAAACCCAAACATGTAAGCCCAAGCTGTAATTGGTTCCACCGGTATGTGTCATGTACAAACAAACAAACAGATGATTTTGAATGGTAAGATATATTGCATTATACAAATAAAAATAACATATAGACAGTTTATTTGGATTTGAATTTATCTGAAACATGCATGTATGTGTTCACCATAAAATTTGTTGATTTTTGTTTTGCAAAATACCAATCATGTTTTTCAACTCGCTCAATGCCCTGGGATGAAACCCAAACCGAGTATGTGAGTAGGGTTTTGGCATAAATTCTTAGAACCTGACTTGGATAGGGTCAGGTACAAAACAGGTGATGTTTTGAACCTGAGAGGGTAAGCAAATACTCCAAAATTAACCCAACCAACCAGCTTGCACCCCCTCTTCCATGCCTTATTTGGGCATTTAAAACTTTTTTTCACACTCTTTTCGACTGGACTGTATTACGTTTTTCTGCATCAATGGGAAGCCCATCGTGGCATTAGATTGCCCACCAGAGAACCTTCCTAAGGGAAGAAGAAAAAAGAAAGAACAATATAAGCAGTCTCGGTCCTTGCAACAAATGTTTTAAACCGTTAGCAGTGTCATGCTTGACCCTAGACATGATGGGAAATGGCATGTACAATAATGTGTTGGACTGCAACAAGTATATATAAGATAAAGTGAAAAAACAAAATTGCATGCAGAAAGTCATAATCAAAATAGGGAACAGAAATAAAGACAGGCAGTAATCTTAGGGCATAAACTCTTTGACCGATGCACATCCACACTAGTCAAGGAAAAACCGATGCACATCCACACTAGTCAAGGAAAAAATTTCCATACAACATTTGAATAAGTTGACTTTGTCACTTTGCAGGAAAATTGGCAATTTTTAATATAGTAAACTATCAAATTATTCTTAAATTCATACCTTGACAGGAAGCTGAAGTCCCTCCCTTCGTATCAATAAATTTAGCCCTAAATTCCTCAGCTAAAATTTGATTCACAAGAACTTTGCTGTATATCGTCTCAAGAATCTTCTTGTCCTGTCTAAATGCAGCCTCGTCAGATTGAAGTAATGTGTCATACTTTTGGCGAACCTTCTCAATCTCTTGCTCACACTCTAATTTCAATTGAAGGTTCTGTGCAGACAAAACAGCCATACAAATAAGAGAAAACTGCAAGAAAGGCCACAAACCCTTTGCCATAGAAATAAGAAAAGGAGAACCAAAAAGAGCGTGTAAGCACATACCTTATCTTCGTGCATTTTAGTGCGCAACTCAACCTGTTTTCGTAATCTCGTGAGTTCATTTTGAAGAGGGTCAGGATGAAGCGCTTGAGGATGCACCCAAGCAGTCAATGGTAATATTTGAACAAGGCGGCTTCCCGATTCTTGCAGAACACTGTCGATTCCAATGCCTTCAGAGTTTGTTCTCTCTGGTAACAAATTGGCGGATGGCAATGGTTGATGCACGACAGACTGAGAGATTATGGAATTAGATAGGGCAGCCTGCATGGCTACAGTCACCACCGGCTGTTGCACATGTACTTCAGACTGTGAAGTTGAACAATAAATGCCTTCAGGATGAAGCATGTGTAAACTAGACTGAGGGTTCAATTGGTTACATTCTTCAGCCTGCATCTGTGCAGACAAATTTGGCTGCTGCATTGACAATGCAGTTGGCTGACTAGTACGTCCATCATCAGTATAAAACTCTCCTTCATTTCGTAATGCAAAAGGCGGGCTTTCCTGATGCGTAAATGCATGATGATCATTTTCAGTAGAAAGATTGTCAACTGGAGGTCCATGAAGAGGGGTGGAATTTAAAGCGTTAGCATGAAGAGCACTTGGCTCGATTTGTGATGTCACACCATCATCAAATGTTAGAGAAATGGTTGCCTGGGAAGAGCTAATGCCTTCCACATATTCAGTTACCACGCCCACAGCACGGGTTTCACATCCATTGTCTGACAATGCCTGGTCAAGCATTAACAAGATCAAAAATTGAATTTTAAAACAAGTGAATCCAAAACATGCATTTTCTAAATGATGAGAGAATATACTAGGACCACAGCATATGGCATTTCTTTCTGTCTGAAAAACAATATTACTATTGAAATGGCTAGCTTACTTGCGGAGAACTCACGCAATCTATCAAATTACTACATAATTACCGGAAGGTAATTAAACCCAACATTCTACCTCTAACTTTAGGTGAATTGCATAATGTTAGATCATGTCCATTAGGGGTTTAATTTGGGTGTTTTGTATTATCTTATTAGCGTAGGGGCTTTTGGGTAATTAGACATTTGGTTGAATCATTATAAGTAGAAAGGGAGGCCGACCGGCCCTAGACAGGCTTTGATTCAATTGTTGAGATATTTCCGAGGGAGAATCCCTCGTTCTAGAGAGGGTGCGGACGTCCCCTATCAATCGGCGTCTTGGGAGGGCGATTACCCCTACAATTGTAATCTCTTATCCATTTATTTTCTATTTATTCTAATAAAATCGCAGATTTCCTTTTGGATCATATCATTTTGGTATAAGAGCATCGATCCATGGCGGCATCGACGAGGGACAAAGATCGAAGTGAAGAGGGGGAGGAGGAGATTGATGTGAAGATCGAGGGTGTGAAGAAAACCCTAACGGAGAACTGCAAGTCGATTGCAAAGTTATTGGCTTCCGTTGATTGGCTCATGGCTAAACAAGAAAAAACAGACGAAGTCCTCATGCAGATCATCTTCCAACTTTCGATTCTTAATGAAAAGGTAGGAAACGACAGTGCGAACCCTAGTTCTTCAAAAAAGCTCCATCTTTGGAGAAGGGAAAGTAAAAGGTGGCGACTTTCGATGAAGGCTTGCTTTCCGATGCCGATGAGTACTAAAGACGATGAGGAAGAGCCATGGAGGGAAGAAGTGATCGGGGGACTTAACCGGAGCGTCAGATTTGGTCGGCCGAACCCCCAAACACATCCCATGGGTCGGTCGACCCCTATCGGGCGTGGGGGCCGGCGCCCCACTCAGGAGGGTGGCCGGCCGGACCGACCGAACCGTGCCGGCCATCGGCAGGGTCGGTCGACCCTGCCCGGCACACCGGAGGGCCCGACGGGCCCCCGGCAGCCCCGACTGGGCCTGCTGGGGGTCCGACAGATTGCGGCAAGCCCCGGGCAGCCATCATTGGTCTTCGGCGAACACCCTGCCGCCCGAACAGCCCCTTCCAGCCTTCCGCTGACTTGTCAAGGGTACGAGGAGCAATTGCAGGCGCCCAATAAGTTTTCTGGAAATATACATGGGAAAGTTTACCTCTACAGAGATGGAGGAGTGGACGAGAATTATGTTGACGAAGGTGGTGGAGCTTACAGAGGAGACTTTGGAGCTAGTGAGGATTGGAAAGATTATGAGGGACATGGAGGATGTCCACGAGGGGGCTATAGAGACCGTGGTAGGGGCTCACAGGAAGGACATGATGCACATCATGAGATGTGGCAACATTATAACCAGCACAGATGCGCAGATGGTAGGCCAGACCAGGGGAATTTTGGAGGTGATGGCAGAGTAAGAAAGTTGAAGATGCCTGTATTTGAGGGAGAGGAGGACGAGGACCAGCATGCATGGATTTTCAGGGCGGAGAGGTACTTCACCATGTATTGCATGATAGAGGCACAAAAGTTGGAGGCAGCGGCCATATGTATGGAGAAGATAGCCCTAGGGATGGTATCAGTGGAAGGAGAAGCGATACCATTTCTGCAGTTGGGAGGAGCTTAAGGATATCATTTTGGAGAGGTTTCGGGATCCCCACCTGGAAAACCTTCACGAGCAGGTATTTGCACTCAGTTAAGACAGACCAGTGAGGGAGTACATCGAAAAGTTTGAGACCTTGTCAAGGCGAGTGCACGGGATCACTGACGAGTCACTGGAGGGCACATTCATGAAGGGCCTAAAGCCATTAAGCGCTCTGGATTCGACCATACAAGCCCAAGGGGCTGGCGGATGTCATGGTGACGACACAGATGGTCAAGGACCACCAGGTCAAGGAGAAGAGATCTAGGAACGGGTACGGTGGACAAGTTTAGCGTGGAGCTCCAGCAGAGGAAGGGAGCTGAAGGCGGCCACAGGGACAAATCGGGCGAGTGAGGAGAAGATTGAAGAGAAGAGCAGCGTACCGCCAGCAGTGGATCAGTTCAGGAGGATAACAGACGCCGAGATAAGAGATAAGAGACAGAAAGGACTGTGCTTCATATGCGATGAGAGGTTAACCCCAGGGCACCATTGTGGGGTGCGCAAGCTGCAAGTGCTGATAGCCGGTGATGACGAGGAGGATGTCGTGGAGGATGACGAGCCCGGAGTGGATGACGACCACCACTTGGAGTAGGACTGCCATAGAATTGTGCACTATCTTAAGGACAAGGTGGTTTTCAAGGGGCGGAGTAATGTTAGATCCTGCCCATTATGGGTTTAATTTGGGTGTTTTGTATTATCTTATTAGTGTAGGGGCTTTTGGGTAATTAGTCATTTGGTTGAATCATTATAAGTAGAAAGGGAGGCCGGCCGGCCCTAGATAGGCTTTGATTCAATTGTTGAGATACTTCCGAGGGAGAATATCTCGTTCTAGGGAGGGTGCGGACTCAATCGGCGTCTTGGAAGGACGATTACCCCTACAATTGTATTCTCTTATCTGTTGAGTATTGGACTTCTCCCTACTTGGTGTTAATGATGAGCAAACTTAAATACTTGTGACTAATCCCCTATTTGCAGTTATCCATTGCCTAAGCATATCATGAAGATCAATTAGCAATAGATGTCACTCAAAGATCAACGAAAGGAAGAAAAGTGAATTGGATTATCAAAGATGGTGATTGAAGCTCCTAGAAGACTTCAAGCTTATACTTTGGATAAAAGAGAGAGTTCTACATAATGCAATCTTCTTTTTTTCTTCTAGTATGTAGCTTAGAAGTAGAACTATGTTTGAGCGCACACACATCTTCATTTCAGTCATAGAAAATCATTAGATCACTTTTCCTTAGACTCCAATTCATATTTCTCAAGAATGTGCATGTTGTGATTTCAATAGTCGACTGCTGAATGATTTACAGTCGCCTGTCTAAAAACAGTCGACTATGATTTGTTCTACAGTCGCCTGTTATGCACATACTTAATCAATTGATTTTTGGGATCTCTGAGCTTTAACTCCTTCAGGCGACTGTTGTACATTTTACAAACGCCTATCTAAGAGACAGTCGACAGTGATTTGTTAATCAGTCGCATGTCTATCTTCAGCCCAAATATCATTATACTTTTTCATCTGGCCAGTCGACTGATGTTGTATTTACAGTGGCCTGTCCAAGGCACAATCGCCTGTCAATGCTTCAACAGTCGCATGTTCATGATTCCCCTACAGAAACTGCCCTCTGGAATGTTTATCATTTCAGTGCCAGTCGACTAATGTTGTATTTACAGTCGACTATCCAATGGCACAGTCGACTGTCAATGCTTCAACAGTCGCCTGTCTTTGAACTCTCTACAGACTCTGCTCTCTGGAAATTCTCAGTTTTGTGACAGTCGACTGATGTTGGTTTCACAGGTGCCTGTCCATGGCACAAGCGCCTGTGTGTTCCACATCAGTCACCTGTCCTGTCTTCCCAAACTTTCTGAGATTTTCTCAGCTTATCCTTATTGCGGCCAGTTCCTGTAGAAAGATTTACAGTCGCCTGTTGGATTTACAGTCGACTCTTATTTTTATTAGTCGACTGTCCACGTGGTAAGTTACCATTTTGAATTCTCACCTACCCTCTGACACAGTGCAGCAGTCGACTGTGCTTTGTTCAACAATCAACTGTCAACTGCGTAAATTCTATCCGTTGGCTTTTTCTCCACGGATTTCAAAGGGGGTTTTGGGGATTTAGTTTGAAAGATTTGAAAACCATATAAAGGCAGCCTCTTCTGTTCCATTGAGAGATTACTCACTCATCTATTGAAACCTTAAGCTCTCATCTTCAAGCTTCTCAAGCTCTCATCATCAAGCTTCTCAAGCTCTCAAATCCAAAAGCCCTAGCATTCCAATCTTTTACTCTCTTGCTCTTCAACCTAGAATCAAAGTGATATCTTCTAGGCATTTGGTGATGACAAAAGAAATGGCTTTCCTCTCCTTCAAAGGAGACATCAACACACAACACACTTGCTCCTTCAAGTTCTACTTCAAGGCACATGCGAATGTAAGTGCTGCATTTTCAATATTTCATATATTTCGTTGTTAGATTAACTCTCGGTTTGTGAGAGTAGTTTGCTTGCTCCCAAGTTGTGGGAGTCAAGGACATCGAGTGTATTTCGATTTCACTTGTAGGGTTGCTACAAGTGGGTTTAAAGGAAACCTCAAATTAGGGTTCTAACTTGAGTATCCGGTGGTATCCAGATGGAAGAGACGTAGGATTACCGGGAACAAGTCGGGAGTTGACTTGGGTAATCTGAACCCTTGAAACATCCTTGTCTTAGCATTGTTTCATTTTAGGGTTTATTTACATTTCGCGTTTATTGTTGGTTAGGAATTTAATTTGGTGTAACTATCGTTTTAAATTGCATAAACACTATTCAACCCCTCTTCTAGTGTTTTCCTCATAACCAAGGACCTTACAATTGGTATTAGAGCGTTGGTTTATAGCTATGGTATCCAACAACGTTCCTCCACCGACTTCATACAACAATCATGATCGTGATGGTGCGCCAACCGTCTTCAAAGGACAATCAACGGTTCGTCCTCTGCGTTTTAATGGCACAAATTTCGGCTATTGAAAATGCCGGATGGAGACGTTTCTTAGGAGTGCTTCTCTTTGGAGAACCCTCCACAAGGAATACGTTGAACCCTCCGAAGAGGACTTTGACAAATGGACGCCCTCTGAGATGTCTGCCGAAGTGAACAACGCCAAAGCAATGAACGCTCTTCATTGTGCGTTGGATCCGGATGAGTTCAACAAGATATGCACATGTAAGAGTGCATATCAAATTTGGAACTATCTAGTCGTTACCCACAAGAGAACGAATAAGGTAAAGTTGTCCAAGTTATATGTTGACATACAAAACTTCGATATGTTTCATATGCAGGACAATGAGAGCATTGCAACGATGTGGTCGTTTCACCAACATCACAAATGAACTTGAAGCACTTAGACAAGTCTACACCCAAGAAGAAAAGGTGCGAAAGATGATCATGGGAATGACCTCAAATGGGAAAGAATAGCAATCGTCATTGAGGAGATCAACGACATGAAAAACTACACCGTGGTAAATCTCATCGGTACTCTCATGTCTTACGAAGTTAGACCGGAGAACCGATTAAAGATTCGAGCTATGATGAACACAACGGAGGCCAAAGAAGGTGTTAGCATTAAAGACTACTTCTTCACCCTCCGATAGTGAAGAATCAGAGAACGAGATGGACTTAGAGGAAATGGTTCAAATGGCGAAAAAGTTCCAACGCTTCTTTCGCAAAGGTAAATTTTCCTCCAAGAATAAATTTGATTCCACTAATAACACTTCCTCTCTTTGTTGTAAGTGCAACAAGCCAGGGCACATCAAGAAGGATTGCCCAAAGCTCCGAAACAAAGAGAAGTGGAACGCTCCAAAGTGCCACCAGTCCGACAAATACAAGAAGGATAAGAAAAAAGGACTTGTCGGTACGTTTGATGATTCAAGCGGAGATTCCTCAAGTGAATCCGAGGATGAGAAGGATGAGAGTGCACATGTGTTTCATGGCCGAGAAGACCCACTATCCGATGAGAGTGATAGCGACATCAAAGAACCCGAGGTAACAATGGATGAACTTCGTATAGCTAACGAAGAACTATTTTCTAAGTATCAATCGCTTATGCTTAGATATACTAGTTTAAAGAAATTAAATGTTAGCAAACCATCCATACCATGCATTATCAACAATGACACCATTGATGATACACTAACATTTGAGAAAGCCTCTTTGGTTTCTCAAAATGACATATTGAGAAATAAGGTGAATTCTCTCAAATCTCAACTAGATTAAACGTATCCTAAGGATAATAGTGATCTAGCTTCACAAAATACACAATTGGGTATAGAGTTCTCTTAAAATCCAAGTGTACGAGCTCAAAATATGGGTGTCCACCTTGGATACCAATATTTCTTCTCTTAAGGAGAACTATGAGCTCATATCCTCCCGAGTTATGAGATTTAACAAAGGGAAAGGCAATTGGATGAATTGCTCATAAACCAATTTCCGGCAACACATCGTGTTGGACTTGGTTATGTGGAAGCGAATGCATCCAATGCTCGCACCTCCTATAGTGGTGTTACTATAGATTTTGTGAGGCCATCCTCCGGTGCATCCACAAGTGGATCAAAAACACTATTGGTAGCAAACCTACCAAGAAAGCCACTTCACAATTTCTTCCTTTTGGGAAGAAACCCACTAAGGGTGGAAACCAAAAGCGAGGCCATGCTTATATGTACACCAACCTTCATCCATGAAGGAAATCTCATACTTCACAAGTAGACACTCATGACACTTTTTATGTTCCACACCCACGGGCACGTGCAAACCCACACATGATAAATACTCATGCACATGCCCCTACACGCTCATATGCTCATATGCATCATTCTTCCATGTATGCACATCCACCTCATGTTATGCATGTTCCTAAGTTTGCATACAACCCACATATGTCCAATGATTATCCACCTCCACCTTCATATACTAGAACTCATGTTCCTAGGAAGCACGTACCACATAGAAATCAATCGTGCATGCTACTAGGAAAAGGACACCCAAAACATACATGATTTGGGGTCCTAAGAACACTAGCTTAAATGATAGGAATGCTTATGTTGATTCCTATTTTAATGATGTACTAAATAATGGTAATTATGTTGGAAAGCGGAAGTCCACTTGGACTTGGCTTCCAAAGGGCTAATTCCTTTGGACCCAACAAAAATTGGGTACTATGAGCTTATGGTATATTATGTGGGTACCCAAGAAAAAGAAAGAGAGCAATAAAGGTTGTATTGGCTCTAAAAGGGAAGGATGTATACTCGATAGTGTTTGCTCCAAACTCATGACGGGAGATCCTGCATTGCTCTCCGAAGTGATTAGCATCAAGGATGGTGCAACGGTCACCTTTGGATGTAATCCTTCCAACCCACATATTACAAATGTCTATTTAGTTGGTGGTTTATGTCATAACCTTATCTCCATTAGTCAACTTTGTGACAAGGGTTACAAGGTTAACTTTGGTGAGGGTATGTATAAAATTGTAGATTTTGATTCACATGTTTTATTTATCGGTATTAGGCGTAAAAATATTTATTATTTGAGCTTGCCTAAAACCATAGAACATTGCTTAGTTGCTAATACAAATGAACAACTATTATGGCATCACCGTTTTGGTCATGTTCATTTTAAGCACTTATATAAGTTAGCTAAGCATGATCTAGTAAAAGGTTTTCCGAAAATTGTTTTTAGTAAGAAAAACTTTTGTGATTCATATCAAAGAAGTAAACTTAGTAAATCATCTTTCAAGCTTAAAGAAGGTATAACTTCTAAGAGGCCCCTAGAATTACTTCATCTAGATTTATTTGGGCCAACTAGAACCGCCTCTTTAGTAATGCACATTATGTATTAGTTGTCGTTGACGACTTCTCTAGATTTACTTGGGTTTCATTTCTAACCAATAAGAATGAAGCTTTTGAAGAGTTTACCATATTTGAAAAGAAGATTCAAAATTTCTTAGGATCCACCATTATCACTATTCGTAGTGACCATGGAGGAGAATTTGAGAATGAGTCTTTTGCAAAGTTTTGTGATGACACCGGGATTACTCACAACTTTTCTTTTCCTCAGGCACCACCACAAAATGGTGTTGTAGAGAGAAAGAATATGGCCCTAATTTAGTGTGCCCGTACCATGCTCCATGATAGTCATCTTGGACTACAATTTTGGGTAGAGATGGTGTACACGACATGTTATGTGCTTAATAGGATCCTAGTAAGACCCCGAACGAACAAAACTTGTTTTGAGTTATTTTATGACAAAAAAGCCTCAAGTTAAATATTTTCGTGTTTTTGGTTCACAATGTTTTATCAAGAACACTTTTGGTATTTAGATAAATTTGGGCCAAGATCCAATGAAGGAATTTTTGTTGGATATTCCACGCGTAGTAAAGCCTACCGGATATACAACAAAATCTTCTCAATGATCGAGGAATCACTACACGTATCATTTTATGAAGATTTTGATTTTCCTCATGTGGTTGATGATAGTGTAGATGTTTTATGTGATTCTCTTAGTAATGTTAAATTCAATGATTCTATTATTGAGACTAACAATACTAATGAAATTGTTGAAGATGTTCCAAATGATGCATGGATTCCCAAAGCTTACCCAACCGTTTGTAATCACCCACATGACCAAATTATTGGAGATATTGGTGTGGATGTTCGAACGAGGTCAAGAATTGATGAATTCTCTCACTGCGCATTCGTCTCTACCATTGAGCCAAAGAACATCCAAGAAGCATGTGAAGGTAGCTCTTGTACAGCAGAAATGGAAGAACTCGTGCAATTTGAGAGAAATGAAGTTTATGAGCTCGTTTCTCTTCCAAGTGATCACCAAGTGATTGGGACCAAGTGGATTTCAAGAACAAGACTGATGAGAACGAGATCATCACAAAAAATAAAGCACGGTTAGTAGCTCAAGGCTATCGGCAAGAAGAAGATATTGATTTCGAAGAATCTTTTGCCCCCGTAGCTAGATTAGAAACTATTAGATTGCTTTTATCTTTTGCATCCCATAAATATTTTAAATTACTTCAAATGGATGTTAAAAGTGCATTTTTAAATGGTATTGTTAATGAAGAAGTTTATATTTCTCAACCACCCGGTTCTATACATGAAAAATTTCCAAACCATGTTTCAAACTTAAGAAAGCATTATATGGGTTAAGACAAGCTCCTAGAGCTGGGTATGATCGACTCAAAACCTTTCTTTTGGATTTAGGTTTTAAAATGGGTGAAGTTGATTCAACTCTTTTCATTAAAGATTATGAAAATGACATCCTATTAATTCAAGTTTATGTAGACGATATCATATTTGGTTCGACTAACTTTAATCTTTACCAAGAATTTTCTAAGTCGATGAAGAATGAATTCGAAATGAGCCATATGGGTGAGCTCAACTGCTTCCTTGGACTACAAATTCGGCAAATGAAGGATGTGAATTTCGTACATCAAACAAAGTACAACATGGAGCTTATCAAGCGATTCGGTATGGAATCGTCTTCAAGCAAAATGACTCACATGGGTACGACAACCCATCTACATAAGGATGAGAACGGGAAAGAAGTAGACGTTCGTCTATATCGAGGTATGATCGGTAGTTTACTTTACTTAACTGCTAGTAGGCCTGATATTATGTTTTTCGTATGTCTTGTGCTAGATATCAAGCTAGACCTAAAGAGTCACACTTGATTGCGGTTAAACGAATTTTTTGTTACCTCAATCATTCACTAGATTATGGGTTATTTTACCCTAAGTCTAGCACATATGAGTTAATCTCATATAGTGACGTCGACTTTGCCGGATGCAAATCCGATAGGAAGAGTACTAGTGGCACTTGCCATTTTCTAGAAAATTCCCTAGTTTCTTGGTTTTCCAAGAAACAGAACTCGGTATCATTGTCTACGACTGAAGCAGAATATATTGTCGCGGGTCTTGCATGTGCACACGTTCTTTGGATGAGACACACTTAAAGACTATGGTGTCAATTGTGATACTTGTCCTATTATGATTGACAACCAAAGTGCTATTTGCCTTTCTAAGAATCCGATACATCACTCCCGTACCAAACATATAGATGTGAGACACCACTTTATTAATGATCACGTAGCTAAGAAGGACATCATCTTAGAGTACATTGAAATCCAAAAACAAATCGCCGACATCTTCCCTAAACCTCTTAAAGAAGATTCATTTGTGAGGTTGCGTGGAGAATTTGGGATTATGGGTGAATCTGAAATATAGGAGTTCATACTTTCATGTTATATCATGCTTGAACTCATATCATCATTTTTACTTCTCTTCTTGTGATAAATTATATGTTTCACATATATTTGTTTTAAAAGATGTATTTGAGATTTTGATGATTTCGATTGTTTGGATTAATTTACGAGTTTTGTACGTTAATCTATAATATTTTGATATTGTTTTCTTGATTAGATTTGTGTTAGAGTATAGGTCCTAGGGTGAGTTGTCTCTATCCTCTGGATCTTAACCTCAGTGTGCATTTTTGGACCAGGACAGACGACTATCATTCCTTCGACGGTCGACTGCCCATCTCTATTTTTCATACAGAAGAGGCTGTATTTTTCGCACAAGCGACTGATGAAGATTTTACAGTCGACTGTCTCTGCGACAGGCGACTACAATTTCGTTCGATTGCAAGTTCGATTGTCCCCTTCTCAGTCAATCTTCTCGGATTAGGTATCTTCGTCGATTATTGTTCGCTTGTGCCCTTGTTTCTATCGATCGATATTCATGGAACCAGCTAGTCCACCGTCTTCGGGGGAGTATGTGGGGTCTTGGTCGCTGACCCTATTCCCTCAGCCACTATCGCTGAACCTACTCCTCCACCTGCTGACTAGCCACCCTCTCCTCCACCGTCTGTTCCGCTCGATGACTTTCTCATCGCTCGGCTGTGTGACCGAGTTTCTTCGCTCGAAACGCAAGTTTCCAACATAGATAAGAAGCTCTCGCTTCTCTTTGAGCTTCAGTATAAGTCGTTCCTATTTCACGGCTTTCCAATTCCGGCCGCCCTCCAGACCATGTTTCCTCCTTCCGAGGATACTACCCATTCTGTTGTACCTCCGCCTCTAGGCTTTGAGCCTCTGTCTACTGATGTACAGCCCTCTGTGCCTGATCACGTAGAGCCTCCTTCTGCTGGTGCGTCATCATCCAAGCGGAAGGCTCGCGTGTACCCGACTCGTCGCTCCACCAGATTGATGTTTCGTCAGTCTGGTCGCCTTTTAGACCCATCCATCATCCAGATTGACTAACGCTGACTGATGCTGATATGGATTGACACTCCGCTGAGAGCACTCACCCTTAGACCTAGATTTTTTTGTTAGGGTTGAGAGTTTAAGTGTCAGTTTGATTTTGTTGTGTCCTGTAGTATGATGATGTATGTATGTCGTTCATACACTTTTGATGTACTTGGAGTTGTGGTTACATTTTGTACTCCTTGTCATTTTGGATTATATATATATATATATATATATATATATATGATGTTTCTTTTACTTCATATGCTGCTTCACACATTGTCACATTTTTTTAAGATTGATTGTGAAAATTGTGAAATTGTCTCTTTGTATGATATATCTTACATGCTGTGATGTGAGACGTTTTTCTCATTTGAATTGAAATGTTGATATTGAACTCTCGTTTCTTTAGCCAACAAAGATTTTTTATGTTTATGAGTTTTGGTATAAATATCAATGAGATGCACCTTCGTGATTATTTTATCTCCGTTTTAATGTTGGCATCACATTTGATATACATCCTATCTTTAGACTCTCTTGATTGTTTTAGTACTTATTTAGCACGATTGTTGTTATTCTACTCCCACTTTTGGATAATGCCATATGGGGAGAGAAATAAACATATCCTAATATATGTGCTAAGTAAATTCTAATTCTAAACTTGAATCTAAGATTGAAGTTGCCTTATATTCGGGGTGAGTAAGATATAATGAAGTTGGATTATAAAATCTTAGATTTCAAGATTTCATGAAAAACATTTCTTTCATTCATATCTTACATACTTGCTTCATTTGATCTATAGATGCACTTATATTCATTGACTAACTTGATTGGCATCTATACATGGAGAGTAAGTTCTCTTTAAGCACAATTATTTATCTTTTTGTTTATGTTTTTTTGTCATCATCAAAAGGGGGAATATGTTGAGTATTGGACTTCTCCATACTTGGTGTTAATGATGAGCAAACATAAATACTTGTGACTAATCCCATATTTGCAGTTAATCCATTGCCTAAGCATATCATGAAGATCAATTAGCAATGGATGTCACTCAAAGATCAACGAAAGCAAGAAAAGTGGATTGGATGATCAAAGATGGTGATTGAAGCCCCTAGAAGACTTCAAGCTCATACTTTGGATAGAAGAGAGAGTTCTACATAAAGTAATCTTCTTTTTCTCTTCGAGCATATAGCTTAGAAGTAGAACTATGTTGGAGCACATACACACACCTTTATTTCAGTCCTAAGAAATCATTAGATCACTTTTCCTCAGACTCAAATTCATATTTCTCAAGAATGTGAATGTTGTGATTTCAACCGTCGACTGCTGAATGATTTACAGTCGCCTGTCTAAAAACAGTCGACTGTGATTTGTTCTACAGTCGCCTGTTATGCACATACTTAATCAATTGATTTTTGGGCTCTGTGAACTTTAACTCCTTCAGGCGACTGTTGTACATTTTACAAGCGCCTGTCCAAAAGACAGTCAACTGTGTTAATCAGTCGTCTGTCTATCTTCAGCCCAAAGATCATTTTCCTTTTCATCTGGCCAATCGACTGATGTTGTATTTACAGTCGCCTGTCCAAGGCACAGTCGACTGTCAATGCTTCAACAGTCGCATGTCCATGATTCCTCTGCAGAAACTGCTATCTAGAATGTTTATCATTTCAGTGCCAGTCGACTGATATTGTATTTACAGTCGACTGTCCAGTGACAGTCGACTGTCAATGATTCAACAGTCGCCTGTCTTTGAACTCTCTGCAGACTTCTGCTCTCTGGAAATTCTCAGGTTTTGTGACAGTCGACTGATGTTGATTTCACAGTCGCCTGCCCATGGCACAGGCGCCTGTGTGTTCCACATCAGTCGCATGTCCTGTCTTCCCAAACTTTCTGAGATTTTCACAGCTTACCCTTATTGCGGCCAGTCGCCTGTAGAAAGATTGACAATCGCCTGTTGGATTTACAGTCGACTGTCTTATCTTTATCAGTCGATTGTCCACGTGTTAAGTTACCGTTTTAAATTCTCACCTACCCACTGACAGTATAGCAGTCGACTGTGTTTTGTTCAATAGTCGACTGTCAACTGCGTAAGTTCTACCCGTTGGCTTTTTCTCCACGGATTCCAAAGGGGTTTTGGGGATTTAGTTTGAGGGCTTTGAGAAACCTATAAAGGCAGCCTCTTCTGTTCCATTGAGAGGTTACTCACTCATCTATTGAAACCCTAAGCTTTCATCTTCAAGCTTCTCAAGCTCTCAAATCCAAAAGCCCTAGCATTCCCCAATCTTTTCCTTTCTTGCTCTTCAACCTAGAATCAAAGTGATATCTTCTAGGCATTTGGTGGTGACAAGAGAAAGAGCTTTCCTCTCCTTCAAAGGAGACATCAACACACAACACACTTGCTCCTTCAAGTTCTACTTCAAGGCATAGGTGATTGTAAGTGTTGCATTTTCAATATTTCATATATTTTGTTGCTAGATTAACGCTTGGTTTGTGAGAGTGGGTTTGCTTACTTCCAAGTTGTGGGAGTCAAGGACATCGAGTGTATTTCGATTTCACTTGTAGGGTTGCTACAAGTGGGTTTAAAGGAAACCTCAAGTTAGGGTTCTAACTTGAGTATCCGGTGGTATCTGGGTGGAAGGGACGTAGAATTACCGAGAACAAGTCGGGAGTTGACTTGGGTAGTCCGAACACTTGAAACATCCTTGTGTTAGCATTGTTTCATTTTAGGGTTTATTTACATTCCGTGTTTATTGTTGGTTAGGAATTTAATTTGGTGTAACTATCGTTTTAAGTTGCATAAACACTATTCAACCCCTCTTCTAGTGTTTTCCTCATAGCCAGGGACCATACATTATCCATTTATTTTCCGTGTATTCTAATAAAATTGCAGATTTGCTTTTGGATCCTATCACAAAACCTAGATGCATTTCAATTAGTAGTTCAATCTTAAGATTTCTACATTGAAGTTAATATTTAAAAAGTGCATATTTAAAACAAATAGTGTGACGAAGTTTTTGTTTGATAGGAGACAGAATTTCAGTCCAATGTGTTCTGCTTTCAATAAACCGACAATTGCCAACCTAAGTTAAGTCCAGCACCCAGTTATTATGTGAAATGCTGGTAGCAGCTGGATGAAGGTCTGAATTTCAAAAATATAATATTTCCGCATTTTTACTAGAGAGTTTGATTTAGCTAACCAATCACTAAGCAACTTCCAGTATTTCTACTACCATATTGATGTTAGATTACTCAATGAATCTAAAAACAAACATCCACTTGAACATAATTAGCAACTCAACACCAAACACAAACAAAAATTCCAATCAGAATTAGCTTTGAAAATGAACTAGCCGTTCTTTTATGTTTAAATTTCATAGCTATGTTTGTTTCAATATTTACTTCTGAAGTAATCTTCATAATCATCTTTTTATGTTCCTCCACCTCATATTGCACTCTGCAATGTCCCCAAATCTATGTCCACAAAGCAACTGTAACCACAACCCCAGAATGTCTATAAAAACACTATGTGATATAAATAATTTTGAGCAAACGTAAGAAGCAAGGCCATACCAGATTAGGCGACACCGGCATTTCACAGCAAGAGTTTGTTGGTGAACGGGAAATGGAAGGCAAGTCCACAGGATTTTGTGGCGGAGATGATGGCAAATTTGTTCTCTCAGAATTATATTCATCTTCCAGGATGCCCCTGTCAATGACTGCAGTTGCTGCTCCTGAAGTTTTAAGTATTTCATGGGGTTCATCACCCACCATGATCATCTCAGGCAATTCCCCAGGATTGTCCGGTGAAGATGATCCACGAGTAGGGTCATCAGATTTGTCTACGTCTTCACCTTCATGTATGCCCCCGTCTTCTGCCATTCTTGTTGCTCTGTTCATCTGAAATGGGGGAGCTTCCACCTCCCTAGAGATATCACCATTTGAAGACAAAATACTCGGCCGAACTCCAGCAGATGCTCTATTTGGCTCAAGAGGTTCCACTTCAACCATGTTAATGGACTGAAAAGCGGGACTTTCAGTTTCCTGAAGCAATGAAGATGGTGCTATTGAGGGCACCATATGCGTAGTTTTAGGCCGATTACCTAATTCATTGAAAATATTTGATTCAGAAAATGGAGGTCCATTGTCATTGGAAATGTCAGCATCCCCTGCAGGGAGACTAGTAGCTGGTTCGTTAGGCACGACAGATTCTACTTCAACCATGTCAGGCTGAATAGTTTCCTGGATTTCATCAATTATTACATTAGACTTAAGAGGCTCAACATGATCGGAGTCGGGCTGATTGACAGATATATTCTTAGCTTCAGGATCAGAAAGTGGAATTCTAATATCACCACCCCCAGCAGACATGGAAATATATGTAGACGTTTTGTTTAGCTCAATAGGTCCCACTTGAGCAATGTTATGTGGAACAGTATCTAACATTTCAGCAGATATGCCATTTGACTGGCTAGGTTCTGCTTGAGCCAGATTAGCAGAGAGAGAGGTCAGAAAATGCACATCTTTTATCCTTCCGATCGAGGACGTTGATGGCATGTCTAAAAGGCTTTCAGTTGTTCCCCTAGACATTCCAGGGACTGAAGTAATCACATCATTGCACATCACATTCAAGGTAGGACCTGTAATTTGAGTAGATGTTTCATTTGGTTCAATGGATTCCATGTCAACCATGTTAGGTGGACTGGTTTCAAGGATTTTGGCAGATGTTCCAATTGGTTCAACTTCAGCTATGTTGTTGGAACGGGAAGCAAGATGTTGCACATCCTCGACATTTCCATGGCAAAACGTGGAAGGAATTTCCATGCCATTCTCAGTTATTCCAATGTCAGAGCATACTCGATCTGAAGGAGGCATAGAAGCAGATATTTTGTTTTGTGAACTATCAAAAGCTTTAACCTGTTCAGGGACCTCCATGAACTCCTCCAAACTAAATCCACTTTCTGTCAAAGGCAGTGCATCAAAGGACTCTGTAAGAGAGCCAGCTTTAGCTTCTTCCACCCAACGATTCCTAATGTTCAGCTCCTTATTCTTTGATTCTTCCTGCATATCAGCAAGTTTTTTACGCTGACACTTCATATGATGATCAAACTTGGCCATTTTCTTTGAGAAATCTTGATTAAGCAATTTTATCTTGTCATTTCTGAGTATATAATCAGTATGTATAGAACAAATAAGCTCCAACTGATCATTGTATTCATTCTTGAGCCTTATCTTTTCCTCTTCCCGATGTACATTAAATTCAGACAGTTCTTGTTGTTGCATTAGAAGGAGAGCATCTTCCCTTTTTGAACAAATCACATCAATCAGATCAACCCTTTTTTCTAAGAGTTCATCTTTCAAGGAACCAAGGTGTGCTTCTTCACAATCAGAAACCACTTTGATTTCTTCTGATTCTTTATGATAAGATGCGGCAGACTCAGATGTTTCTCCATGAATTTTTTTAGTAGCCTCAGCTTTTTTTGATTCAGACGAATGAGTTTCTGAAGAATTTGGCACATCCTCAAGTCTTGATACACCCATCTGTGAAAACCTTTGCTTTAACATCCGTAATTTTGAATAAACAGAATCAGCCTGCTCCTCGTTGCATGCATAATTTAAGTACTTTTTTGCAATTTCAAGGCATTCTTTGTGATCCACCTTGTGTTTCAAAAAAGAAGCTGCTCTCCAACACTGGAAATTGCACAATTTAGAAACAAAATTATTCAGGAAGGCTAAAAGAGAGACATAAACCTGATCATTAAACACAATTTGCAAAGAGAGAAGTTGCAATTAATCTACAGGAAAACAGAGTTAAAAGCATACAACTACCAGTAAACATAAAAATAAACCTAAATATGTGGTTAGGAAATAGGCATGTAAAGCATTATCGATGGTTGCCTCTAAAACAAAAGAAAACAGAAAAACAGAAAACAGAAAAACAAATTGTCTCAATACAGCCATCAAGCTAGCTTAAGTACCACCCTTAAGTTCTCACAGATACTCTCAGAGTCAGAAAAAGAATTAATACTATTAAATATGTATTGGTTAAACAAAATTAAGCACTTTTTTATGTGTGGATTGAGGTGAGTTTAGATAATACTGGAATCCGTATTCTAAAAAGAGAAATATGGGCCCGCATGCAAGGAGGTGGTCTCTGACCGCACTGAATTTGAGTTATACGCTTGGATCTTGGATTATACGGACACATATGCATATGCAGGCGCATAACACTTTGGTTTAAATAAATAAATAAAAATACCAAACCCACTTACTTACCGATCCGACCCATTAAGATTAAATCTAAAAGAGACGGCAGTTTAGATCAAGGATCAAATCCTTTTTCTCTAGTGTTTTCCTCTCACTTCTCTCACTTGATCCAGCAATTTTTAAAATAGACATCAACATGTCTTGAATGTTTGGCAAAATCAACTCAAATGGGAGCAAGAGTGTTTAGGACTTAAGATGCTCTGTCTTCTTCCCTTTTCTGTTTTTTCTCTTTTTCCGTTTTTTCTATTTATCTCCGGTCCCATCCTATTACTTTCTCTTTCATCCTTTAGAAACTCCTCACCTTTCCTTATTCTTTTTTCCTTCACAATTGATCTAAACCCTGCCGCATCTATTCTCCTTCAACACTTGAGAACTGACTTGAAGTTAGCATATTAGCTAAGCAAGCAAAGGTGATTTTTTTGAGCTTGGACTGTAAAGTTTGCTACAATTTCCAACTAAAGAACATATATCAGGTCAAACAATTTCTAGCTGGTGCTTCTTAATTGCATTCCCTTGAGATTTGTCTCTAAATTGTGCACTTTTTGCTATCATGGAATTGTTCTCATGTTCAACAAATTTTGTTAAATTTAAATTTCCACTTTCCACGATAACATGTTGAAAAATTCATCTCAGAAAACTGTCATCACAAATGCACAAATGTTCAACATAATATTGTTCAATGTTCATAAACAATCGAGGATATAATTAAGTACAGAAGTAAGGTTAGAATAGTTTCAACACATCATCATTTAAAGAAGCTTCGGCCCTTCCCTCATTCAGTTGCAAGTCTCCAAGCAGAATGCAATAGTCATCACCCCTATAATATACACATACATGTGTGTGTGTGTGTATACTTTTTGCTTATTTATATATTAGAATGTTCATTTTTAAATAATTTGCAAAATCTGCATAATGGGCCGCATAAACCGATTATATTACATGCCCTATCGAACCGCAAGCATAATGAAATCACCTTTTAGAACATTGATTGTGAGGCCTCTCAAGCGCTGCAATGAGCCATATCGTTGCCCAACAGTTTCTCAACTAATAGTAAAGTCATAAGCCAGAATTCAATCATGAATCACGAATTCTTAACTAGTCAGGATTCTTAATTAATTCTAAAGCGTCAAGAAATTAAACACCTAAAGTTTTTCCTAACACATTTTATTTACTATGTACTCAAATATCTCAAAACCTCAATTTATCCCTTAACGTCATGCGAATGAACAAAATATATGTAACCTCAGTTCTCGCATCTTTTGATATTCTCATAGGAATGGAACCAAATGAATTAATTTAACATCTTGAATCTCACATAACTGAAATAAATAAAGAATCTTGTCTCAAGAAAACATGTTCAAGTCAGGGATCTATGTTAATTTGAGATAATATACTAAAATAAAGATAATGCATGTAAAAGTTAAGCATGTGTTCTGTAAAAGGTTGAAAATATTGATATTGAAATTTTCATAAAATAATGGTATATGCATCTCTACAACCATATGTATTTCTCTTGAACATCTCATCCTATGCATAACCATGCAATGTATGGGCATTGGCTTGTTTAATAAGAATAAAAAGAACCAGATGTAAACTACCTATTCTCAATTGTCCTAAAATAAACAAAAGGTGTGGCTTTTGACTAATAAGCTTTCAAGAATGTCGAAAAACTGGCATGCAGCAAACGAAATTTCTTGTTGGTAGACTGGTAGTTCAGTTTATTATGATCGCATAATCTTCCGGTCATTTTCCCCTATACTCCAATTGAGATGCAGAACAGCAACTGTATCTGGACCCCATTTATGTGAATGCTAATAAGCTATTACCACAAACAAATTATACTGCATCTTATTATTACATTGTCCAACCGTTCAACCACTGTTAAAATCTTTTTATTAGGATGGGTGCGAATGTCCCAAGGTCTGATTTAATCTGCCCAATCACACTGTGCTTGAGTAGCAGGAGTCATATAAACAAAAAAATGTTTAAGAAGGTTTAGACCTATAAAGTATAAACTTTCCAGGGTATGATCCTAGAGGACGAGACTAAAGTAACACATGAATAGCTCATGCAAATGGAACCAAATGAATTAAGGTATTTTCTTGAGTCTCACATAACTGAAATAACTAAATAACACTATCTCAAGAAAACTTGTCCAAGAGATCCAAAAGCTAATTCAAGCTAATCTACTAAATAATGCATGCAAAAGTGAATCATCTGTTCTGATTTAGTAGAAAATATTGATTTAAAATTTACTAAAATTATTGTAGATGAATCTCTAGAACCATATCTATTTTTCTTAAACATCTTGTCCATTGCATAACCGTGCAATGCATAGGCATTTGCTTGTTTAATAAGAATAAATAAGAATAACCAACCCAGAATTATACTATCTATCTCACTTGTCCTAAAATAAACTAAAGATGAGGCTTTTGCCTAAAAAGCTTCCAAGAATGTTGGAAAAACTGGCATGCAGAGAACATCGTTTCTTGCTGATAGTTCAGTTTATTATGATCTCATAATCTCACCAACAGTTTTCCTTATACTCCAATTAAGATGAAGAACAGCAACTGTATTCTGACTTGAGATCTCAGAACCGTATGAATATCCCCATTTTTTGAATGCTAATAAGCTATTACCACAAACAAATTATATTGCATCTTATTATTACACTGTCCTGCCTTTTGACACTGTTAAAATCTTTTTATTTGGCTGGGTGCAAGTGTCCCATTGTCTGATTTAATCTGCCCAATCGCACTGTGCTGGAATAGCAAGAGTCATATAAACAAAAAAAATTGTTTAAGAAGGCTGAAACATATAAATACATTAATCTTTCCAGGCTATGATCATAGAGGATGAGACTGAAGAAACAAACGAATCAAGATGTGAATTGTGAAAGCGCCACAAACATATAGATGGAGGACAGTCTTATAAGACCTTAAAGATTACAAAATGAAATAGAGATTCATCGTATAAGCTATATAAAAGCCAAAAATGAAGTGATCATACAAAGTAATGTTTCAGAACAATGGTTGGCAAGTCAACAGTAGAATCGACATCTGCACCTGCACCGGCTAATGTAGAACATTTAGCTTGCTCAACATATTAGTGTAGTCTTCATGAAAGGAAACCTGCTAGTTGCACTACACAGTGGCAAGCTACCAGAAAGGTTGTATTTACATTCATTGGAAACCTTTTGCCATACAGTAGAGGAGAAAGCTTAGATGCTCCAGAAAATAAATGATTCCACCGGGTACCAATGAAAAAATCATAAATAAAATGAAATTCACTCGGAGTCATTTAAGGAACATATTATTATCAATTTTAATGCAATTGCAAATAATGCAAATTTATGTTTTCCCTCTACCATATTAATTGGTAACCTCATTTCGAGCGCCCACAAATGTTGCCAACACCCCTTCAATTATCACAGCTTGAATTTGCAGTTTTTCCCCAACTCTCCCTTCAATTATAGCTTTTTCTTTGATTTCCACGGCAACGTATTTTCTCCAGCTAAATTGCTAATATGGTACAACCATGGCATCCTAATTGACAGTTAGAACCTATTTTGATAGCAAAGGTGACTCGTTAGGCAGTGGAAATGTAAGATGCCGCAAACAACTTATCAGAATCATGGTAGGAAGGTAGGATTCCGGGTGATAATAATATGTCGGACACTTCTAAACCAAAAATTCAAGACTGACATGCACGGACAGGCCACGTGTGTCCATCTGTGTTGGCACCAAAAATTGCCATGTTAAATACGATCTTATGTCATGTGATATATATAGGGGAATGTTCAAATGAGAACTTTCCCCCGTGAGAACTCTGTAGGAACTTCCTCTCTTTGATTTTTTTTCATAGATCCAAACCATTGAATGTGTTCTAAACATGTTAATACACTGTCATATCAAAAATCAAGACAATCCCCCCTATTTTCCCCTTGATCGGATCGGTACAAAATGTTCTATTGTTCTGAAACCGTTAAATTTGTAACGGCTTCATCGAGGGTCAAATCTATCTAGGGTTCACCCATTATTTTTTCTGGGGTGTATATATGTATGGATTATAGTGTGGAAAAAAAATTTTAAAAAAATAAAAAAATTTAGTTCGCACGGGCAACCCCGTGAGAACCGTTCGCAGCCGACCACGCCCCTCTCTAAATATATACATACATACATACATACATATACACATACATATACATATACATATACATATACATATATACATATACAAATGAGGGATGTTATCAAGAGAAATTGGACAAGAGAATTTGGATAAGATATGAGATTTTGAGGGATAAGAGAGGTGTGGTATTTTGCACATACAACCCCAGTTTTTGCATTTTTGTCCATTAACCCTTCTCTCTCTCACCCACACTTTTTCTTCTTCCACCCCTTTTCCGACCGTTTTTCCAGTCCACGTGCACGTGTGCACGGGTTATGTGCTAGTATATATATACATGGCAGGCTTCCGGTGCGAAAATTTTACTCTTATTTTTTTATTTTTTTGCAATTTTTTGATGTTTAATCCATACAATTATACATCCCATGGAAAATAATGGGGGAACCGTAGTGGGATTTGACCATCAATCCATCCGTTCAAAATGTAATAGTTTCTGAACAATGGAAATTTTTGTAATGCTTTAATCGAGTGTTAAATTCCATTATTTTTCACCCATTATTTTTTGGGGTGTATAACTGTATGGAGTGAAGGATGAAAAGAAATTTTTGAAAAAATCAAAAAATAATAAAAATAATTTAAATTTCAAAGTGAAATTTTCGCGCATGAAAATTCTCCTATACATTCATACATGTATGTATGTGTATGTACATGTATGTATATATGTATGTATGTAAATGTGTCTATATTGGCCTCAGCTGGCCTCGATCAGCTAACGGCCCCTCTCCTGTTTTTTGGATTTTTTTACACATGATGGATGATCATCACACCAAAAATCAAGTGAATCCAATGCTATTTAATCCTCGATCTACCCATTACAAGTTCAACAGTTGCAGGAGATGGAACTTTTTGCAACGGCTGGATCGACGGTCAAATGCCCCTAGGGTTCACCCATGTTAGGGGTTTGGGTTTTTAGAATGTGTACATCAACTTAAAAAATTCAAAAAAATAGTAAGGGGTCATGACTAGGTCAAAGATGCACTTACTCATGGCCTGCTAACCCTCATATTACACACACATATGAAGGTGTACTGACAGCACATGATCGGATTTCATGTGCTGGCAACACACATCCATATTCCTCATATATATTACATCCGATCATGTGCTGTCAGCACACATCCATATTCCTCATATATATTACAACTGAGCAGGTTATCTCATGTGCCATGTTTGTCACATGTGCCAATGTCACATCGTCACATGGAAAAACCTCCTCCACATCACACCAAACACCCAAACACCCATAACACACCTAAGTTTAAACAACACCCAAATACTCGGTGGGTCCCTTTGGGGGTGGGGTTTTGGGCTTTGTTTTGAGATCTTTTTACCCACGATGATACCGACAGGTCTCACACCTTTTCGGTTGCACGCGTGCACCGCATCCTGTTCGTAGGGTTTTTTTTTGCGCCATGCATTATGTGCACGAGTTATTTCTAATATAAATATATATATGAGGAATATGGATGTGTGCGTGCTGACAGCACAAGATCGATTTCATATGATGTCAGCAATTTGAAAAGATTTTGTTATTTTTTTTATTTTTACAATGTATTTTACAACTTGTTAGCTACATCCTCACCAATTTTAAAGTGAATCCAACGCTTTTAGAGCCTCTATCCATGCATTTCAAAAAGATTACGCTCACAGTTTCAAAACTTGAGCGGTGTTTTTGAAATGCATGGATGGATACTCAAAAAGTGTTGGATTCAGTTGAAAATTGACGGTGAGGTAGCCAACAAGTTGTAGAACCCATTGCAAAAATAAAAAATAAAAAAATCTTTTTTAACCCTAAAACGCTGACAGCACAGAAAACTTTACTGTGCTGTCAGCACACATCCATATTCATATATATATACTAGTCATAACATGTGCCCACGGGCACCGTTCATTTAAGATTTTCCTCCGCGAAATCTTTGTTCCCAAAAAATTATTTCCACAGCCAAAATTTAAAAGAACAAATTAGTGTAAAAATATTTAGCGACACGGGCACCTTCGGTGCGGAACAACAAATACGGCGTGGGAGCCTTCGGCGTAGAACAACAAATACGACGCGGAACAACAAATTCGACACGGACGACTTCGACGCGGAACAAATTCGGCGTGGAACAACGCGCGGGCGCCTTTGGTGCGGAACAACAAATACGGCGTGGGCACTTACGGCGTAGAACAACAAATTAGCGTAAAAAAATCTAGCGTAAAAACAAATTCGACGTCGAACAACAAATTCGGCGCGGGACAATGCGCGAGTGCCTTCGGCACGGGTGTTTTCCGCGCGGAACAACAAATTAGAGTTAAAAAATTTAGCGTTCGGCGCGGGTGTTTTCCGCGCGGAATAACAAACCTTAGGGTATTTTTCGATGACGGTATTAACTTAAAATTTTTTACGTTAGTTTATTGTTCCACTGAATTTTTTACGCTAATTTTTTTACTTTGTTTAATTTAATGGATCATGTTTCTCTGCAATCTTTCCCAAGACACTTTTAATTTCAAAGTTTTGATTCTCATGACACTTTTCCCCCCAAAATTTAATCTCCACAATCTTTCCCAATACACTTTTATTTTCAAAGTTTTGGTTCCCAAGACATTTTCCCCCCAAAATTTAAGTTTTTCCACTAAAATTTTCATAAAATCCAATCTCAACCATTGATTTACCAAGATCAAATCTCAGCCACTCTTTATTTTGTCCTAGTCAGCCCTAGAATTCAAAAAAGATTGTCAAATGTATAACAGATAAGTATGCATGTCAGCCACCTAATGAGGAATTTTCTTATATGCACTCGTTATAAGATCATCACTTCACTATTTTTGTGGGATAATCGACACCATTCATTTTGATCTCCATATTATAAAACCACTACACACCAAAGATCTAGTGAACCTAAGGTGCTTTGTTCGTTGATCTACTCGTTGCAAAAATTTTCATTATTGCAAACCCGTTAAATTTACAAAGACTCTGTCAACAAGCAAAACACCTTGAAGAATGCTTGGTGTATTGAGGTTTGGAAAATAAATATCAAAATGAATGGTGATGATCCACCAAAAATATTATGACGAGTAGACATTGTGACGAGTGCAAAGAGTATGAATTCCGACTTGGGTAGTTAACGCTCATATTACTATTTACATCTACAGATATATCTATATATACGAGAGAGAACCGGAGACATTGTACCTTTAGCATTATGGCTAAAGTGACAATGATGTGTCATGCATCCATAGTAATCTTTCCAAACTGTAATCTACACATACTAAAACCTAAGTACACCAAAAATCTATTGAACCGCATACTCTTTGCTTGTTGTGAAAACTTATGTTATCATAAAATGGTAGAATTTTGAATTATCCAATCAATAAGCAACTCACAAGGGTTCACAAGATTTTTAGTTTACATAGATTCTAGCATATGTAGATTAACATGAAGATTTTCAAAAATAGCTATGAACATGGTATATTTAAGTGTCACTCCAACCATGTGGCTAAAGGAGCATGCTAGCCCTAATTTACTCATATATATCTATTATACATTTGACAACCTTTTTTGAATTCTAAGGCTGACTAAGACAAGCTGACTAGGACAAAAGGGTTGATAGAAAGAGGGACAGAATTAAATCTTGGGAAATGAACGGTTGGGATTATAGATTTTGAAATTTTTTGAAGGATTTTCGATGATCCGCATCAATCCAATCTGAGCCATCCATTTTAAAAACCAAAGCTTCAATCATGGCCGTCCAAACAAATGCCACGTTGGCAATCCACGTGACATGTCCCTCGCGATCCGCGTCAACCCCTCGCGATTCACGTCAACCTACTCCCCATGAAATTTCCCAACAATCCGTGTCAGCCTCATAAATGGATGGCATCCAAATCAAGTTCAAAAAAGAAAGACCTCGGTGGTTATTTTCGTTGTGTGAAGCGTTAATTTTTATTCAATCAAATTTTCAGCTACCTCTCCTTCCTTGCCTCAAACAAGTAATTGTTATCTTTTAAGCACCATTTTCTTTGAATTTTCCTAGGCTGGTGACGGAGAATGCAGTTGTGGAGGGAAGATGGTGAAAGGGCTGTGTAAAGCCTAACAAATGGGATGCAGTGCTTTTCTGGAGCATGGTCTGCTTTTTTGGGGGGGGAGCATTTGCCCAAGATGTTTCTCTTACTACAAATAAATAAAATAAATATAAAGGATTTTTATTGCTTGAATCATATTTTCTTATACGAAGAGAGTATGTGTTAATCTCTTTGCAGGGACTAAACGGGGAGTCAGATCCGAAGGGTCTTCATGGAGTATGTGCAGTTTTGAAAGGAGAGAAGTGGTCAACAACAAAATGGATGAGACAGAACTAGTTACTGATTTCTCATTGTATACTATTTATTTTCATACCCATTTTTTATGTCATCAAACCAAAACAAAAAATCTCTCACAGGCCATATGCAATGTATACATGTCTTAAACGAGTTTGATTATTAGGATTGATTAAAGGAAGAGATTGGGGATGTTTTTGGATTGAATTAGATAAGGAAAGAACAGAAAGGGAGGGAGGAATTTTGTATTTTGCATCACTTGCATCGAATGTGCATCATGACAAAACAATGATTTATTATAAGAAGAGTAAGTTTGTTGGTATGGTTTGTTGGGTTTATTCCTATGATTTCATAATTTTTGATTTCTTAATTTTTCTTAAGTTCCCAACATTTTCAAAAATCTCCATCAATTTTGATTTGGACAATCCTTTTTTGAAAGATTCAGTCCTCATCAAGTTCAACAAAACTCCCTAGATAAGGACTCCCTACATCCTTATCTAGGCATCCCCCCTCCCAATTTTTGTGTGAATCCATTGTATGCTCATCATATCATTGATATTTGATTTTTTTATCATTAATCCACACTTTCTTATTTGAGCAGTTGTTTTTTGAAGGATTCATCGACGTTTGGGGCTCTACATTTTTCTTGATCTAGGTCTGAATCAAAATTTGATGTTATGGGAGGTCGAAGGAGGTCGTTAAAAAGGGGCGTCTTCAAAGGCGATGTCGAAGATGGTGTTGTGGTAGCAGAAGGCGGGCCTCCAGTTCTCGATGGACCGCATCACCTGTTTCCTCAAGGCCGGCTCCTACGCTCGACGCGTCGGCTCCGGCACCCCCGTCTACCTCTCTGCCTCCCTCGAGTACCTTGCCACTGAGGTTTGTTTTTAAAAAATCCCTACTTCTTATCTGGACATTTTTTGTGGGATTGCTCTTGATTATTGTTAATCATATTTTAAAGTTTCTCACAACAAAAATCACCACTGATGCCTTTTTGCCTTTTTAAAGAGATTTTTAAGTGATTCAGTGCAACTCATGATCAACACAACTCAAGATTGTCAGATGTGATACTGAGTTTTTTCTCTATTTTTGTTGTGAGAAACTCCTGCGTGCTTATCAAATCGTTGATATTCAATGTTTTTTATGTTTAATCCATATTTCCTTATCTATGCATTTGTTTTTTAGGGATTCATGGAGTTCTAGGCTTTCTTGATCCGCCTCTAAATCTAGATTTAAAGTTGTGGTGTTTTGTATAATATTAGGTTTGGGAGTTGGCTGGGAAAGCGGTGCGAAGCGACAAGGAACGATGCAAAATGATAAGGAGTTTGGTTAGTTGCTTACTGGAATCACCATCCGTGCTGGTAGACTGTACTGAACATTCATCAAGCGATGTTGCCCAAAAGTAGTGGAGGAAGAATGATGGCATCTGAGTAGTTTTAAAGTTCCAGCTTTGTGTAATTAAAAAAATTCTATATTTGCTTTTTTCTCCATTCTAGGTTTTGGGGACGTAATTAGTAGTTATGATGTGTATGATGATATGATCTGATAAGAAATGGAGTAAAACGAGTTGAGGTTTCTATTCCCAGTTAATTTGTTGATTTGCACGGTTAATATTTTACTGTGACTCGGAACTTGATCCGAGTTTGAATGAAAATGTCTAATCTCATTAGCGGGATTTTATTCTAATTTTGCTTAATGTCTTAAGAAAACAAAAAAGTGATATCTCAGAAATGGTTGTCTTGAAATTTTAAAAGAAAATTTATCAAAATTGACGGCGTCCGTTGTGTTATATGTTGGGTGTGCCATTTTGACAATTGTTTGATATTAATTTTGAAGGTCAAAAATTGATTTTTTTTAATCTTGAGTTTTGATATTAATTTTGAAGAAGAAACACATGAGAAAAAAGATTTATATTTTTATGTTAACCTTGAGTTGAAGCGCTATTAAAGATTTTTTAAGTTTGCAACATCTTTGTTTAAAAAGATATAAACTCTCCAATATCTCCATTTCTTGCTACATATTTAGTTGAGAAGTTTCATGCTATTTAATTTTTCATTAAAGTGTCAAAATTTGAGATATTTGAGATAGTTGTTAATATTTGTCAGATATGCTTTATATATATCTACACATTTATCATGTATTTTCTCTATTGAATTCACGAGTATGCCTGATTTATAGCTGGTGAACCCATGGATATTCATTGGGGGTGGGGATTGGACATGCCTGATTTATAGCTGGTGAACCCATGGATATTCATTGGGGGTGGGGATTGGGCCTTTTGCAAAATGTTTGAAGTTTTTATTTGTTTATATTTTTATATAATCAAAGTTAAACTTTTAACTGCATGATAACACCACCTTCAGTTTTAATTTTTCTTTGTTTCATTTTGTTTATTAGATATGAGAACGATCAGTGAAGAATTGTATGCCTACATTCGTGTTGCATTTTTTAACCTGTGATGCATGATTTTTGGTTTTTAATTTCTTTTATTGATACACCACAACATTCACTTTGCGTCACTGCATGGCACATTCTCATCCCAATTGTTTGATATGTCGATTAAATTTCTCTTATTTAATTCATTCAACCATTTCTGTTTTGTGAATTTTTTTACTTTATGGATTTTGATTCGATTTATGGCATGTTAACATTAAGTTTACTTATTGTCGAATAGGTAGATAATAGTTAGTGTGGAGATAACCGATCACAAATTTCTCGAGTGGGCATTACGCACTTGTTACACAACAACCCCTTAGAGGAAGGGCCAAGCAAGGAGCGCCATCTAAACGACACCCTTTGAGCATTGAGCATTGCTATTTTTAGAAATTGTAATGGGGAAAAATCAAGTTTATTTGTCGGACTTGGTGAGTTTGATCCGGGTTAAGTCACACAATCAACAAGTAAACTCAACAAGTAAACTCTGAACATATGGTTCGTTTTGCAACATGCATTTGTTTAAAGGTACAAAATGGTCACGGAAAACATGTGCTTGCCATGTAAGCCTCAGGTGGAGTGATGACATGCAATACTTTAAATGGAACAACTAAAATAGTCACGGAATAATCAAAGGGGTTCATAACTTTTTATTTTGCATGGATCATACATTTTTCATATTTAAATATAGTATACTAAAGAAAACACATACTAATTACATACTAGGCATTCACATATGCTAATATACACCACCCTAAAATGATACTACTGACACATGACCATCCCACATGTCTCTTTATCAACCTCTATTCTTTAATGTGGGCTGCATGCATTGTTCTTTTAGTACCTTCTCGAAAGAGAACTCTATGCCAAAATGGTTTTCCATATCGATGAGTCTTAACCTAATTCTATCCAGATACAAGAGCCCATATCTGAGACCAATTACCGAAAGTAGATTGTGAATTGAGAATTGCATGATTTGCTCTTTTCCCCAATGGTAAATCATCACTAGGTGAATTTTTGATAGTTTCAAATACTCTTGAAATTATTTCAGTGGATGACACTACAAAACATGAGAAATACTTACTTTATTTCCCAAAATGAAAACATATCCATTGGGAGAACTAAATCTTAGGGGAACTCAATTCTTGGGAAGGGAACTAAATTTTGGAGAAACTAAAATTTTTATGGAACTAAATAACATTTGGGTGGAACTAAACAGCATTGTGGGGGAACTAAATTCTCTGCGTGTACTAACTTTTGGGAGAACTAAAATTTGGGGTGGGAACTAAATAACTTTTAGGGAAACTAAATAACAAGTATTACGATTTAATTGTTGTTGTTCGTGTAAAATTAGAGGATCCAAGATTTTGAAGAGGAAAATATTTTAAATAAACCATGCCCTTAGGGCACGCGTTACATCTGGATGGAACTATTTTGGAAGGAACTAAAATTTTTAAGGAAACCAAGTTCTCGTAGGGGTACCAAATTTTAAAAGAACAAAATTTTTAGGGAGAACTAATTATTGCGCTTTAATTATTGCTATTCATTTAAAATTAGGTGATCCAAGATTTTGAAGAGGGTCTATGTTAAATAAACCGTGCCCTTTAGAGCACGGATTATGACTAGTGTGTGTATATATATATGAGGAATATGGGGGACAGCTACACAAGAAGGAATTTTCCTCCTTGTATGGCGTCGGCCAAGCCACCACCAGTATTTTTTTTGAAAGTTTTTTCCAATGCTCTACACCCATGGATGATCACTACATCAAAAATCAAGTCATTCCAACACCTTTTTCCCATCAATCAACCCATTGAAAAAATCAACAGTAAAATAACATAGAACTTTTCACAAAGGATGAATCAATGGGAAAGAAGTGTTGGAATCATTTGATTTTTGGTGTGGTGATCGTCCATGGGGTGTAGAGCATGTGGAAAAAAATTCCAAAAAAATACTAGGGGGCTTGGCCGACAAAATACGAGGGGCGGCCTCCTTAGCCGACACCACACACACACACATATATATATATATATGCAAATCTTCATGTGAGAACATTTCGCACCGTGCGAAAAGATTTTAAGTTTTTTTTGAAAAAAATTTCAAAAATTCTTTTTTCCACCTTCATTATATATTGTTATACCCCTCTTAAAAAATAATCGTTGAGAAATAATGTCATTTGGCCTTCGATCAAGGCATTTCATCAAATTCACACGTTTTGATACCGTTAAATTTGTAACGGGTAGATGGGTGCTCTAATCCTCAACGGGTTCACCCATTATTTTTCCTAGGGTATATAATTGTATGGATTGAACATCAAAAAAAAATTTAAACAATTCAAAAAATAAAAAAAATGTTTTCGCACCATGCGAAAACCCCTTTTTCACAATCGAAGATCACTATATATATATATATGCGTGTGTGTGTGAAAGATAAGTGAATATATATGTGTGTAAACATGTACAAGTATACATGACACATCAAGCCAAGCCATTGGCTAAACAGACTCTGGAAAGGCAGGGAAGCAGTCACCGAGTACAAGAAAACCCAAAAAAACAAAGTCCAAGTGAAAGGAAGAATGCGAAAAAACTAGGCTAGTCCCCAATTATCAAAAGAGAGGAGATAGCCAGATCCAGCACCTCGAGGTCAAAAAAGGAGAAGATGTCATATCCATAAAGACTTTCACGAGGATCTGGACCTTAGAGAGAGCCATGGACAAGAAGATGTGATATTCCTTTCCTTCCAAATATGCGAGACAGCGGAGAAAAGGACCATCTTGCCAAGCAAACCAATAGCACTGGTCTTCCTATTGATCCGAACCGACGCAGGAGAGAAGCGTCCACATGCAGCGATATGGAGCGGGAGGAAATGCCCAGCTTGAGTTTAGTGACTGCCCAAATATAACTGCTGAATTCACGCCGGAAGAAGAGGTGGCGGGCGGACTCCTGATGAGCAGAACACCGCACACAGGTGGAGAGCACCTGGACACCCCCTGCGAATGAGATGATGAGTTGTTTGCAATTTTTCGGAGAGGGCGCGTAGGAGGGTGATGCCGAACTTCGAAACATGCCCAAGGAATAGACGGAATAGTGGAGAGGATGTCCTGGTGGACGACCAAGCGGAACGAAGAGTACACCCCCTATGGGTTCGCAAATCCAGGAGTCAGGGTCGGAACTCAGGGAGAACGGTTGGAAGAGTCCAACATGAGGGACCAGAATGTCTGGCAGGCACCAGTTAGATATGTCCCAGCAATCATCAACATAAAGGCGGCTCGAGGAGGGAGGAGGTGGGTAGAGATGAGCTAAGGAACAACATGGGAGTTAGGTGTCGTACAAGAGGGAGGTCGAGGCACCATCCCCCACAATGCGCCGCAGGAAGGTGGCGGCCGCATCACGACAGCTGAGAATATGTTTCCAGGTACTAGAGTCAAGGGGCTAGCATCACACCGAAAGAGAGGGGTATGCTTCAGAAAAGTGGCTCTCATGTAGACTGTCCACAGGGAGGAAGAATGAAGCAGACGCCAGAGAAGCTTAATACCAGACACCACCCCAACCTCCCTAAGACTACGAAGACCAACACCACCTTCTAAATTGGGCTTGCACAAGTCCTCCCATTTCCAGCAAATGGATCTTAGAACCCCATATAAAGTCTCTACATAAGCGATCGATCAAGGTCAGAACAGACGCTGTAAAGCAGAAGGTCTGGATCTAATAGGCGACCATACCATGGATAACAGTACGGACGAGCTCCACCCGGCCAGAGATGGAGAGATGCCTGGAAGACCTTCCAGAGAGCTTCGCCTTGTACTTGTCCAAGAGGCCGTAATATAACTTGGCCATGGGGTAATTGGGGGGAGAAGGGAAAGCCGACGTACTTGACGGGGGACCGCAATAGGGATATTCAAACGACTGGCCAATTCCTCACCTACGGTGCACCCTTTACTAAGGATGATTCTTTTTTTGCCATTATTCACATTAAGCCCCGTGAAACAGTGGAAGGTGGAGAGGAGTTGGTTAAGCCCATCAAAAGAATGCAGGTCCGCCTTGCAAAAGACCAAAACATTATCAGCGAAGAGAAGGTGGGAGTGGATAACCTTAGCACCCCTCTTAGGGGGGAAGAATGGCACGGGCATGGGAGGCGAGGTCCATAAGAGATGTGAAGAGCTCCATAACAATGACGAAGATGAAAAAGGAGATAGGGTCACCCTGGCAAACGCCCCTATTACCACCAAAATGACCCGCAGGGGAACCATTGATAAGGACGGAGAAGAAAGGAGGGGCAAGGCATTCACGGACCCAGTGGATGAAGGTTGGGGGAAGCCCATCCGATGCATGAAACAGTGTTCTAAATATCGGATATCGATCATGTATCGGCCTAAGAAATTTAATATCGGTTTGCGGATATCGGGGATATTGACTAAATATTGGAGTGTCATATCGGAGGCTTAAAATGATGACATATGTAGGTATAGAAGTATCTAAGAAGATGTAAACTATACTAACTCAAATAAAAGTATGTTTTGGTTATACTTTTCTCGTTAAACATGAAAATCAGGGGACATTGACTAAATATCGGAGTGTCATATCAGAGACTAAAAATGATTTCAAAAAAAGCATAGATGTATCTAAGAAAATATAAACCATAGAAACTCAAATAAAAGTATGAATTTGCAACCGCGAGAATTACACATGATCATGCAAAAGAATTGGAATATAAAAAATCGAGAGGAGCAAAAAAATAAAGCAACATGCAAATTCATTCATATCTATTGCTACGCACATGTATGATGTACGTATAAAAAAAGAGGCAATGATTGTTTGATGTATGGGTGTTTAAGTATGTATACCACTTTTTATATATTGATTGTTGATGTAGGGGGGTTTGTTTAAAATACACAAAACTGAAATGATCCAAAAGGCAGAAAACTATTCCCCTCAACAAGTGATCAAATTGATACTCCAGTCCTCACTATTTCCCCACATCCACACATTTTTTGCTTGCAGTCAAATTAGTAAGTAAATCTGCAACTTGCAACTCCAAAATAAGATACATTTATTTGACAGAGAGCACCCATTTATGCAGATGACAATTGCGGCAAGACAAATATGATAAACTGAAAAAACTGAAAATAAAAAACATTCTGTAAAAATGTAAAAATCAAAAACCTGAAAATCAAAAAACTAGAAAAAAATTTATACTAGTAAAAATGAAAAGAATACTCGCCTTGGTTGGAAACCCCTCTCTTGCGAGGAACAAAGGCCGGATGTTGAAGATCGACTGAAAAACCCAAAACTGAAAAAAATCATAAAATGTAGCATCATTGTGGATCTCCACCACCAGCAAGAGGGCCTGAACCACACAGAGGATCGCCACCAATACACCAATAATGTAGCATCACTGTGGCGGATACTGTAGCAAGCGTAGAAATTACTGTAGCAGCGTGGGAACTAGGGTTTTTTGTTTTGTTTTTGTGGAGGAAGGCGGCTGATCTAAAGAGTAGGGTTAGGGTTTTGATTTTTTTGTTGGGAAAATTGGGGGAAGATATTTAGAAAACAAAGGAATCATTCGGCTCTGATACCAAATTAATGTAATTGAATTTAGGGATTTGGAGGATGATTTGGGGAAGAACTAGATAACACCAAGGGTTTTCGAGGCTTCGTACCAAGAAGTGGATTCGAATCTTTTACGTGTTTTGAGAAAATTCTATGGTTTCCTTCATTTGTTGATTGATTAAAATAACAAATCAAGTTGCCTTTATTAGCACTACAACCCAACACTTCTCCTAACCCATCCGAAGTGGGACTAAACTCGCCCAAAATACTAAAACTCATAAACATTCAAAATAAACTAAAGACTCAAACTAAAAATTAAAATAAAATTACAATTTTGATCCCTATCAGTTTATGTAAATAGTCAACACTAAGTTGTCAATTTGTTAGCGCTTCTTTATATAAAGCATATGAGTGGCTCATCCTCGTATCAATCAGAATCAGATAATTTTCAGTGTATCGTCAAGGTTCCTACTGTGATAACATTTCAAACTAAGCGGCAGCAGAAAACCAATACATGCTTAAACAATAAATCTGTGATATATTAGGAAAAATGGTTTTGACATATAGAAGAAAGGAGCAATTGTGCACATGAAGTCACTAGCTGATCTCATGCAACCAAGGTGGAAAAACAAAAGCTCAAATGAAGTGTCCGTTTTGATCAATATAAATAAAGATCGTGTGCTTGTCTTACCAGAGATAACTTGAAGGCCTGTAATATGGTCTCTGGTTCTCGATTAACATGATGGTTATTCATGATATACTCAAGGAGCAAGTGCGCAAAGCCCTTCACATCATCCTGTAGCAGATAACAAGCATGCAAGTCAGTGATGTATAATACATAAGATGTCACAATATAATTATGTGCATTTATCTCATTATTAGCATGTGAAAACTGTCCTACCAGAGTGGAAGAATTAAAAACAACATAACTGGAAGAAAGATGCAAATCTGGTTTTAAAAAGGTAGTGTAAATTGCACTCAAACCGCACAAACCATAAGGGGTGTGACTAATACCCCATAATCTTCATAATTAGCACTCAGACTCCCTGGGTCAACTGACACCGGAAAATCTAACCATGTTTCCGTTTGGCCATCCCTTCTCTATGTATATCCCGTAATTTGCACTCAGACCACCTGCACACGGTGTGTGTGCGATTGATACCCCATAATCTTCATAATTAGCACTGAATCCCCATATGTACCAAAAATCAAATAAACTCAATTTGCCTCCTACAGTATTAAAACAAGTTTTAAAAAATCATTCAATGAGAGAGAGAATAGGAAAAAAGAAACATAAGAAACAGGAGGGGGAGATAGATAGAGAGAGAGAGAGAGAGAGAGAGAGAGAGGAGAGGTAAAAAACAGAGAGGAGAGGGCAACAAGAGAGTGAGAGATGAAAGAGCAACTAGAGAGGAAGATAGCAGAGGTGAGCGAGGAGACACATAGAGAAGACAGATACTGAGTCTAGAAGAACATTTAAATATACTGATGTATAGTGACGATGAGCAAAAAAATATGCACCCTATAGTTCAGGTATTTTGAGTGCAATTTACCCAGAAACAGAATCGTGTTGATGTATAATGAAGGATAAGTTTGAAGTTAGATTCAAGTTCTGCTCCAAATTTTAATTTGGTCTTCATCACATATCATATCCAACTCAAATTAAAGACATAAAACTGACCCGTTTTTCTTCCTCTCCCCCTATTCAGTATACAAATCCTTCCAAGGTAACAACTTTTTTCATAAACTAAACTCTAAACAAGCTTAAATGTAATAATTAAAACATGATGTATATAAGTGAAATAATCTGATTTCAGAATATTTACAGATTAAGTGTCCACAGTGATAAAAATAAGTTAACGACACACCCAGTTTAGCATCCAATCTATTTTTGGATCTAAACCAATTCCAACATGTCTCTCTATTGAATCAGATTGGAAGCTGGACCAAACTTGACAATATCAAAGAAGATTCTAATCAGTTGTGTATGCACATACAAAATCAAAAGTCAGATATGTTTAAACCATCCAGTGGGCATGGATCTCACAGAATGAAACCGAGGGCATCCTAAAGTAGACCCTATAGGATATCAATGTGTTTAAACTATCAAACCCTAATGTTCTTCATATTTTTTACCTTCCGATAGAAAGTAAACTCATCCCCTTGCTAAAACACACTCTTCCTTTGACCCTCCCCACTCTACTAACCAAGACCGCTCCCACGTTAAAAATCATAAGGATGCACCCTTGTTGTAGCATGACCAATTCACACTGTATTTATTAGTTGTTTGCCTATAGGAATAGCACTGAATACTGATGTATTATTTGATAATTTAATAAATAAAGAGTTTTCATTGTATTTATATAATAGTAATAACACACTCCACAATGAGGTTCTTTCATCCAAATAATGATAGACCATGGATCTAACTGAAACCCAATGGTGACAATTTGGGTCAGGATCCATGTACTACAAACAAAAACCAGTGACATAATAGTCCCATATAGTAGAGGCCCAATAAGACCCCAAGTGATACTTGTGTGAATGGTAGTCTTAATCTACTGCACATGATGTCAACAAGCCCCAGTCAGTATCCAGTAGTACCCAGACCTAACCAGATGCAACATTAATTGTTACATGCACAGTCAAACCTGTCAAATGCAAAACAATATACTCAATTCCCCATCTCCCGTGTCTCTATCTTATCTACTCTTCCAATTAAGATTTTAATTATGGTGAATATTCAACCTTTCTGCATATTTTTGTTTCAATTGTTAATATAAGTTTTACATGCTCCTTGTTGTGAATGTAAGGTGAATTCCTTCCACCGGTTTTTCATATAAGCACAATATGACCTATATATCACCTAACATATCGTACTTAGGCCTAAGCGATACGATATCACCTGACATACCATGCTTGAGCTGGCGTTGTCTGCTAACCAGGATATCAACCAATATATCGGAACAAAAAAAGCGGCTGACTATTGACCAATTTGGCTAAATTTACTATTTTCTTGTTTTAAAGTGATCAAGTATGAATGTTCCACAATTTTAGATCCAAACCCGCTTATATGAAAGCAATCATAATCCCAAATCACAATCTATATTGACCTCAACTCTGGCAACCATGACTCAAGCAGACAGATATAGAGCGTAATATAAGGTAGATGACTGCAACTAGATGCATTGACAACAATGATTGACATTGATGGTTGATGAGTTTCACATTTTCTTAAGTAATATTAAACAAAAAATTTCATTTTCTCACAAATGGTACATTAAACCTTCTTAACTTCACTTCGTTGGTTGATGGCACACAGCTTCTGCTATTGCAATGTTCGCTTCTTCTGCAATTGTTGCTTCTACCACCTTCCTTCTTTACCCTCCAAGTGTATCTTTCTTTCTACTAGATATACTCCTATTCATGGTTGCATGCATTGTTGCCTGTCACTACACAACAAGAGCTATTATTGCCACCACTTGTAGTACTTGCATCGGGCATGCTCCTTGCAGGGATTGTGCTAATAGCTGCTACTTGCTCCTATTGTAAGCAGCAGCCAGCAGCAAGTAGCATGAGGGAAACTGTTTTACCCTTCAATGTTTTACCCATATTCCAGATATTTTTATTAGACAAATGAAACTAGGACATTTTAAATATCCCTTAGTTATCAAATTTTAATTATTTATATACATGTAATATCCAATTTAAACACCTGATATGATCTTGTATCTCCAATATATCATCTGATGTCTGCTCACAGACGTCAAAACCCATTTTACGAATATAGAATAATTAGAACCTTGCTCCCAGTATTATGGTCTTGGGCAAAATTACTAATCAACCGCAAATGAACTGCCCAGAACGATTCAAGACCTTGGCAAGATCAAAAAAAAATCTTGAAATAAAAAATATATATCAAAAACTTTGGTGAAAAATTTAGTTCTAGGACCGACTGTACAAAAGAAACAAAAGTAGCAGATCATGTCATTATCGATTACATATTTCTCTATAAAAACTCACCTAGTTTTTCCCCCTTCTTATATAATCAAGGTTTGAAAACTTGATTTCAGCTTCAGACCTTAAAATAAATGTTAGTTCCAATAGGTCTCGTTAGTTCCGTTCCTTTTATTGTAAGCTTCGGTTGGTTAGAGTATGTATATGTATAGTCATTTTGATCTTTCTTTCTCAAGTTTAGATTAAAATAAACTAATACCATGAGGGATAAGATGCAAAATTTATAATTGATGAAAATTGAAATATAGTTTTATTAAGACAGCATACCTGATTAGTAAAGCTATGACTTAATATATATCATTGTATCATTGGTTCATAATAGTGGTATAAATCTGTGGAATTTAGATTCCATGTTTTTAGCACTTGAATTAGTCTTGTTTGTTATTTAATTTTATGTTTCTCTGTTATTGTCTTCAGTTTGTTTTTATTAGGTTGCATTTCTATTTTTATTAGGCTGTTATAACATAATAAAGAAGATTCATAACTTTGTGGAAGTTGGTTGTAACTTCCTAGAGTCGTCAGCTATATTAAGGATGTAATATCAGAATTATGGAATTCAATACAAGTACAATAATTCTGCCCTAAAATTCTCCTTTATCAATTCTTTATGGTATCAAAGCCATGACCAAATATGGTACGGTATCTCAAATCTCAAACTACCGATATCTCCTCTAAATCTGAAACCTCTCCCTCTATCAGCTCTCATGGAGGAAATGAGAATATGCACCCTCTCATCACCCGCTACCGTCTCAACGGCCATAATTTTCTTCAATGGTCGCAATCAGTTTTCATGTACATCTGCAGGAAAGGCAAAGAGGAATACCTCACTAGAGAAATCGATGCACCTGAAAAGGATGATCCAATGAACAAGTCTTGGAAAATCGACAATCACATGGTGATGTCCTGGTTGGTGAATTCCATGAACAACGAAATTGGAGAAAACTTTCTTCTCTATGGGACAGCAAATGAGATTTGGGATGACGCGAAGGAAATGTACTCAAGCTCAGAAAATACATCCGAACTGTTCGATGTAGAAGCACTGCTGTATGACCTCCGGCAAGGTACTCTTTCAACAACTCAGTACTCCAATCTCCTTACTCGACATTGGCAGCAATTGGACAAGTTCGAGACTTACTCATGGCACTGCAAGGAAGATTCTACAATCTACAAGAAGATTATTGAGTAGAAGAGAACTTTCAAATTTCTGCTTAGTCTCAACAAAGGCGTAGATAAATTCGAGGGAGAATAATGGGAGTCAAGCCTTTTCCAAGTCTCAGAGAAGCTTTCTCGGAAGTTCGACATGAAGAAAGCAGAAGAAGAGTAATGATGGGACAAAAAGACGGAGCCAAACAACCACTTGAAGGATCTGCCCTAGCTACCCGAGGAGCCTACAACAGCAATGAAGGTTGGTAGAAACGTGGAGGAAGACCGTGGTGCGATCATTGCAGAAAGTCTGGACACTACAAGGAAAAATGTTGGAAGATTCACAGAAAACCAGCAGATTGGAAGCCTTTCAGACCTCATCCTGATAGAGATGGCCGAGTTAACATTGCTACAGCCTTAAAAATCACCTCAGCATGATTCCAATCCATTCAGCAAAGAACAAACGAAAATTCTTCAAAAACTCTTCACCCAGCAACCATCCTCTCATCACAACTCTACTCCAACAGCTCTCATCAAAAATGCTACATCTTCTGGTTCCTAGATTATTGACTCTGGCGCTTCCGATCAAATGACGGGTGATGCTATTATGTTCCACACCTACAGCCCGATCAGTTCTAATTCTACAGTCCGCATAACCGATGGGTCTCTCTCAAAAGTCACGGGGACAGGTACAATAATGCTGACACAAGATCTAATACTTCACTCAGTTCTTCATGTTCCCTTTTTGGATTGCAATTTAATATCAGTTAGCAAGTTGAATCATGATTTGAGATGTATAACTAAATTCTTTTCTAACTCGTCTGAATTTCAGAAACTGGACTCGGTGAAGACGATTGGCAGTGTGCTAGGTTGCATTTTGGTCTCTACATCCTCAACCATCACTCAAACAGATCAAGCCACCAGGGTTCCCTCAAGTGTCTTGCGTCAAGTGCTAGTTTCAACAGTGATTTTCTAGGTTTCAATTCCCATGGTAATAAAGATAGTGATATTTATATTATGGCACTATCGCTGGGTAATTTGAATTTCATGTAGCTCGAAAAATTGTTTCCATCATTATTCATCAATAAAAATTCAAGTTCTTTAATTTGTGAGATTTTTTAACTTGCGAAACATACTAGAAATACTTCCACCCAAATTTCGTAGACTCCATCTAAACCATCTGCATTAATACACAGTGATGTAGGGGGCCTTCACGAGTCAAAAGTTTATGTGGTTCTAGGTGGTTTGTATCCTTCATCGATGATCATACATGTCTTACATGGTTATTCCTAATGAAAGAAAAATTTGAAGTTGAAATTTTTTTACTTCAATTCCATGATCCAAACTCAATTTCAAACTAGAATTCAAATTCTCAAGACAGATAATGCCTTGGAAATACTTCAAATCCACACTTGGGTCTTTTCTACTAGAACAATGCATCATTCATATCAGCTCGTGTTGATACTCCAAAACAAAACGGAGTGATGGAGCGAAAAAAACAAACACCTATTGGAAGGTCACACGATCATTGATGTTTTTCACTCATGTTCCTAAGCATTTTTTGGGAGAGGCGGTTCTTACGGCAACCTATCTTATAAATAGGATGCCATCTAGAGTCCTTAAGTTCCAAAGTCCTCATCAAGTCCTCCTAAAACATTTTCCTCATATTCGGTTCCTGTCGTCTGCCAATATGCCGTAAAAAATATTTGGACGTACTATTTTTGTTCACATACACCCTCAATTCCAAAGCAAATTAGATCTGAAATCTCTTAGATGTATCTTCCTAGGATATTCCTCACATCAAAATGGATACAAGTGTTATTCACCCTCTACAAAAAGAATATCTAATTCCATGGACATCACATTTTTTGAGTCTCAACCCTTTTACAATAAATCTGAAATTCAGGGGGAGAATTTAAGAGAATTTCAGCTTTGGAATGATTTATTCCTCTACCTGAATCCGAGTCAATTTCTCTTCCTGCTATTAGTCCAAATTTGCATGTTGTTATTCCATCTACTGCAGGAACAGAACATTAAATCCAGCCAAAAAATATGCCAGCCAGAAACTCCTAAAACCCGAGCATCAAAACTACCAGACACTAATACTCAAAGTCAACCATCTTAAACACCTATTACAGTCACCAAACAAATTCAAGTCTATTCAAGGAGAAACAAAGAACCGCCAGCACCACCTACACTCAACCAATCTTTTGACACGGGTCCTGCTCCATTAGAAATTTCCACCGGAAAGGACGGTAATGAAATCTATTCTCATGATATAACTACAACTGTTATTGATGACTATAACCTCCCAACTGCTCAAACAAAAGGTATTAGGTCATGCACTAGGCATCCCTTAAGAAGACACATCTCGTATGATGGACTATCCAAATCCTACAGGGCATTCATCACGGCCATTAATAACACTCAAATTCAGATTCCTTCTTCAATTAGTGAAGCTCTTCTACATCAAGGATGGAGGACTGCACTCAATGAAGAGATATCAGCTTTGGAAAAGAATAAAAGAGGAGACATCTTAGATCTACCAAGCGGAAAGAAAGTAGTCGGATGCAGGTGGATTTTTATTATCAAACACAAAGCCGATGGGAGCATTGAACGTCTAAAAGCTCGCTTAATGGCTAAGGGATATACACAGTCTTATGGAATTGATTATCAAGATACTTTTGCACCCCTAGCCAAGCTCAACATTATCCAAATACTTCTCTATCTGGTTGCAAACCACGATTGGCCTCTACATCAGCTCGACATAAAAATGCCTTCTTGAATGGTGACCTTGAAGAAGAAGTGTTACATGGAGATCCCACCCGGACTAGAAACTCCTTCCACCAATAACAATGTATGTAAACTTAGAAAGGCGTTGTACGGACTTAAACAATCTCCTTGTGCATGGTTTGGAAGATTCACCAAGTCTATAGTAAGTCTCGGCTACAAACAGTGCCAATCAGATCATACTTTGTTCAGGAAAGAATTGCTATTCTAATAGTGTATGTCGATGACATTATCTTAACCGGGAATGATGAGGAGGAATTAGTAATTGCCAAAAGCTCACTTAGCTCAAGAATTTGAAATTAAAGATTTTGGAAGTCTCAAGTATTTTCTCGCAATGGAGGTAGCTAGATCAAAAATGGAAATAGTTGTCTCACAAAGAAAGTATGTGTTAGACGTGTTAGAAGAAACAGGAATGGTTGACTGCAATCCTACAGATACACACATGGACGCATACAAGCTCAAATCAAATGATGCAAGCACACCAATCGAAAGGGGAAGATACCAAAGCTTGGTTGGATGGCTTATCAACCTTGCTCATACCCGTCCAGATATTGGTTTTGCAGTGTGTGTTGTTAGTCAGTATATGAATGATCCAAAAGAAGAACATAGGGAGCATATAAGAAGGATTTTAAGGTACTTAAAAATGAATCCTGAAAGTGGACTTCTGTTCAAGAAAAGCAACAATCGAGAGGTAGAGATCTGCACAAATGCAGATTGGGCCGGAGATGTTTCAGACTGACATTCTAACTTCAGGTTATTGCTCTTATGTGTGGGGCAACTTAGTAACATGGCTGAGTAAAAAGCAAGCAGTGGTTTCTCGAAGTAGCGCAGAAGCGGAATATAGGTCACTCTCACTTGGCATGTGTGAGGGAATATGGATTAACAGAGCCTTAAGTGAGTTAATGGTTGACATCAAAAGGCCGATCAGAATGCACTGCGATAATCAAGCCACAATCAGCATTGCTAAGAATCCGGTTCACCATGATAGGACAAAGCATATTGAGATCGATCATCACTTCATAACTGAGAAAGTAGATAAAAAGATAGTCAAGCTCGTCTACAAATTGCTGATATTCTACAAAAGTCCTTCCAAGAATCAGTTTTGAAAAACTTAGTTGCAAGCTGGGTATGTACAATCTGTAGAACCCAGCTTGAGGGGGGAGTGTGGAATTTAGGTTCCACGTTTTTAGCACTTGAATTAGTCTTGTTTGTTATTTAATTTTATGTTTCTTTGTTACATTCTGTTTTTATTAGGTTGCTTTTCTGTTTTTATTAGGCTGTTATAACAGAATAAAGAAGATTCCTATCTTTGTGGAAGTTGGTTGTAACTTTCTAGAGTCGTCAGCTATATTAGAGATGTAATCTCAGAATTATGGAATTCAATACAAGTACAGTAATTCTTCCGTAAAATTCTTATGTCTCGATTCTTTAAAATCCTTAGCCAATCGTTTAATGTGCCTATTGACTGTAAATTGCATATGGGCAAGCGGCTTTCGCATGGAACTCAACAGTGGATGTCGGATGGGACTAAACAGTGGCTGTCGCATGGGGATATGATACTTTCCCAGCATCCTGTCCAGTCAGCATCTCATTACTCATTACACAGCATGATGGCATGGTGGCATCTCATCTCAGAACTCATTACTCATTAAGAACTTTACCCAGAGAGAAGAGATGGCTTCTAAGGCAATTCAAAACTAATCATCAATGGTGACTTCCTTGCCATTACTTTCCTAATGAGCCGATATTATCAGTGAATGATCTTAGGTGGAATAGAGGAGCCACAAAGCAAGGATTAATGTTTTCCAAACTAGTTAAATAGATCAGTGGCCAATGTAAAGCATGATAGTTAAAAAGATTGGTGGCGAGTCATGTATATACTTCCAGCCCCTTCTTCCTCGGTTCAGATTCGCATATACTTCCAGCCTCCTCTTCCTCGGGTCAGATTCTCCCGCCCACCCTCTCTCTCCCTCTGTGATCCCAAGATCAGAAGTAATTCACACTCAACTTTTTCATATTTCTCTTTTTGCTAGCCAGTTTTACTAGTTTGACCTCCCTCCATCCCTCCCTAATCCTCATATCAGAAGTAATTCACTCTATCAGTTTTTTCAAAAAAATTTCCTTTTCATTAACCAGTTTTTCTGTTTTTGACCCAGGAATCCCATGTATTTGAAAACAAAATCCCAGTTTTTGAGTATGGTGTCTGGGTGCAATAAAAATGGATAGAGATTGAAAATACAAAAAATGAATTATTACACCAGAAGAAAAAATTTCACTCAGTTTATCAAAAATTTCACGTTCTGAAACTCATCTGAAACTTTATGCTATTCACATCGATACCATTAGGAATCAGTCAAAATTGATCGAAATCGAGTTTAAGAGCAAGTTTCGTCCATGCATCATCGAAAACGGGTCTGTAACAAACTCATTCCATGCTTGCGGTTCTTTATGGTGACAGTTGTGAAAACATGTCAACGCCATACCTAAATCCCATTCCAATTCAATATATCCATCATATAAAGCCCCCTAATATCACATCCTGCCCCACCTGTTTAGATAGTCTCTTACCGTCAGATCTGTACACCTATGACATTGACACAAACTAATCTAGATAAGGTATACTTTATGCAAAAAGAAGTCCTTTTGAGTGCTTGCTTTTACAATGCAAATTACCCAATAAAATAGACAAGAAAGACTTAGTGGAACCATGCCCAAGACCACTTTCAGCTTTGAGGCCAGCTGGCTATAACTCGGGAGCTGACAAGATAGACATAGAGGCGGTTAACATGGCATTAAAGTGAGTCAATGAGTTTCACCTCATTTTGAAGTTCAAATGCCGGAGCTGGTACTCCAAAAAGAGAGAAATCAGGCGTCAAAAAGATTTAGACAAGAATTAAGCTGTATTCTTTTGCTTTTCCATTTCAATATAGAGTTGTAAAAAGAGTTGAATATCTCTGCCACAACTTTTTCCCTAGGTCTAGCATATATATGTAGTTCTCCCCATTTCTAATCTAAGATTTTAATTTCAGTTTTATGTTTCTCTTTTTTATTTATTTGTTTTCTTTTTATTTTTTATTTTTTATTTTGGACAAATCAATGTTGAAGAATCACACTCGCTGAAGGCTCGCTCCGTCCATTCCGAATGCTACCATGGATCATTCGATTGCTGCTAAGATACATGAAAGTTCTAGGTATTTTAATTTCTGCATTCATTTACACCGAAAGTCAGGTAAAAGCACTGTTGCATAGTTCATGGTATGTGTCGGTACGCAGTACGGATACATGATACGCTACTTTAAGTGGTACGCAATACGAGTAGGTAGGAAGAGTATGTTCGGTATTCCGGATCATTGTGCACTCGTGTTGGGGTTGTGGTTCACTTAGGCTAGTATGTGCATAGACATATATGATATACATGTATATGTATGTATATGTATTAATACATGCATGTGTATATATGCACATATATATATGCACATAGATCTATTTCTTAGTTAGGGTTTTTTAAATCTCGATCATTTCCTTCTGTGTTTCTTCCATCAATCATTTTCATGGTAGATATTATGTTAATGCTAGATTTTGAACTTTCTCCTACGCATTCGGATTGGTTCTTTATACGATTCAGATCAAGAACTTTCTATGAATTAGGTCGTGTGATCCGGATCATGGATCCATGGGGTGTACGGAATTAGGGAACACTAGGTAAAATGAAGAAAGTTTTTTTTTCTAGAAATACAATGAGAGAGTTCATGAATTTGAAAAGAAAAAATAGCACATTTTTAAAGTAAAGATATAATGGAAAGTACAGTAATCAATGAATAACTCCATTGATTAATTATCTCATCACTAGCAATGCTTTCTCTACCAAAAATGGTCCTTCCAGTTGGGTCTCAAAGGCTAGACCATGGAAAAGAAAAGTTTTGAATGAAGTGTGTTTGCAGAAGCCACCATTTTGACTTGTAATATCTTCCTTCTATAAATTTTGAATATGCATTTAATCCAACTAAGTATTATGTCAGTAAAATATAGATGTCAAAGCAATTCTGTACCAATTTTTCATCTTTTTTATGACATTATCTTCAGTTGGTCATGCAAAGTTAAGAATTACTATATGTTATCAGTAATCAAATTAATCTACTGTGGCATTGTAATGAAGTGCAACTCTAGGATCATTGCCAGATAAATCATCACTATTTTATGGAATGACTACCCGAAAGCATACAGTATTCTTGCTGAAATTGGACTAAAATTTGGGAGGCCTGATGAGAAATCAGTACGCTCCCATGCTCATGGCTGACCCTAGTTTCTCCTCGGTCAACCCCACGGAACATGCGGTCATTTTCCTTCTCCAGAAGCAGCAATGGCAATTATCGAAAGCTGGCTCCACAATGGCAATCCTAACACACTACGTCAATGGCTATTCAGATTTCCCGCTCCCGCTCCCGCTCTATCACACATATTAATACCATGAGTAGACCCCCCCCCCCAAACCAAAAAAAAAAGTAACCATGGAATTAACTCTTTCCCTGATGTATTGAGCCCAACAAGCGCTGTCAAACATTGCTATCAGCCAGGATCTTTCTGGTTTTTCTTAGTTGATTTTCATCTATCAACAAAATCAAGGTTCCCCGATATAAAAGGTTGTGTGCATTGTCATTTGGATTCCTTAGGGATGAGTGACTTTTCTTGGAATCTTTCAGTCTGGAATTTCCAGCTCTGCTTTTCTTAATTTCTTGTGAGTTTAGTGCGTGGTTACAGCTTCATGGGTGGGGGTGGGGGGGAGTGATACAAATGAAATTCTAGAATGCATCTGTTTGTTGTTTTTCTAATGCCCTTTTAAGCTTTCCTAAAAAGTTATACGTCTATGATGTTTTTAAGATAGTCCAAAATGGACAAGCCCTTTAGACCTAATTGAACCGTGTTGATTGCTGGATAACTAACCACATTCTCGAGGAACATGGAATGGCTGCATCCATGTATTAGAGTCAATAGATTACTAATAAATTGGATTTTAAGTCAAAGTAACTCTCTCTTTTCCATGTATTAGAGTCAATAGATTACTAATAAATTGGATTTTAAGTCATAGTAACTCTCTCTTTTTCAAAAAGAATAGTCATATCAGAAGTGTAGTTTGTTTTTATATATATATATATATATATATATATGGGATTAATGGGTATCATACGCCATATGAGAGCTTCTCTCATACTCCCTCTCACATAAAGCACCCAAGTACAAGCCCACATGGGCTTGTACTTGGTTGTACTTGGGTGCTTTATGTGAGAGGGCGTATGAGAGAAGCTCTCATATGGCATATGATACCCATTATTCTCTCTATATATATATATATATAGCGATCTTTGGTTGCGAAGAAGAGGCTTTTCGCACCGTGCGAAAAAAAAATTTAGCTTTTTTTTGAAAAAAAATTCAAAAATTCTTTTTTTGATGTTTAATCCATACAATTATATACCCCCAGGGAAAATAATGGGTGAACCCGTTGGGGATTAGAGCACATCCACCCGTTACAAATTTAACGGTCTCAAAACGTGCGAATTTGATGAAATGCCTTGATCGAAGGCCAAATGACATTATTTCTCAACGATTATTTTTTGAGGGGGTATAACAACATATAATGAGGATGGAAAAAAAAATTTTTGAAAAAAATTTCAAAAAAAACTAAAAACATTTTCGCACGATGCGAAATGTTCTCATTTGAAAATTTTCCTATATATAATATTTAATGTAGAAAAGCTGCCACCAAATCCAATGGATCAGGTGGCAAGACACAAAAAAGGTGGGAAGTACAAGTCCCATGCGGGGCTTGTACTCACTGGGTCCCACCTTTTTGTGTCTTGCACCTGATCCATTGGATCAGGTGCCACATGCTCTACATTAATCCCTATATATATATACTAGTCATAACCCGTGCCCTCGGGTAGAGTTCATTTAAAATCTTTGTTTCCCCAAAAATTATTTCCTCCAAAACTTTGGGAAATATAATATTCCGCTTCACAATTTAAAAGAACAAAAATTTAGCGAGCGCTAAAGGCGCTCGCGGGCGCATAATTAATTAAATCCATGTAATTAACTCATTCCACATAATTAATTCTTTCCCATAAGTAATTCCACAAATAGTAAACTATATTTCCCAATGATGGAGGAAGTCAGGCTCTTTAATCTTTGACTGGCCAGTACCATCTATCTTTCAATTAAATATGATAGCCATCTCTCTCTTTAGCTCGATGGAGTAGGGGAGACAGATGAAAACGCTGGGGAGGAAAACGATGGGGGGAGGAAAACTCGGTGGAGTTTTTTGCCACATGGGAGAGAGGGGTGAGAGAGAGAGATTGGTTTTGATGAAGGAGAGTTATTGTAAGTGAGAGGTGTTAAAGTTTCTTTTCTTGGAACAGGTGGGGATTCAAATTTTTGGGTGGGAACCAGCTGTGTTAATTTATGTTAGATTGAATGGATGGGATTTCTGCCACGTCATCAATTCATGTAATCAAATCTCATTGAATCTAGACACGTCAGCGATCCACGTGCTGAGGTTTTTTTGTTTTCCCAAACACTCATCTCAAAACCTTCTTTTATCAAGATTAAATCCTAGCCATTCTTCTATCAACCTCTTTATACATCAGCTGACATCACCTTGCCCTAATCAACAAGGCAATTCAAAAGAGTCCTCAAATGTAATATAGAGATATATTCATATATATACGAGGATTATGGAGGTGTGCTGTAAGCACATGAAATTTTGCCTGTGTTGTCAGCAATTTCACCCCCAAAAACAATTTTTTTGAAAAAGATTGAAGTTTATTCTACTACTTGTTGACTACCTCTCCACCAATTTTCAAGTCAATCCAACCCTTTTGAACCTCCATCCATGAATTTCAAAAGGATAGCTCAAGTTCTGAAACTGTCAGCGCAATATTTTTGAAATGCATGAATGAATACTCAAAAAGTGTTGGATTGACTTGAAAATTGGCGGAGAGGTAGCTAACAAGTAGTAGAACAAACTGCATAAAAAATTAAAATGTTTTTTGGATGTGAAATTGCTGACAGCACAGGAAACCCAAGCATGTGCTGTCACCGCACCTCCATATTCCTCTGTGTGTGTGTGTGTGTATATACTAGTCATAACCCGTGCCCGTGGGTACGATGCATTTAAGATTTTCCCTCGTAAAATCTTTGTTCCCCAAAAAATTATTTCCACAGCCAAAATTTAAAAAACAAATTATCATAAAAATATTTAGAGGCATAGACGCCTTCGACGCAGAACAAATTCGACGTGGGCACCATCGGCGCAGAATAATAAATTAGCGTTAAAAAAATTAGCGAGCGCCTTCGGCTCGGTTCATTTAAAGCCGAATTTGTTGTTCCATGTTGAAGGCGCCTTGATCATAACTTAAATGTGTAGATGCCTTGATCAAATCTTAAATGGAAATTTTGGAGACTTTGTGTGTATTTTGTGTAGTTGCACAACTAACTTTAATGTGCCGATAGCCATTTTTCCCATGTATCTCAACAAAAAAATCTTGGTCCATACAGATTCGACTTCATTTAACATCTAAAAATATCTTTTAAATTAATGAGAAAACCCAAATAATAATTAATAACGGTTCAATGATTTACTCAAAAAGATGAAGCCAAGCAAGTATTAAATTCTGACAGCGTAAAGTGTGAAAAGGGTCAGGCCCTGATAGCGTTGCAAGTTCCCGCATTTAATCAAGGGGAATACTAATTTCTCACAAAATTTTACATTGTGGGTTCCAGCTCACCGATCCAAGTGAGTAAATCCACGCTCTCTCAGCCGTTGGATTGACTGACACACCCACTGGTGTCATCCAAAACCAAGAGGAAATAATATCACTCTCTCTTCTCCTCTTTCAAAATGTATAGTTTTCCAACCAAATTGATTCCTCCCAAAACTTTCTCAAAATTCATCTCAACCTTCCATTCTTCAAGAACAAATTCTAGCCACTCTTTATCTTGTCCTAATCAGCCCTAGAATTCAAAAACAGTTGTGTTCTAATATAGATATATATATATATGAATAATGGGTATCATACGCCATATGAGGCAACCCTCATATACCCTCTCACATGAAGGGGGACGGGTACAACAAGTACAAGCCCATGTGGGCTTGTACCCGCCCCCTTTATGTGAGAGGGCATATGATACACATTATCTTATATATATATATATATACTAGTCATTACACGTGCCCATAGGGCACTGTTTATTTAATGGCTGAGTTTTTCTCCCCCACAAATTTCAAGTTCCCCCAAATTTCAAGTTTTCCCACAAAATTTCAAGTTTCCCCCCAAATTTAAGTTTTCCCCCAAAATTTAAGTCCCCCCAAAATTGTCATTACCATCTAGGACAAACTTGCCACGTAGAACAAAGCTTTATCCTGGTAGGAAAAGATTCAAAATCTTCATAGAACTGGAAAAAAATGGTCGGAAGGGGTGAGAATAAAAAGTGTGGGTGGGAGTGTGGGGAGGGTCCATGGGCAAAAATACAAAAACCGGGGTTGTATGTGCAAAATTCCCCACCTCCTCTTTTATCCCTCAAAATCTCATCTCTTATATTTTCTCTTATCCAATTTCCCTGTTTTATATAATAGATATCCAAATTCTCTTATCCAATTTCTCATGTCCAAATTCTCTTATCAATTTCTCTTGATAACATCCGTCTTTTATATAATAGATATCTCTTATCCAATTTCTCTTGTCCAAGATCTCTTATCCAATTTCTATTGATAACATCTCTCGTTTGTAATATAGATATCTCTTATCCAATTTCACTTGATAACATCACTCTTATCCAATTTCTATTGTCCAATATCTCTTATTCAATTTCTCTTGATAACATCCCTCTTTTATAATATAGATATCTCTTATCCAATTTCTCTTGTCCAATATCTCTTATCCAATTTATCTTGATAACATCCCTCTTTTATAATATAGATATCTCTTATCCAATTTCTCATGTCCAATATCTCTTATCCAATTTCTCTTGATAACATCCCTCTTTTATAATATAGATATCTCTTATCCAATTTCTCTTGTCCAAAATCTCTTATCCAATTTCTCTTGATAACATCCCTCTTTTATAATATAGATGTCTCTTATCCAATTTCTCTTGATAACATCCCTATCTTATAATATAGATATCTCTTATCCAATTTCTCTTGTCCAATATCTCTTATCCAATTTCTATTGATAACATCCCTCTTTTATAATATAGATATCTCTTATCCAATTTCTCTTGTCCAATATCTCTTATCCAATTTCTCTTGATAACATCTCTCGTTTGTAATATAGATATCTCTTATCCAATTTCACTTGATAACATCACTCTTATCCAATTTCTATTGTCCAATATCTCTTATTCAATTTCTCTTGATAACATCCCTCTTTTATAATATAGATATCTCTTATCCAATTTCTCTTGTCCAATATCTCTTATCTAATTTATCTTGATAACATCCCTCTTTTATAATATAGATATCTCTTATCCAATTTCTCTTGTCCAATATCTCTTATCCAATTTATCTTGATAACATCCCTCTTTTATAATATAGATATCTCTTATCCAATTTCTCTTGTCCAAAATCTCTTATCCAATTTCTCTTGATAACATCCCTCTTTTATAATATAGATGTCTCTTATCCAATTTCTCTTGATAACATCCCTCTCTTATAATACAGATATCTCTTATCCAATATCTCTTGTCCAATATCTCTTATCCAATTTCTCTTGATAACATCCCTCTTTTATAATATAGATATCTCTTATCCAATTTCTCTTGTCCAATATCTCTTATCCAATTTCTCTTGATAACATCTCTCGTTTGTAATATAGATATCTCTTATCCAATTTCACTAGATAACATCACTCTTATCCAATTTCTATTGTCCAATATCTCTTATTCAATTTCTCTTGATAACATCCCTCTTTTATAATATAGATATCTCTTATCCAATTTCTCTTGTCCAATATCTCTTATCCAATATATCTTGATAACATCCCTCTTTTATAATATAGATAATTGCAAGATTAAATGAGGTGCATAAGTGATTGGAAAATATGAAATACAAATACAAATAATAGTTTAAGAATGTGACACACACTTAACAATCCTAACGCCTTCCCGTGCTCCAGTAACACGTCTCCAGCTGTTGCATTTATGCCCCCCCCCTCCCGGCCCCAAAAAGGCAGATGTGCATGTGCCCCCACCCACACACACAGAGAGGGGGGATGTATGTAGGTAGGTTACGGTTGTACCCTAACCCCATTTTAGGTCGGGGTCTAATTGACAAAAGTGTGTCTCGCTAGATGTGCTTCTTAACATGGCATTAAGACTTGTGCCCTAACCTTTGATGTAGGCCGTGATGGATTTTTGATGGAAAATTTCGGTAGATTTGAAAAAAAAATAGTTAAATGAGTTTTTTAGCTTCACACCAAGAGTTCCGAGTCTTCCCACTAGGGGGCATTTCTCAGTTTTGGGAAAAAATTTCCATTGACATATTCATTAATTAAAAATAAACCAATCTATGGCCTTTATATATGCTTACAATAATTCCTAACCCTATTCCCATCTTAGGTGGGACTAAACTCTAAAATAAAAAAACTCCTAATAACTAAAAGGCTCAAACTCCAAAAAATAACAATAAAATAAAAATAAAAATAAAAATAAATAGTTTGACTCTAACTTGTCCACCGTCATTCTTAGGGCTGTTGACGAACAGAACGTTCAACGAACTACTCGTGAACAAGCTCGGTACATGTTCGTTTACGTTCGTGTAGGAAGCTTAATGAACAAGCTTGAACAGATTTTTATAGCTCGGTTAGTAAATGAACAGAGCTTGAACATAACAATGTTCGTTCGTTTATGTTCATGAACAAGCTCGTTAAGTATTCGTGAACAAGCTCGTTAAGTGATGTTCATGAACAAGCTCGTTAAGTGTTCGTGAACGAACATATACCAAAAATAGTAAATTTAGATACATACTATATTTTTTTATTATGCTTGGAATGAAGCTTGTAATGGGATATATGGAGCTATTATGCTGGATTTGTTTGTTTTTGTCCTGTAAATATTTAATTGATTTAGTCATTGGCAATAATGTTTAAATATTATTAATCCTGATGAAAAAATTGACATTCATTTTTTTGTTTGAAAATCTGTTCATGAACAAGATTGATTTGTGTTCACAAACAAGCTCACGAACAAGCTCGATAAGTCTTGTTAACGAACAGAACGTTCGATTAACCACCCGTGAACAAGCTCAGTAAATGTTCATTGACGTTCGTTTACGTTCGTTCGGTAAGCTTAACGAACAAGCTTCAACAGGTTTTTAGAGCTCGGTTAGTAAACGAACAAAGTTTGAACATGGATTTTGTTCATGAACAAAACCAAGCTTCATGTTCAAGCTCGTTCGTCAACAGCCCTAGTCATTCTTCACCAGCATGTGAACTTTACCACCTGGTGAAGGACAGCAAAAGTAGTACAGCTGAACAAAAATCAATAGTTCTCTGCCGTTGGAGAAGATGCGTTCACGAACCTTGAAATGTAATATGTGTGGATGGACAGAAGAATATCCTCGATAATTTCTCTCAATTCGTAAAAGAGAATAGCGTATAAAATTTGTTTGTTAGTCAAGTACGAGGGATCGATGATAACGAACTTAATGTGATCAATCAACTTCAGTGGTGCTTCTACCTCAAGTTCTAGCGCATGTTCAACAGATAGCTCTAGACATGGCTCTGTCTCGAAATATGGTACGGGATCAAGCTCGGGTTCTAGCTCAAAATAAGGCACATGATCAATTCTGGTTCTGACTTCAGCTTATGTTTAAGCTCACATTCTGCCTCAGAAATTGGACCAATCTCTATCGTGGGCTCTGACTTGAGTTTACCCTGTTTTTCCCTCCATAATTGTTCAATCCCTTGAGAAATTCTTTTGTTACTCTCACTTAGCTCTTCATCTGACTACATTTTTTCCTTCGGGCTTGAAGATTAATGGGGTACCTATGGAATATATCAAGGCTTGGGAAAATAGCGAGATTGAAAACGGAGTTTGAACACTGACCATTGACGACAATGAATTGAAAGTTACATATACCAGGATCTCACTTCTCATTTGATCATGTGATATGCATTTGAATATGTCTGCTCTTATGAAAAATCAAAATTGGAGAATAAATATTCTGGATGGAAGTTCCCATCATCATATCCATACCAATCATCGAAGCAATAAAAGTATGAGAGCCGATCATACAGTGTTTTGGGAGAATATTCTTTGTAGTTTTCATCGTAGTAATAAGTGTTGTATCCCATAATTTAGAGCAGATCTTCTTATATAGAGAGTACATATGCATAGCTGGCTGAATCGGCTATCCACTGACACAAACAGCACTGAATTTGGACTTCAAACAACTCCAGAATCTTTAAATTTGCAAAAGTGCACAAAAATTCCAGAAAATTGAACCAAAATCCTCATAAAATCACCACGGCTCACCGTTGGAGCAGTAGCTCGACCAAGCCATTGACTCGATCAACGCTGCTCGGCTGAGCCGTCATGGGTCGACGGCTCGGTTGAGCTGGATTCAGTTAACGCACCGACGGCTCGGCTCGGCGAGCCGGCATGACCTCGGGGTCGTCTCGACCTCGGGGACGTCTCGACCGAGTCGGTATCGTAGCTCGTCGATGCCACTTGCACTGACATCGATTTCCGACGATTTTGGCAGTGGTTCACCGTCAGATCATAGTTGCATGTTTGCCTGGAGGCAGCGAACACTTTTATGGGATCGATAGCCCTGGTCGGCTCCAATGGTGGCGTCAGCAAACTCCAGTGATGTAGAAGGCGACGATACGTTGATTTCACTCAACGACAACGGGGTTTCTGGGTAAGGAAGAGGTCACCGACATCATGGAGGAATGGGGCGGCGGCGGCATAGGATGGGGGCTTCTGCAGGCAAAGACGACGGCTTTTTAAGCGCTTAGGGTTTAGGGTTTTGTGATTCTTCTTTTTTTGGATCGGAGTTCGAAAAGAGCGAAGATGGGATAAAGAGCGAAGAAGTGATCTTCGGCTCTGATACCAAATTGATATAAGACGAGATGGAATTGGAGATTTTAATGAAGGATTTGGATATATTTGGAAAAGAATTGATAAAGTAGGGTTTATTGGCTTCTCATCAAGAGTTCTAAGGCTTCTCACCAAGAGGGGGAACCTTTCTCAGATTTGAAAAAAAATTCCATTATTATATTCATTGATTAAAAAAACAATTGAATGCATTTAGATAGGTTTACAACTTTTATTAACCATATTCCCATCCAGTGTGAGACTAAACTCTCAAATAATAAAACTCCTAATAACTCCTAATAACTAAAAGACTCAAACTCTAAAAGATAAAATGAAAATGAAAAAAATTGACTCTAACTGGTCCACCATAAACCACTCTCTCTTCTCATATCTCTTCTTTCACCCTCTCTAAGGCGATGCAAAGGACAGAGCAACATCAACTATTTGAGGATTTGCCGAAGCACAAAGACGCAGCAAGGCAGCAAGATTAGCGTCGGCTACGGCCACACATATCTGTTTTTCCTTTATTGAATGCACCACCTAGTATAAGCGCTGGAGGCCCAACCAAAGCGGCCTGGAGCGGCCTCTACCTAAGAGACAACTTTTTAAAATATTGTAGTGATGTTGAAGGTGATGAACTTTAGAGAGCAAAGCAAAAAATATGCTCAAAAATAAAAAATAGATAGCAATGTTCCAAATAGTGGGTGTCAAGTTTATAGCACTCGAGACAAATCCAGGTCTGATGACGAATATCCAATGATATGTCAAAACATTAAATATCAAGCACCAGTATGGATAAAAGATATATGTTTCATGTATTAACAAAATTTAATGTAAATGTATTATCCTAATTGTGATTTGTCAAACAAAATTATTTTTAAATGTGATATCTTTAAAAATCTTATTCGTGTCATGCAACCAAACAAGTAAGAAAGTGATACTTTGTTAGCACAGTTAACTTATAAACTAATAGTCACAAAATCCAGAAATGAATAAGTAAACAATACGACACTATTATAATCCACGTACAAAACATCATGCCTGGGATATTCGGGAAAAATATCGGTTGGAATGTTTAATAATGACCCAACATGTCAGAAAAACTAATACAACCTGTTGTAGAATAGATTTGCTTTCTGATAGGAACCCAAAAGCAAATCTGAAATTTTATTAGAAAAACTGAAAATAAAGAGGATAGATTGATTATAATTGTAGGGGTAATTGCCCTCCCAAGACGCCGATTGATAGAAGACGTCCGCACCCTCCCGTAGGCCGAAGAACTATCTCTTCGATCTCAAAGTAGTCAAAATCCACACACCTAGAGCCGGCCGGCCTCCCTCCTCATATATAATCATCTAACTAAAGTCTAATTACCTAAATGCCCCGATTCTAATAAAATAACACAAAAGGCCCAAAGGTGGATTGGATCTATCATTACTCTGCCCCCGAGAACCACATTGTCCTCAATGCGGTGCATGAAGTCTCTGGCGGTCCTACTCCAAGGGAATGTCAGCATCCCCTCTGGGCTCTTCCTCCTCCATTATATCCTCCTCCTCGTGCCCGAAGATCAGCACTTGCAACTTGCGCACTCCTCAATGGTGTCCTGGGGTGAACCTCTCATCGCATCTGAAACACAGCCCTTTCTGCATCTTCTCCATCATCTCGGCATCAGTCATCCTCCTAAACTGACCCTCTGCTGGCAGTGCGCTACTCTTCTCCCCAATCTTCTCATTACTCACCTGATTTTTCCCTCTAGTCACCTTCAACCCCACCGACCGATGCTAGAGCTCCACGCGGAACCTGCCCACCCCAACTTCCTATGGCTCTCCTCTCCTCTATGGCTCCATCTGATGGTCCTCTACCATCTGTGCCATCTCCATGACCTCCACCAGCCCCTGAGGCTTGTATGGGCAAATACCAGAGCGAATAATGGACTTCAGACCCTTCATGAAAGTACCCTCCAGTGACTCATCACAGACCCATCACACTCGCCCTGAGAGGGTCTCAAATTGCTCTATATACTCCCTAACAGACCCGACATGCCTGAGTGTGAACAACTGCTCCTGGAGATTCCCCATTTGCGGCTCCCGAAACCTCTCCAATATGTTGTCCATGATCTCCTCCCAACTGCGAAATGGTCGATGTTGCTCCCTCCACTGATACCACGCCAGAGCATTACCCTCCAGACATATTGTTGCCGCCTCTAACTTATGTGCCTCAGTCATACTGGACACAGTAAAGAACATCTCCGACATGTAAATCCATGCATGTGGATCCTCCTCCTTAAATATGGGCATCTTTAATTTCTGTACTCTGTTGTCCACCCCAAAGTGACCCTGATCTGCTCTTCCGTCGTGATGTCTCTAGCGGTTGGGAAGGTAAGAGTATCGATGCCCTTCGAAGCCCCCATGTGGGTCTCCTCGTCCTTCGTAATCTTCCCAATCATCACCTCCTCCATATGCCCCTCCCCCTTCATCTTCGTAGTTGTCGCCCCCTCCTTCATTCGGATAAAACCCATCACCTCGCATGTCTTGAAAAGCAGTGTAACGGCTGAAAATGATCCTCGTAGCCATGGCGCGTCTGCGGAGGCCGAGGAGCCACTGTTCGGCCTGCTTGAAAAATCACCCTGGCGGCTGTCGGGGGTCGCCGTGGATTGTCGGTCCTTCGACAGCCCCTACCGGGGTTGCCAGTGGCCCGGCAGGCCTTCTGATGGGCCGGGCAGGGTCGGTCGACCCTGCTGGAGGCCGGTAGGGTTCAGCCGACCCTGCCGGAGCCCAAAGTGGGCGGTGTGGCTGCCGTCGCCCCTATTCTGGGCCCCCGGTTGGGTCTGGGGGTTCAGCCAGCTGCCCTCGAAGCTCTACTGATGTCCGACGATCTCCTCTTCCCTCCACGGCTTTTTCTCTTCATCTTTGAAGTAATCGTCGACGTCGAAAAGCAAGCCATCATCAAAATTCTCCATCTTTTTCTTCCCCTTTTCCAAAGGTGCCATCTTTTTCGAAGGATTATGGTTTGCGACGTCGTTTCCACCCTTCCCGGTGAAGATCGAAAGTTGAAAGATGATTTGCAGGGGGCCTCGTCTTGTTTGTCTTGCCTAGTCGTGATCCTCTCGTTGGAAGCCATAATCCTCTCGTTTGAAGCCACAATCCGATTAACGGAAGCCGTTAGCTTTGCAATTGCTTCGTCGTTCCCCGCTAGAGTTTTCTTTATGCCCTCAATCTCGCCAGTGAATTTTTCCTCCACCGCGTCAATGCGATCTTTGGATCTCGTTGCCGCCGCCATGGATCGACGCGCTCTGCTACCAATTGATAGGAACCAAAAAGTAAATCTGAAATTTTATTAGTAAAGCTGAAAATGAAGGGAATAGATTGATTACAATTGTAGGGGTAATCGCCCTCCCAAGACGCCGATTGATAAGAGACGTTCGCACCGTCTCGTAGGCCGAAGAACTATCTCTTCGATTTCTCAAAATAGTCAAAATCCACACACCTAGGGCCAGCCGGCCTCCCTCCTCTTATATAATCATCTAACTAAAAGTCTAATTACCCAAATGCCCATATTCTAATAAAATAACACAAAAAGGCCCCAAAAGTGGGCTGGATCTATCACTTTCATGTCATTGCGGTCAATAATCACTTTCACTTTCAGCCAACATGTCCCAACATGCCAGCCAACATGTCCCAACATGCCAGCCAACATGTCCCAACATGCCAGGGACATTTAAACAGTGATAGGAGAAACCAATGGTTTCATTCCTTCATAACATTTTTGGATTCGGTCATTACGCTATAGGTTTCAGTTTTTGTATTGCCTAACAATCTATATTACATTTGAGGACTTTTTTGAATTGCCTTGCTCACTAGGACAAGCTGATGTCATGCTGATGTATAAAGAGGTTAATAGAAGAATGGCTAAGATTTAATCTTGGTAAAAGAAGGGTTAAGATAGTGTTTGGGAAAACCAAAAAACCTCTTTGGAAATATATATACATGGAATATGGGAAAGAATTAAGTATGTGGTATTACTTATGGGAAAGAATTAATTATGTGGAATGAGTTAATTATATGGAATTAATTAAGTATGCGTCCGCGCGCGCCGAAGGCGCCCGCTAAATGTTTGTTCTTTTAAATTGTGGAGTGAAATATTATATGTACCAAAATTTTGGAGGGGGATATAATTTTTGGGGAAACAAAGATTTTAAATGACATGTGTTATGACTAGTATAATATATGTTTAAGTATTAGCTTTTGGTAGTTAAAACAGAAGGCGATGTTTATTAAATAATAAAAACTTTGTCCCCCAATCTTAAAGACAATCTAATTAATCTTAATCTTTGATTCATAGGATTGTATAAATCTTAATATCGATATAGTTATAATTCTTAATTTCATTAAGTGTTAGATATTATTTAAAAAACCACTAAGAGTGACATATAAATGTAAAATATTAGTAAAGTGGGGATATGCGTAAGTATAGGTTAAATAGCTTGCCAGGTTGTGTATTGGTTTATATTTTACCCAAAGCCCAATTCATCAATCTACTACTCCATTCGGATTCGACTTAACCCAAATTCATACGCGACACACATTATATATTGATTCTTATGATAGAGACCGGTCCATTTCTCCAACCCTAGCCGCTCAAACATTACAAACCATATCCACCTCACAGCCATGTGAAAGTGAGACTGCCACCACGCGAGGTCGAGATCGCCGCCATCATCACCTGAACACGAGAGTATGAGATGATGAGGCATGATTTGAGGCAACATGCATGTACATTGGTTCTTTCCTGTTCACTTCTTCATCATTTTCTGGTTTTTCTCTCTTTTCTTCTTTGATTTCACATTATAACTTGGGTAGCTTCATTCTAATTTTTTTTTTCAGATAGACTTCATGATCTTGGGCTTTGATTCATGATTTTCCCATTTTTTGATGTTTACTGCATTAATCAGCTGAAACCGATTATCAGGCCTTGTTTCGGATCAGTACCATCCAACCGATCCGAAACGGTTGAAACTTTTGGTTTCAGCCAAGACAACGAACCTTGGGAGAAACAATTGACTTGTACAATTGCTATTTAACTGAAGTACAGTATGTTAGCAATCATGTGCACCTCGAGTTGTTATACATATAAATTAAATCTCGTGAGCATACCATTCATTTGTACTTGTATTCATATTGTACATATGTCATGACAACAAATAAATAATATGATGTATGTTACAAGGTCATTAAATAAGTGAAGATAATACATACCGAAAGTTTCAAAGTATCACATAATTCAGACAGTTCTGGCTTCAAACGGAGGAGGAGGGTCTTCTGTGCATTGCGCCTCCCTTCAGATTCACCCATGGAAAATTTATGTAGCTCTGAAGCATCATCAGATGCTGAAGATGCTTGTAAATTTTGAGCTACATCATTCATAATACTAGCTGTACTTGGCATAGACCGAGATCCAACAATAGAGCGATTGTCATAGGTTTCTGCATATTTGATGTCAATTAGTTCCCACCAGACAAAGAAATAACAAGAAATGCAACTAAAAATACCAAAGACAAGACCAGTTAAATATCAGTTGAATATTCTATCAACAGTATGCATTCACCTGGTTCCTTGGGCACGTTGTTTGGGAGAGACGGTGTTGTCGTCGGGGAAACTGATGCTGGATGAATATGAGCACCATGAAAACTGTCATCAGCCACTTTAGACCCCTCGCTGAGTCCTCTTGTTTTGTCTTCAAGACATGTCTGCAGACAGATTGGATCCACAGTGTTGGTAGATAATTTCCTACGTTTTTTGCTCACTTCACTATTCTCGACTTCGGGTGTCTTTAAAGATTCCTCAAAATATTTAACCTTTCTACGAATCCTTTGAGATGGCTCGCATATGAATCTCCATTTAGGATATCTTTTCTCCAATAAATTCGACCAGAAACTAGACGGATCTTTGTCCAGCGAGGACATTCCATCCTTCTCACCAACCAAGCTAATATTTCTTGAATATGAGGCTCCACTCTGCTGAGCTTTAATCAAAAGGAAGCATTGGCAACTGTCATCTTCAGCCTTCTCCAGTAACTCCCTCACTACTTCCCCCAGGACATCATTAAGGAACTTCAACGTGGAATCAGTTGACAAACAATTATCAATGGAACATATAGAATAATGCCGATGGAACTCATCAAGTTCTTTGAACAGATGAAAGGCACCCCAACTAAGTAACAAATGGCTATTGCTAGTGCTTATGTTCTGAATGTTACTATCTAGGATTATATCTTCCTTTGCAAATATCAGAAGCTTCTCTTCAACTGTGCATGCTGAATATAAACGGAACACTTTAACATGTTCAGACTGAGTCTCGATATGTATCCTTTGAAGGGATCTAAGGTCATTCAATGGATTCCAGTCACTATTGAATATAACAACAGCATCAACTGAAGAAAGCTTGATGCTTGGCAGACAAGCACGATTTTCAATTAGAAAAACAAATCTCCCCTTGGCCTTGTCATTAAACTTACTCGTTGCAGCTAGTTTCTTTGACATGATTAATCCACTGTCGACACGTTCGTATGAATCTGGACCAAATCTATATTGGATAAAATCATCTAGAATATCACCAATCGAATTCCTTCCAGCACCACCAATGGACTGACGCACCAAAAAGTACAAATGAATTCATATATAATAGAAATACATGTACATACACACATACATGCAAATGGAGAATAATGGATATCAGCTGCCCTAGTAGGTAAATTCCTCCAGTGGCTGCTGGAAAGTCTAGTATCTACTCTTTCAAATGATTGACATTGTTCATGCTTATCTCCACATAGCGAAACATACATGCACCAAACATCTTTGATTTTCAAATTATTTTCTCTTGCATCAGGTGGTTAGAAATCAACAGTTTTTCAAAAATATAACATTTCACGACTATAGGTCCATAGGCAGAGAGCAAGCAAACCACAAGGATTCTGGTGTGCTTATGTTTTAGGACATGAAGATTAACATGCAGTGCCAATCGTCAAATAGAATGGAGAGTGAATATTTTTCCTGCCATATATGCAACAATTATTTTAAAAATTGAGGAGACACTATGTCATATGATGCATGGGAAAATAGTTTTCAATGGCACGACCTTTCCTCCCTTAAAATGGAATGGAAAGGTGATTCCTTAGGTAGACAGCATAGGTGTCATGGTCCATAAATGTTCCTGGTGATTTGCATGCCCTAAGTTGAAAAAAAAACATGTGCTCTACTAGACAAAAAACACCAACTTAAGTGGTCTTGTTTGTTTTATTCTCGATAAATCATTCTTCACAACCACTTGGTGTGCTTATGTTTTAGGACATGAAGATTAACATGCAGTGCCAATCGTCAAATAGAATGGAGAGTGAATATTTTTCCTGCCATATATGCAACAATTATTTTTTAAAAATTGAGGAGACACTATGTCATATGATGCATGGGAAAATAGTTTTCAATGGCACGACCTTTCCTCCCTTAAAATGGAATGGAAAGGTGATTCCTTAGGTAGACAGCATAGGTGTCATGGTCCATAAATGTTCCTGGTGATTTGCATGCCCTAAGTTGAAAAAAAAATGTGCTCTACTAGACAAAAAAACACCAACTTAAGTGGTCTTGTTTGTTTTATTCTCGATAAATCATTCTTCACAACCACTTGATGCATGGTGGTAAGGTATTAAAATTGGCAATTTACTATACACAATCATTTTAGGAGATGGGGATCGGATAAGCTGTGAGTGATCTGTGAATCATCCGTTTTCATGCTCTACCATGAGCTTTTAGGCCAACTCCTCAGGGGAGAACATAAGGAATCACTCTAGAAACACTTCACTTATGTGTGTGTATGCTCATACCTAAACACCTAAGTGAGATTTAGAAAGCAATCCGTCAGCAGAAAACAGTTCAGTTTCAGAGATGAGCTAACAGCAAATATGTGGCGCTGCAAGAAAAGCTTGAGCTCAGTCAGAAACTTTTAACCAACTGGTAGTTATGAGTAGACACCGTTAAAGCATTAGAATAGTAGTGAGGAACGCATGGATGTTTTAGTTATTTAAATTTAATTATAAGATATTTACTCTTTCCACTTAATTCCGTATTTCTAATTGTGTTCTTCTGAACTTCCCCTACCGAATCAGAGGGGAACTGTTATACTTGCTTCCGTTTTTGCATTAATTTTATAGTTATCACTGTCTATTCTGTTTTCTTTTTTTTTTGGTTTTGAATTATATTCCCGCTACACTTTAGCGCATTCCTTGATAGTTATGAATCATCACCAACATTCTACCAATATAACATGTTCAATTTCTCCATATCTACTGCAAGTTTGTTATATCCACTATGTTAAAATGCAGAATATATGGTGTTTGGTGTAAAGTGCATGGGGTGTTTTATGTAAGATTGTAATATCGGATCTCTATAAATAAAGATATCTTAGTTGAGAGATATCTTCTGATTCTCGCAAACCCTTCCACCAAATAATCCATCTCTGATTACCACATGGTATCATTGCCACAAAAACAAAAACCCTAACACTGGCCCAAAAACACTATTCATCTAGCAACACCCCCCCCCCCCCCCCCCCCCCCCAAAAGTTTGGTAGTCCGTTTCAACTGAACCATCAATGGGGTGTGGTTCTGTAGCTCCTTCACCCCCAGTCGATTGAAGGGTCATCTGAAAATATCATCCAAATCAAGCTAAGAGTCTCTGACATGGAGTTGACTATTGAATTCCATGTCACCTAGGTAAAGCTTCAAGAATCACTAGCATAAATATCGGTTCTCATTCCATGTTCATCTCTTGCTTATCTGCACTCATTGAGAACAATGATTTCAACTATTCCTGCAATCATTGTAGTCACTAAAGAATTATAGAAGAGTCTAATCCTCCTTTAGGCTATTTCGTAAATACTCACAAACTACCTTATAAGCTCTATTCTGGTTATTGGTCCCTTGGTCTCTGAATGGAGCTCTATCAAATACTCACATAGCTCCTTGTCCGTTGTCATCGCGATTACAGATAATTCTGTAGTCATCACGTTTCCATTCTGTAACTTCCATGTTTGAAGGATCATCTGTAAGATGAATCTCCTTCCCTCGGCCGAAAATATGATTCTTAACAGGTATTCTTCACTTCTTCACTGTAACAAATTGGTGACATCTGCCACTAGCCACTACATCAGCTGGACATCAAAAATACCTTAGTGGTGTTCTTATAAGAATGTCTATTTGGAGCAACCACATGGGTTTATTACTCAGAGTCTAGAAAAATCTATCAGTTGAAACGTTAGCTGTATGGACTGAAGCAATCTCCACACACATGATTTGAAAGATTTTCTACTATGATTCCTGAAGCGATCTCCGCACGCATGGTTTGAAAGATTTACTACTATAATTTAAGAATTTGATATGCATAGGGTAAAGAAAGATTACTCCGTACTGTTTTGGATACATCAAGGAAGACATCTTGCTAGTGGTTTATCGGTGTTAAAATGGTCGCCGAAGATGATTAGAAAATTAAAACTTTGAAAGCACACTTCCAGCAATATTTCCAGACCATTGATCTTGACCCACTGCGTTACTTTATTGGCATAAAGGTAGCTCGATCATTGGAAGGCATTCTGTTATCATGGAGAAAGTATGTACTAAATATTCTGACAAAAATGTACTACATATTCTTACAAAAACAACTATCTGGATATAGCCCATCAGCTCTCATATGGATGCAAATTCAAAATTGCTATCAGATCAAGAGCAACACTAGATGATCTCAAATGGTACATGAGACTTGTAGAAAAGCTCAACCATCTCAGTGTGACTCGACCTAATGTCATGTAACTAATTAGTGTAATCAATCAGTTCATGTGAGCTCTACGTACAAACCATTGGGAGTCTATGCTTCGAATAATATGCTATCTGAAGGGTGCACCAGGCAAAGGATTATATATTCAAATAATTGTAGAGTGGATGCCTTCTCTGATGCTGACTGGATAAGATCGACCATTGATAGGAGATCAATTACAAGGTATTGTGTGTTTGTTGGAAGAAAACTTGTGACATAAAAAATCAAAAAATAAGAGATGATTTCACGATCTAATACAAAATCCGAATTCAAAGCTATAACGAATGTCACTTGTGAGTTGGTATGAATTGAGGATCTCATAACAGAGCTTCAATTTACCGTTCCTCTTCCAATGTAATTATATTGTGACAAAAAAGTTGCCATCCACATTATGAACCGCATCTTTTATGAGTGCACAAAACATAGTGAGGCTGATTGTTACCTGATGCGAAAGAATATTGTAAAGAAGATTATGCAGACTCTACATGTAACATCGGTGAATGTAACATCAGTGGATATGGACTTGTGTACCAACCTGCTTGAGGATACTCGTATTCAATTTATATGTAGCAATCTAGGTATATATGATATATATTCACCAGACTGGAAGTATTAGAATACAATGTACAGAAGGGTTTGTGTAAAGTGTGTGGGGTGTTTTATGTAAGATTGTAATATGGGATCTCTAGAAATAACAGGGACCTCAGTTGAGAGAAATCAACTAATTCTCTCAAACCCTTACACCAAATAAACCATCTCTGATTTCCACACACTCATACATCATTTTATCTAGCATATTTAGTGTGTCATATCCACTCATCACATTAATGAGAGGATAAATACATTAAACCGACAAACTTCTAGCACTCTGCATAAACTTTAACAATACAGAGATCAAGAAAGAGTATATAGGGAAAAGAAACTGATTAGAGAATAAATGAGTGGCATATATATTTATACCTGAAATAGAATAAGCACACGTAGTCCTTGAATCTTCATCTCATGGAGAAACTTATCAAGTAACTGTAGCTTACCACTTGCCTTTACACCAATGTCCAAGAGATTATCAGACGGAAGATCTTTCATAAGAGAAGCTTGCAACGATTTAACAACTAGGTAGGGGTGGTCGCAGCACTGCCACCAAAAATAATAAAATATGAAAATCTTCCAAGGAAACATAAAAGATATCAACAGAATAACTATGCAACATGAGCAATGACATCTCACATTACACAATTAAAAAATAATGTTAAAAGGGACAACCTTCCGTGTAGATATAAGAATTTCACGAAGAGCTCCAACCTGATCGATTTTCGAGCATGAACGAAGAGTTATAAAGTTTGAGACAAGAGCCGAACAGTACACTTCAAGCTGCACGTTAGAAAGTCTAACAGGAACCCAGTACTCCCGAAATTTTGATGAGCCCGGTTTACGCTCATATGCCAAATATCGTGTTAGCTTCTCTTTCAGTATTGGAAGAGCACCAGCAGTATCATTAGTGCCATACTTTGAACTAACAGAAATGTTATCTTTTCCCCCAGGTTCAAGGAAAGAAAGCAAGTTCACATATTCAACAACATTGTCCTGGAAAAATGCCGATAGCTAATGGAATTACTCAGAATAAATACACGGATAGAAGGTGAAAAGAATGGATATAAATAGTTTACCTTCAACTGGGAACTCATAAGCAACAGCCTGAATTCAGTGGAAAGATTTTTAAACTGCTCAAGATGCTTGGACGCTCTTGAATTTTGACTGTCATCAATTATTAAGGCTTCCCATCCAATGCAATCTAGACTGTCAAAATCCTGAATATTCATAAGCAGCATAACTAAGTTAGTCCTTCCAATTGAAATTAATAAATCCTACAGCTGAAACCAGTATAACTAATAATTATAATATAAACAAAATCAGAATAGTAACACTTAAATGGATATGAACAAAATTATATACTGTGAATTACAAACAGATGCAAGAAAAAGAAATTCCGGAAGAAGATACCTCAATAATAGAATCAGGATGTGATAAAAGCACTTGAAACATCACACAACCACCTTCCTCGTAGAATTCTAGAGTGTGAACCATCTTCCGGACGTATTTAGGCCCAGCATAGACAACAACGTTTATTGATGGAGCCAATCTGCTAAATTCAGCCTCCCATAATGAAAGAGAATGTATAGTTGAGATAATAAGAATAGGCCGACATGTATGGGACTGCAAGGTAGATACAAACAGGACAGTCTTGATAATTCGCTCCTGCAAGCATCAACTCAGCACATCAGCAAGAAATGACAACTTCAATCATTAAAAACTTATGTGCAAAAGACAAGAATTTCCAACTAAATCTAACATTAACAGCAGTAATGTGATGGATAGTTACTTATAAACAATAAATAAAATTTGTGTTACTGCATTATAAAAATGATCTCACAGAAAGCAACTGCTGGCTCCGGACTTTTTTGATTCAAAACGTCTAAAGCTGGATATGTTTTGCACAAAACCTGACTACTAAAGTTGTCAGATTTCAAATTCACCGGAGTTAAATAATCAATACCCTAACAGTTTGCGCAAAGACAAATTAATGATAGTGCATGAAAGATCTCTACTAATATATCGCAGACTACTAATGTCATGTCCTCCTACCATTCTCCAAATTAATGATGGTCCGTCACCTGTCAATATTATTCAGAATATAAACTTCAGAACCCTTTATTTAAATATTGCATTCCATATTTCTAGAACGATAATGACTTTTATTAATCCAACCTACCACTTCCGGGAATCCGAGTTATTATGTGTTTCTGTAAGCAAACTTGAGGCCCATTAATTGCTAAAAAATCGAGCATTAATTCCTTTAAGTTTCAAATTTTTGACAAAAGCTCTACCAGATTTGTATGAAAATCCCATAATTATCAAGTACAAGCAGTTATTACATGTGTGATTAATTTAAATATTTTTATGAATATAGTATATGATTAAACACATAAGAATGAAAGAGACAAGGTGTCAATGAAAATACACTGAACCATGCCTTTTAAACACATGAATAAATGTCTTTAACAATAGTCTAGAAAGAGAATCGACTAAGCCACTAGACCGATGCAAAGTTGTCCATACTCCCAATCATTATATTAGATACTTAGGGGGGAGCTAATGCAGTTGTGTCCATGATTTTCTTCAAGTTACATTTGTAACTTGCATATTTCTTCCTCAGTTTTTCGGTCTTCAGAGGAGCTTTAAGCTCTTTAACGCGAAAATTCTGCCTTTTTTCCGACAATGTGTAGCCAGCTCCTAAAAGCTTCCAGCATCAAAACGGTAACTGTAAGCATATTCGGTAAATTTTGGTATGTAATTCCGAGAAAGCTTATTTTTAAAAAAATCCTTACCATTAAAATCAATTTGTTGCTCGAAAATTTTTCATTAATGAGAAATTCATACTACATTTCAAGATATAACAATTAATGGATAGGCATTGACTGTGGATAATAGAAACACACTTCCCAAATCATTCGCAACAAAAATTAAAAGCAAAAGGAACAAGAATATCCCCACCTGATCATCAATGAAAATAGCATTTTGGGACTTGTGCCAAAATTCACGAAGACGATTGACAGAATTTAAATGATCATTGTCAAGTCCATCAGGGCATTCATCGGACAACTTTGTCAATTTGTGAAAAGGACTTCTCTTAACCTGTAAAGCCTGCATAAAAGTACTTATTAGTTCCATCATAACCAAATAAAGAATGAAGACAGCTGTTTTGAAGGATATAATTGTTCAAACTGTACCTTGTCAGCTTCCAAAGGATCAGATCTTTTCCTTGCCTCCTCATGACGCCTTTTAAAATCGATCATGAGTTTACTAGCAACTGGTGAACATAAAAAAGGTGAATTCTCTAACTCCCACGTTGCATTTTCATAACCAAGGTGTTTCCATTTCACAAGCCACTCATTATAGCAATATGAAACGGTATCACCATCACCAGAAAATTTTTTGGTCAGCAGCTGTCTTTTTTGCAGTAGACGGTGAAGTTCAGTCCAATCTTGCTTCCACCTTGACACCTGGAAGAAAAATGGTTGGCTCGAGAAATCAATAAGCAAAACATAACAAGATGGATGAAAACATAGATGAAAATTAATAACAAGAGATATGCAACCTTTTCTTTCTTATGTTTCTTTTCAAACTTGGCAACGAGCATAGGAGCTTCAAAAAGTATCTGGCTTCCTGGAACCCACCGGTTATGAACATGGGCAAGGCCTTTATACTTGACAAAATAGTGCTTTTCATTCTGCGATCCTAACACCATATGACCCAAGACAATATTAGCAATAATAATCTCCTAAAATACCAAGTGAGACCGCCCAGCCGGAAAACTATTTAACTGTGAATTAACCTCACCTTCTTTAACATCCCAAACAGATTCTATTCCTTCAGAAACAGAGTATACTCCTGACTCTACTTTCTTTTTGACGCATAAATGGCAAAGCCAGAATCCTGGTGGAACATCCTGCAGAGGTGGATTTAAACAAGAAAGATGGTAACTCCTATTGCAGCCTTTTCCATCGCAACACCTATCATTAAAAATTCATGCAAAATGTTCAGGCACATAATAAGCCATAAAAAGCCATAAAAGTATGGCTCAGTCGAAAAAGGTAGAGTTGAATTATGGGAGGTCCCAGATTCAACACTAGCTACAGCCTTGTTCAAAAATAATAATGATAAAAATATTAAGCCCTAACAAAGTTGAGAAACTTACAAATGGGAATGTAACCCTAAAAAATATCTTAAACACATGATATTGGATCCTGATATACTTTTGATCTTTATAAGCAATATAAAAGTAAAACTATGATGAACAGGTATTACAGGGATTACTGGACATCAGGCTAGAAATGTTTTCAAGGACTGAGGAAGATCTGTATCACTACTAAGTGAAACAAACCCAGATCAAAGTATAATGTCAGTTTTGAAGCATAATTCGAAGTCCTTGATTTTTGCGATTGCATTCAGTGCAGCCATAAAACCAAGTCCAGTGTGTCAGTATATAGAAGATGCCAGAATGGAGCCAGCTGACCAAAACCTGCTTAATTCTTCCACGAAGCTTTCTTGAGTTTGATTTATGGGAAGCACCATTTTAAAAAAGAACATGCTTTAACAAAGATGGCATCAGTAATTATGGAACACACAGCTGCATATATAAACACATAAACAGGGAGCTTGGGAAGATCATACTACTAAAATTCGTGCATGGACACATGCACTCACAAGTAGATGCACAATTGGAATAGCAGGCCCATGATTTGTTGGTGGAAACTAATGTTATGCCTAAAGAAACAATAAAGCATCACATAAACAGGGGGCTTGGGAAGATCATACTTCTAAAATTCATGCATGGACACATGCACTCACAAGCAGATGCACAATTGGAATAGCAGGCCCGTGATTTGTTGGTGGAAACTAATGTTATGCCTGAAGAAACAATAAAGCATCACCAGTGGCGTAACCAGGATTTTTTTTGCCCTGGGCAAAAATAAAAATGATACAAAGAATAATATTTAAAAATACTATTATTGAATTTCTACCATGGTCTTCATGTCAAGCATAGATCACCATATTGTAATTTCAGTAAGGATGAAAGTTTATCACATCTAAGTATATATTTTTAGGTAATTATGTAACTAATTTAAAAAATAATCATACTTATTTTTACTTATTTTGGATGTTGCATTGGAACTTTTTTCCAGGGAAATAACCAGTATACTCATGATGCCAAAGTAAAAATGATAATATTAACCACGGGTAATATTAAAAAATTAAAATGAAAAAGTCATTCCTAATAAATGTTCTACTATGATCAAAATATAAACAAAGACATGAAATCTCTATTAAAAATCAATGAAAGATGTCGAAAAAGATTAATTCTATATTAAAATAAATACCAAATTCAATGCAAAACCCAGTTTTGCTGCTTAAAAATTAAAATACTAAATTTACACTAAATGGTAACGCAGTCAACCCAAAATCTTAAAGTAATCGGAGCTAAATACGGGGATTAAATAAATCAAGAAAGACACTTCTTGAAAAAAATTAATGATTTACCCAAAAAAAATACACCCGAAAAGGCAAAAAACCTAATTCAAGTAAATCAAAATAATCATAGATTGAAGCATATGCAGTTAGTCATGGAGTCAATTGAATGTAGAACTAGCAGGTGAAAACCCAAAAAATATTATCAAATTCAAAACAAATTACAATATCAAAACACATCCAAAACTATCGGGAAAAATTTGAAAAAAAAAGCATAAAACAAAAAACCCTAAACAATTTAGATACATTGAAATCGCATAGCAACTCCTTTAACTCCTTTAACTGAAGAATTAAACGGTATGTATACTGAGCAATTAGGTCTGTTTGCATAGCAACTCCCTCTAGAATTTTATGACCAAAGAAAAATTCAATAACTTTAAAATATGGTGATATTGCCCAAAGAAGGTTTCGAACCTTAGATCCTGATGTTATCAGCATCCAGCTTTAACCAAATGAGATAGTAAGCCAATGTGTTACAATGTATATATATAATTTATTTGTTCTTGCCCTGGGCAAGGCAAGAGTAGTTACCCCCCTGAGCAGCACTACACATAAAAAGTTGAGTTTATGCCGAAGTAACGTTAAACCAAAGCCATGTAAAATAATATAGCGTACAAGTTAGGTTACTTGGAGGTATGTTATGACCAACAGCATGCATACCTTATTTAAAGAACAATATAAACGAATTAAGAATGCAGCTATATATCCGAATACCCCAATTATTCTTAACCTTTACGAATCAATTTGAAAGGTATCTAGCACCAACAACCATCCGCTCTACAGCATTGTAAAAGAAAAGCACTTACAAGAGCTGTCCCGGATGCTTGCAGACGACACATGCATTGGTGCTGCTGTCCATTTGAACTGCCACTGACTCTTTCAGATGTGCGTCCCTCAAGTGTTCTTCAGAAGTGTATGTGCCATCGCTGACTCCGAAGGTCCCCCTATCCTAATGCAAAGTGTAAAAAAAGAAAGATGGCAACGTCAATTTGCAGCATACAATCTAGACAAAAGGCAAAAGATAATAACTTAAACGCACAAAAAAGCAACTTCATAAATGAAGGATTACAAAAGTAGAATGATGGAAGGAAAAGAAATATCACATTCATAGAAACGGAGACAATCCCATTGTTTAGCGATTTGACTAAGATATTTTGTCTTAAAAAGAAAACAAATACATATGTTAAAGTTTGTTATGATGAATCCAGAAGCAGCATCAGAACAACTAGCTCTACCAAAAAAGGAACAAAAATAATGAGTTGTGAGGTCCATGACTAAAACTTTTCAGATCATGGCAAATCTTTCGTAGCTTCTTCAACGTTACTTCCTTCAGAACCACCAGCTGGGGGTCACCTTCCAAATGCTGGAGATCAGCTGACAAGGTTTCTATGGAGAGGACTGAAGCATATCGTTAGTTATCCAAACAAAATCCAGAACTTAGGAAGAATGGACATGGTTACGGAACACTGAGGCAACACGGACGCAACACATGATGTGACAGTTCCTTAAAATGTACGACACTTGTCATGGCAAAAGACAATAAAACATGACACGTATAAGCATTCACATGTATATTCATACATCAATATATCCACGCATCCAAAAGCACACACACATTTCTAATCATATCATACATGCAATGACTACAACATATTACCCATTTTCAAAACTTCATAAAAGGAAAATTGCTTGGCTCTTCAAGTTCCTATTGAGTATCTTAATGTATCTTCATGTTTATATCAAAGATGTACCGAAGTAATCCTAGTTCTAAACACTTCTCAGCATTTCCACTAAGGTGTAGCTACTGATGTATAAATACAATTAAATAAACATTTCAAACGTTTAAGAACATGTTATGTGACGAAAGAAGTATGTGAGTCATGTAGGACGTCTCCAATGCTTTCGCAAAGTGCTCTAAACTAGAATATATAATATATAATTAAGTACACATTTAAACTGTGTCACATGCATGTCAGAAGAGTGCCCAAGAAGTGCACATGTTTAGTGTGTTTCGACATGTTCAACATGAGTACAACATCATGATAGAAGCACGTGCTGCATAGCCTAGAATTGGCAAATAATAATAATCAGACTATAGAAATGAGCCAAAAACGACGACAGCAACGAAGAAAACATGGCGCTTAGATGACAGAAAGCAACTACTAGAAGCCACACTCTGGCAAGTAAAGTTCAAAAGAGACAAAGCATCAAATGCTGTGGCGAGATATCACAAGAGAGGAGAGGAAATAACGTGAAGTTCATATGACGACTGAGACGGTTTATCATAAAATGCTTCAAGAAAATTAAATATATACCCAATACTTCTCTTCTTAAAATATTTCAAATGCCGTCAGTTGTTTCAACTGATTCATTTCATAAGTTTTTGGCTACATATCGCAAAGAAAATCTGTAACCCGTGTCTTTTCGTGCATGTATGCCATGTTTACTTCTTTTTTTTTGCTGAATTAAATAATATGACACTTTAATATGCTGACACTTAATATGTCTAAGAAACAGTGTGATACATGATGTATATGACTATAATCCTGATAACTTTGTTGCTTGCATGATTCATGCTATGAGATTTGAGATATATAAAATGTGTGACAAATTGTTGACTATGCTTCAGGATTATTGGATTTACATTTGTCACGATATATGAGATATTTTTCAAATTAACACATATATAAACTCATTTATGATATTTTGTGATATAACTGCACATAGACTTATACCAACATTTGATATCACAAAAGTTTGGGAATTTAATTTGAGAAACAATAAAAATTTAGATTTACTTGAAAATTATCTCAAATAATATAAATTGAAACATGACTCATGAATTTTGATAAACATTACTGATGTTGAACTTTTGAGAAAAAAAAATTGAGTCACCTTAATATTATGTTTTGAAGCTTATTGAGACATTTAGAATGAACTAAGAACTTAGACTCAAGATGTTTGAATTCACATTGACATTTGACACATTGAGATTTTTGAACCACTCCTAGTATAATAATGACATGGAAAAATAATTTTTTTATCTTAATGTCACAGGAAGAGAAACAAGGGGGAGAAATAATGTTAACGTATGTCATAGGTGGGTATATAATTGAATATGACAGAGATATTATTGGTATTTATAAGACAACATTTGAAAATATTAACATTTTTTAAGTAACTTGCTTCATATTCCTTAATATAATTTGTTGCACAAATTAATATTGGTTATAGTGCATTTGACTATAATTGAACATTCTATACTTTGACACTCATTTAGCACAATCTATGATGCAAATGATATATATGTCAACATGCATCATTACTAACATGCAATGATGCACGATGAGCTTTTATATGTTTATCTTATAGGATACCCAAGTTTAATTCAAAACGGATTAAGATTAAAATCTAATTTGATAGTCTTGGATAAGAATAAATTATTTCGAGTTATTTTGATCTGACCTCAATGACTAACCCCAAGGACCCAAGTCACAAGAGTACTAAGTTTCTGGAATGCCTTAATTTTAGGTATCGAATTTAATAGGAGAAGCATACAGTTTTTGATGTGATTCCAAAGAATGAAAAGGGGAAGATGACATTAACACTTGCACATAGAGATGCCGTTAACACTTGCAGTCCCATCTTTTTACTGATGCCAAAGTGAGAGAATTCCAGGCATCATCAAAATCAAAGAGAAAGCATCTATTCATGGGGAATATGCATATAGTTAGGAGAGTATAATTTAAATTTGTTTAAATTTATTGAATATTTGATTTTGATTTATAAATGTTTGTCATCATTAAAAAGGTGAAGAATGTTGGGTATTGGATTCTCCAATACATATTTTGATGATGAGCAAATATAATGCTTTCACTCATATGTATTTATTAAGTTGTTTATAAAAACATTAACCAATGTCTAAAGCATCAAAAAACGATGTAGATCAAAAGACCAAGTGAAGTTTGCTCAAGCATGGATGTCAACGCAAGATCACAAGATAAGCTTGACGGATTCACGTGATGGTGTGGCGTGAAGAGAAAGAGGACTTGAAGATTTCTATGACAAGAAGATGGACTCAAGGCTACATCAATCAAGGCATTAAAGACATATCTATGTAATTGATGTAATAGTTTATTCTTGTCTTAAATTGCATGTTAAAGCTTTGAAGATTTACATACACACATAAAACCTTAGGAATAAACTTAAAATTAATAAGGATTGTATTCACAACAAAACCCTTAGGTTTCATAGCCAAATAATATAATTTTGTGAGTATTAATCGACCAATATGATCTCCTAATCGACTACTTAGATACTAGCAGTAAACTAGTATGGCTGCTAAGACTTAGTCGACAAGAGAACACTAGCTAGTCCTAATCATGAATTAGTCGACAAATCATGAACTAGTCGACTAACCGATGTGCTCTAGTCGACTAATCAAATGGCTGAAAACTAGTTGGCTAATGAACAACTGACTAACTAGTCTACTAATGAACAACTCCAAGTCGACTAATAGCAATTAACGACTAATTGTTATAGTCTAATCAACTAATCAACTAGCCATTGCACAAAACGTGATTTACACATATAACCGTTTTCTTGCTATTGGGATGGATATTTTAAGGATTTTCTCTCACAGAATTTCATGTCTATATATAGGGATTATTTCAGGATTTTTCATATCAAGAGTCATATCAAGAGATTACATGAAAAATACATGAGAAAGAAAAAAAGATAAAGAAACCCCTAAATTACCCAAAAGCTCTAGCTTTCATTCTTCATTCTCTTTGAGCTTTGTTTCTATTCTTCCAAAAGCCAAATCCTATATAATAGAAACCATTTCCCTAAGCCACATTATATACACGAGCTTCATCTTCAAGGCTTAGGGATTTTGTACTCAATTGCTCTCAAAGTTCACCACGATGTGAAGATGCTGCCTCAAGTGTAAAGACGTGGTTGTACTTGCCTCAAGTGTTGAGGTGTCACGGTTGGAGAGGGTTTTGATCTCAAGGTTATTGAGATTGGGTTTCGTAATTGGTGAGGTGTGCCCATCAAATTGCGGGTAGAACTATTCTTCCGGTTTGGAAGTAAATAATAGAATGCTCATCATGGAGTTGTGGACTAGACGTAGGTCACGGGATTGACCGAACCAGAATAAAACATTTGTGTTTGTGTTTGTTTTTTGTGGTTTGAATTTTCTTCTTGCTTTATATTGTGAATGTGTTCTTTATCTGAGAATTATTTTATTGTAAGCTATTTACTAACCGTAACTGTTTAGTGTTAAGCATCCTATCAACCGACATCGGATCCCAACAAGAAGGGCGGGGGGTTGCCACATGGTAATGTGGTGGGGGGATTGCCACATGGTAATGTGGTGTCTCTATGTCGGCATGGTTGTATCCATGCAACCTAGGTTTTCAGCTTTGAGAGTTTAGTTAACCAGTTTTGGTTGAATTCTAGTTTAAAACTTTGTTTTGTCCGATCCAGTGTAGTCAAGGCGCAAGGCACAAGGCAAGACGCACAGGTCCTTTGGAGCCTGAGGCGCAAGGCGCACTTAAGGCGCGGGTTTTTTTGAAAAGGCGCACAGTGTATAAAAATTGGATATATAACCCCGAAGAGGTATGATATTTCAGAAATAAATTTGTATAGGAACTAGAATTAATCATGATTAAAACATCAAAATATAACATCACATATCATATATCATAATGGGTTAACCAAGTCAAAATCAATAATCCATAGTACGATATCCATAACCGATATCCAAAATAGAAAAACAATAATACACTAATCTGTCCATCGACCACGATCCATCTAGCAATAAAGAAAGATCAATCATATACATCATGAAAGTCGGTCGCATCCTTATATGTCTCATGATCATCAACTGTGTCTGCATCATCGTCTGTCAGTGCTGCTTCTTCCTCTCCAGAGCTCTCATTTCTAAGATGAAAGGGCTCTCCCTAGTGCTCCAACTCTCCTCCTAGTGAAAGTCATGTTGATAGCTCTATCTGATGCACTTGGCCGTGTACTAGAAGTTGACCCTATATGTCCATAACATAGAAATATATTAATAAACTTATCAGAACTCGTGAAAATAAAGACATGAAATGTTATCAATTTTTTGCTAATCACCTCCTCCTGCATGATCCACCTCTAATTCAGCCACCCCCTTTCTACCGCAACATGTCCTTCACGTCTCTCTTCTTCAAGCCATGAATCATCTGCCTCCAATTCTGTCGCACTTGGAGGGGTTGGGGTTGACACCACACCCACAATCCCTTGAGTTCCTTTAATTCATTGAAATAGTATTAAATGTGCTTATTAATAAAATATAACTAGTACTTGTCTCATAACTGAAAAAAGTAATGTATGGATGACTAGCTCACCAATGGGAGTAATAGTATCAATGTCCACAGCTCCACTTTCTTCCTCCTCGAGTGTCGTTCCCGTCGTCCACTCATTGCTATCTTCAAGTAACTCAACAAGTGAAATAGGATCAAGCTTGTCACACATCTTGAATCTCTCCTCTAAGATGGTGTTATATTTAACAAACACCAAGTCATTCAACCGTTGAGTTTCAAGCCGATTTCTTTCTTGGAATAAATCTAGTAAACAATAAAAGATTATTGGTTAATATTTATAAATAGGTAAATACAAAAATAACATCAAATAGATTGTCTTTTACTTGCTCAAATACACTTCAGTTACGTTCACATGCACTACAAGTCAAACTAAGTATGTGGATCGCAAACTTCGCCAATTGTGGAGCAGTGGCCCCATAAGACTTCCACCATTCCGCTGCCAATTTTACAAACATGAGTACTAGTGAGTAGTTGCCGTATAAGTTTACCTATAATTTAAGCTATGTATGATAAATTAAATAAAATGTAAGTTACCTGGTACTAAGTCCTTTCGCTGCATGACATCGAACTCAATCCCAAATAATCCACTTCCAGCCTTGTATATGGGGAGCTGACTCAAAACAAGCTTCTGATCTTCAGGAGGCACAAATTTTTTCACACAAGCATATACACTGTCATCACATCAATATCCAACTAGATGTCTTCATCATCATAAAACGTACCTGGATTTAAGAAATTCCAGCCGCATATAATGGACGGCGAAGCTGACACTCCCACCTCTTATCAACAATGTTGATCGCCTCACCAAACTTGCTCTCATCATTGTCCAAAGACTCACGGATGCTATTCTTTGCCATTTCAATGGTCATGTACATGTAACTCATGGCTGGCTTCTTCTCACTATCAGCTAGCCTTAAGACTTTAATAAGTGGGTATGCAATCTTCAATGCTATCACCATTCCATTCCAATAGCTCTGAGAAAGAATAGTTGCTGCAATTTTCTTCCCCTTCCTATTATTTGTTGCCCAAGTACTAGATAGCCACTCTTGAGACCTAAACATCATTTGCAATTGACGTTTCTGATTGTAGATACTCTGCATAGTCAAAAAGGAAGTAGCAACCCGTGTTTTTGCTGGCCTCACTAGCTCTCTATCATTGATGAAGCCCCTCATCATGCTCACACCTTCCCGTGGTTATAAATGTAACCACTGAACTCCACGGACTTCTTGATAGTCTTCATTATGTTGGGCAATTTTCCAATATCTTCCAACATTAAATCAAGACAATGTGCTGCACAAGGGGTCCAGAAGATACTGGAAAACTTATCCTCTATCAACTTCCATATCACATTGAGAACAAAACAAATAATGAATGAAGGATAAAATAAGTTAAATAAAAGGCTTAAAGTATGTCAACGGGAAGGAACGAAGGATAAATCACTTACCAGCTGTCACGTAGTTCGATGCATTATCGGTGATGACTTGAACCACATGTTGTGGCCCAACCTTCTGAATCATCATGTCCATCAACTAAAATACTTTGCTCCATGTTTTTGTGTAGGCTGTAGCATCAATAGATTCCATGAACACCGTCCCTCTAAGACTGTTGACCAAGCAGTTCATGATAGACCTATTTTTTCTATCAGTCCATCCATCTGACATAAGAGAACAACCTACTGTCTTCCACTCCTTTTCATGCTCAGCCAAGAGAGCTCTATTGATACCAACTTGCTTCTTAAGCAATGGAACTCTCAGCTCATGATAGCTAGTCGGCTTCATGTCAGGACACCGAGAGATTGCATCAAACATTTCTTTGAAGCTATCAAGTCTTGCTGCATTGAATGGAATGCCTGCTTGATAGAACCATTTAGCCACACATGTATTAACATACTCAAGCTTTGCAGGATCCAAACACTCATCTAATGGCGATTGTCTCAAAGGTTGTGATGTATTTGGCCTCTTTGAGAAAAACTTATCCATAGTGTTACCGGTTTTCTTTTACCGGTTCCAACACTCGTAGTCTCCTCCATGACTCGGTCTTCCTCTCCCGAAACATCCATATTAAATGGATCACCAACATTTGAAGCAGCAGACGATGCAAAGGACTTCTTCCTGCTTTTTGAGTCCATGTAATCTTGAATCTCCTTTTTAACATCGGGTACATGTTTGCATACAAGGACATTTCTGTTTCCTCCAACAAGGTGTAGCTTCACGCGATACACGTCTCCTTTCAACTCTCTTCCACAAAAATTGCATTTCAAGTCGTTCGTATTTTTAGGATCCGACTGTTTGCAATATTTCCAGGCGGGATCCTTTCAACTAGGAGCGCCTACTGTCGTTGACCCCTCCGGCTTATTTCCAGCCATAATCACTATAATTGATATGCAACTTGTGATGTAAAATAAAAGAACAAATGTTAAGTGCTGAAATTCCTAAAAAAATCAGTAAAATAAAAAATAAAAAAGAAATTTAACAATGTAAACGCCTTAGCATTTGATATTACTTTCTATACTTTCATAGTTTCATATACACTGTACTCATATTCTTTTTCCAAATGCAGGCACAATACTCAAAGAATGATTCAAATGCAGGCAGACGGGGATTCAGGCATTATTTTTCACGGGACCTTAGCTATGCATTATTTTTCTCATAAAAGGGTGAACTGAAGCTTTTTGGAAAGTGATGGCACCGTGAGGTCAATTGAGAATATACTTGTTGAAAAAGCAAAAAAAACTCCCATCAATATTATACTCTCATGTATGTGTATGTTCATGCAAGATTTGTAATGACTTTGGCATACGTATAATTTTGGCATGCTTTGATTTGCAACTAAACTACTGTTTTGTGTACCTTTTTAAGTCATGTTAATCCTCATGGTATGAATTGATGCTAGTTCTTTATCATAGCAAGCTTTAAAGGTTATTGAGAAAATCAGCAAGTACTAAAATTTACAGGGGACGCTACCAGCAAAGGAGAACTACTTTGTTGTCAATAATTAATGTAGGCACCCCCAACAATCCATTACAGCAATTTACAGGGGATGCTGCCGGATCAACAAGAGAATAGATGTTATGTTGAATTCGAAGAAACAATTCAATCCTGAAAAGGCTAAAAACTGAACGTAGGCAACCATGATTCTAGCTAGCATAGCTGCAACAAAATAGCATTTCATTTCTGAAACACAACCAAAAGAGCATTTCAACAAAATATCCACGAAAAACAGCCAAAAACCAATGCAAATGATTATGAAGGGGAGCACAGGAGCAAAAATTACATGACGCCACCATGTAGAGGCTCTACCGTGAGAAAATGACATCTCTCCCCAAGAACATATCCAGATAATTGATACAGCCGTTTGAAACAAAATTCTGAAGATACAGAATTCATTTGAAGGCAGCAAACGGATTGCAATTGTTAGGGTTCTTCATCGCCTTTTTTTAAAGAAAAAACAGTAAAAAAAGAACGAACGAAGAATTGGGGGAAAGGGGGGAAGAGGACTCACCTGGGTCCTGGTTGCACGCGAGAGAGAGACGGAGAGAGAGAGACGGCGAGACTCGAGAGAGAGCTAGGGCGAGACGACGAAACGGCGAAACGGCCAGGGACGCGAGACGGCGAGAGAGAGATGGCGAAAAGAGCTAGGGTTTTCAACACGCAGGGTGGCTTCTGTTCGGAGCTTCGAAGGGTGATTGGGAATTTTGAGCGGCTGGGTTGGGTGCCTAGGGTTGAAATGTTAAAGGGTGTGGGCTTATGCAACAAATTAGAGGAGAAATGGGCCCAGAATTTGTGGGCTTTTGGTTTGTGGGTCCAAAAAAATTAGAAGATGGAAAAAGACAGAAAAATGAGAAGGCGCGCGCCTTGGCTCGCCTCGCCTTGGCTCGCCTTCAACTTGCATGGAGCCTGGCCTTAGGCGAGGCGCGCTAGGTGCGCCTCGCGCCTAGGCACGCCTTAGGCGCGCGCCTTGGTGCGCCTTAACTACACTGGTCCGATCATTAAAATATATTGATCAACTAATCTGATACATACTTTTGTGGAAAAAGGAAAAGCTATAAGATCTTAAAAGATCGCTAAACATAAATTGTGAGGAGGAAAAAGTGAGAACAAATGAGTAAATATGGTTTTAAATTCAATTGACCAGAAGCCGATTTAACTTGCAACACTTTTGTAGCTCTAAAGTTACATGAGTTTCTAACTAGAAACTTAGGAAGTATTTAAGGATAAATCAAAAAGTAAGTAGGCTTTGAGTTTTATGAGGGGGAACCCATTTAGTTTCAAGATGGATTTAAAGTTAAATCTTAGATTAATCCAAAGGCTCAATAGCCCCCCTCTCCCCTCTGTTCAGCACTTCGCACATCTCAGACCCCATGCAACCGGTCTAGGCAGTGTGACAGAGGCAATGTATTTGAATTCAACTAAGGGTGTGCCAGCATTTATCACCCCTCCCCTTATTAAGCTACCAATAAACAACCCTGAGTTATCCTAATCTTTACAACCCTTCACAAGGTAGCCATCCCTGGTGGATTCTAATAAAACACAGTAAGTGATGCTTAGTTGCATCTTCAGCACCTAACACACACACACACACACACACACCCCCCCCCCCCCCCAAACAAAAAACAAAAAAACAAAAAAAAAACAAAAAAACAAAAAAAAACAAAAAAACAGAAAAACATAAACCAAAAACAAAAAACAAAAAGAAAGAGAGGAAAAGGAAGAAAGCATGCACGCAACCGACCACAACCCCCCCACACAAATCAACACAAAGGCACGAACATGTTTTTTTTCAATATTATGAGGTGGGTGGCCTCAGCACCCTCACCACACACCTTGTGAGATGTCAACCTGATGTGTCTTGCATGTGATAATATACAGATTTTTTTAATGCTTAAATATTAGGGATTTTCTAAATTTCTGGAAAGTCAAAATGGCTCTTGCTTGCTCACCAATCAGAAAGTGAGACATCTTTGGTCATGCATTATGCATTTTTAAACAGAAAAAAGAAGAAAAAATCTTTTTCCCTTTTTCTAACAACTTCTATTGAAACCATTGTTTCTCTCACGGATTGTCTGATTGAACATACAAAAACCGACATGTAACAACCATAAGCAATGCGATTCACCCTGACTATGTTATAGCTAACCCTGGTTACTTTGACATAAACACCTGCAAGAAGAACACAGTCCAATATGTTGAAATTACTCGCCCTTAAAAATAAATGTTAATGGCAAAAACAGAAGATAGGTCTGACAACCAATTTTGACCTGAATATCAAATTCAACTAACCTCTTTATTTAGGCTATCAAATTTTGACATATATCCCAGCTAGCCTAAATAAAGAGGTATAAGTTGTTTGACTCTAATAGAGGCGTTAGGATTAGCACCTTCAAGGCTTCAAACATCGAACCAATTAATGGCCCAATGCAGTTTGGAGCGACCGATCAAGATTATGATTAAAAACTTAGCTATTGTTAGATAAAGAATTACAATTGTCTCATTTTATCCACAACTTTCATTTGCTCTCCACAACTCTTCATAACATATGACACAACTAATTTCTTAGTCTATACAAAATCAAGCGTTCAAGGAAAACAAAACTCTTCATGTGAAAAGGTGCAAGGAAAACAAAAGAAGAACACAAACAAGAACTCTAACTCTAGGCTTCATCGTCTTCATCAACACCTCCCAATATCCAAACCCAGCAAGTAATTTAATGCATAAAATTTAACAAAAAATGTTTATGTTTATCTCTTGAATACATATATTAATGCTAGGAATCGAATCAATCTATTATTTGGCAACACAACCGTTGCATGCTGACACGGCACAGCAATTATCTAAATTCTAGACACAAGGACATGACTATATATTTATATTTATTAAGAAAATATGTAAATTTGATCTACACAAATATATAGTGGGTTGATACTTGTATAAAAGAGTACTTAATTTAGTAGAATGATCTATGAAACAATAGTTTTATCAAAAGAGGGCATAGCATATTCATGCGGCACATATTTTCAACGTAAATAATGGTGTGAATATTTGTAAGTGTCAGGCTGATAGATACACGTAAGGGGTCTGGATATGCTGGCCACTGAAATTTTTTCGTTGGGAGAAAATTCCTACAAATTATAGGAATGAAACAAAGATTATTAAATGACGAGGAGAATTTTCAATTTTTAACTAACCTAAATGGATAGTAAGATGGATGGCTGGAAACTGTAATTTTTTGGTTGGGAGAAGAGTCCTACATATTATAACAAAGATTATTAATGACGATGAGAATTTTCATTTTTTAACTAACCAAAATGGATAGTAAGATGGAAGGTTTGAAGTAATAGATTTAAATATTGGTTATGCTATGCAATATGATTAGTTCATTCATTAAATAACAAACATAATTTTTTAAATGACTAAAGTGTTTTTATTTGTTGTATAATTAAGCTCCCCAAATCAAATTCATTGTCTTTCCTCCATACTCTTTTTCTATCTCGCCCCCTTCCCCTTTCAATTCAACCATTGCTGGCAAAAATTCTCTCAAAATCAAGCTCTTCTTCCCCACCCCCCACCCCAATTCTTCTTCTCTCGCTTTCAAATCAAACTCAAGAAATTCAACCATACACATCAACAATAAAAGAAACAAAAAAACTCAAGATAAAGTCTACCATTTCTTCTTTTTCTTTTATAATTCAAATCCACATAGGCAGAAAATTCAATTACACAAGAAAAAAGGAAATCTTACTAAACCTTCTTTTTTTCCTTCTCACATCCCCTCTTCTTCTTTTTTATCCCACTCTCAAATTAAAAACCAAGATCCAGTGAAGGTAAGATGACGAGAACTGCAGAAACAGATGCAAAGGCAGCAGTTATGAAAGACACGAAGAGTGAAGAGCGTGGATGGGGGAAAGTGGCATGAGTAGCCATGCCAATGGCCAAATACAGCAAGGGCAAGGGTTCTTTTTAGGCATGGTAGAGGAATGGAAGGGAGAGGAGGACAAGAAAGACAGTGTGCCTTTGAAAGAAAAAGGTTTGACTTTTTTCTAGGTAATCATCACATGCCAAGTCAATGGTTCCCAGGTCTCAAGGATTGAAAAGAGTAGGTAAGGAAAGGTGGAGGTGGGTCGGCATGACATATACAGCAATGGCAAAGGCTCATTTGGCATGCAGTGGAGAAGGGTAGCACCTGATGAAGAGAAATCCAGTGAACTTTCCAAAGAAAGAAGGAAATTTAAGTTTTTTTCTTAGTCATGTTCTTTGAGGAAATAGATCAATTCGAAAGGAAAGATTAGGGGAACAAAGGGTACTTTCCCTTTTATCATCCAAAATCCAACAAATGCTGGTGTCGCGAGGGATTAAATTTCTAAGACCCATGAGATTTATGGGTAAATTGGAATTATGAATGAGATTGGGGAAAAGTTTTCTAAATAGGAAAGAGTTCGATGGTATATACCAGAAAAGCCCTTTAGTAAAACATTTTGGAGAATCTCGGCCAACATTTGCTACTACATTTGTTCTCATCCGTCTCTTCTTATATTCCCATACAATTTGCAATTAGGATCTGTAATGAAGATTAATTCGGGATTCTTGTTTCTGATTAAGAACATGATAGTTAAATTGCAGAATATTTGAATACATACATTTACAGTTGAAGGTTGGGTTCAGATGATGGAACGTATGGCTTGTTCATGAGGGAGATGAGGCCTAGGTTTTTTTTACCTTCCTTTATATCATTCCCCCTTTTTTGCTTTTTCCCCCTTCTTCCTGAATATTACATTTTGTTTAGACTGAGAAATTAGTTTTGTTACACATCACAAAAGTTGTGCAGAGAAAGTAAAGTTGTATATAGAAAGGGGCAGCTATAACTCCTGTTCTAAGAATGGCCAAGTCAAGATACAACCAGACATTACGTAGCTCTGTGTTGGACCACGCTTAAAAGAGCTAACCGAACCCAACAGACAACTGAATTCTGTTTGGCAGCCAAATGTCAACGAACCTCAGCTGAATAAATCCTATATCGGCTTGATGTCATAATTTTTGCAATTTATTCAATTCACATCAATCTTTGATTGGCACTTCTTCATGACAATAGATTAGCCATTTCCAAGCATCTGAAGACAAATGCAGAGGAAGAAAAATCCCACAATAACTCATAATACTTGTACCAACTACCATCCATCCAAATACACAAGACATTCTGCAAAGACCGCATCTGGATTTCCCTTTAGGTAATTTATTACATGCCAAGAGAATAATTGGGGGGAAATGTATTTCTTCAGATTTGTTTATCTTAAACAGAAAACAAGACTGGGAGGGGACGCACAACTAATGATATTTGGTCACAACATAAATATTTGCTGAAATCAATCTATCTAAAAGCTTAAGCCAATGACTAGAGACCAAACTAGTTATTTATGAACATCATCTTTGTCTATTCTATCCAATGTGAAAATATTACTGCCATGTCCCAAAACTGTCAAAATAATAATAATAATGGGACCAATGACAGTTAACCATAATTCACCTTTACAAGAGAAGAAGCCTATCCATCACCATATCAAAACATCAACTATCTAAACAATGTACAGTACAAAGTTTCAAGTTTCATTTCAAAATGAAATACATGTTCAAAACATGCTTACATTTGACATCCTTCATACAATATCTTACATGAAAATCATATGTGATATTCAAACTAAAATTTTCTTATAAGTAGCTAACATCCCAGGATGATTAGGCAAGCTATCCAAAAGACTAATCTTCTCAAAATCCACAATAATCTCCCGGCACCTAACTAGAACATGGATCATAAAACTCTTAAAACAGTATGTAAGCTGATTGCTTAATAACTGAATGCAACATGCTAAGGAATTTAGGTTTGAAAGTAAAATAAGAACAACAATACGCAAACAAACATGAATTCTTTATGCATGTAAAATAAAGCTGGCATGACATGAGGTGATTCTTTTACAACAATGCATGTCCAGTGAAACAAAACAGTTGATGTCTCAATAGGTCAAAAGCTTCATACCCAATGATTTGAGTCTCACCACAACAAACATGTGACCAGGATACCTTTAACCAAGGCTTGTGTAGAAAACATCCTCATGGAGTGGACATATTAAAATCCAGTATATCTTACTTATATGCCAGGATAACTAATAAGAAATATACATAAATATGGGCAAAACATACATATGCATGAGTAACACATGACCATGAAAATCTCAAAAAATGTATTCAACATATTCCAAACATGCATATCAATGCATAACAAATAGCCAACACCACCACTCACATATGACATTTGCCTATTTCTAAAAAGAAATGCATAAGAGTGCTCATAAAGCCTATATCTGATGATAACAAATATGCATGCTCTTCATGAAATAACCCTACATCATGCACAAAATCTCCATCGATCAAAATACATCTATGATTCAACATGAAGAATATAAACATAACAATCATACGGTGAATAGCCATAAAACATATAAACAACAAAACATGCATTGATTACTTACAGAATAATTGATAACACTCTTTTTCCCTTGTAAGCATCTTTGCTTCCTCCTCTTTGTTGTCTTATCAATCAATTCACTCTCTCAGCTTTAGCTTAAAATTTAGTTGGATGGAAAGAGAGACACCAAGCCCTATTTATACACTAGAAATAACCCGTGCACACAGTGCATGGCGCAAAAAAACCCACGGACAGGATGTGGTGAACGCGCGCAACCGAAAAAGAGTGAGATGTGTGGGTGGGTGCATCGGTATCGTCAGGGGTTGGGGAATCTCAATGGCAAGCATGTAAATAGGGTGATCAAAGTGGGGAAAATGTCAATGGCAACCTTATAAATAAAGAAGGCCTAAGGGAGGAAAGTTTGGAGTGGTTGATGTCACATTGTCAAATAGGACAAATGTCACATCAACATTCCTCATTTGTATAAAGAGGATGATGAGGCGCGGGTAGCAGGCGCGGCGCACGAGGAGGCTAGGCCAAAGGGTCTGGTTCAAGTGTACCAAAGGAGGAGGCGACTTGGGTCCACCACGGACCCGGTCCCAATCTTGTAATTTCGCATCCACAAGGGAGGGCCGTTTAGTAATTCAACAATTGACTAATAATCCATCCCTTAAACAAGGGCCGGCCGGCCCTAGGAAGATTATCGACGAATTGATCAAAAAGGTATTTTGATTCCTAGAGCCCTATAACAATTTTCCTTTAATCCTTTATTGTTCATTGCTCTAGATTCATTATTTCCGCAATTAATTAGCATTATCCAGATCTGTTCTTCGCATTTAAACTCTAGTTTATTAGTCCAAAGCCATAAAAATCCCACCTTTATCCCCACAAAAAGCCCTAGACAAATCAAATTGGTATCAGAGCATCAGATCCATGGCGAACACACGATCTATGAAACGGATCGAGTCATTGGAAGAGAGGATGGAAAGGATTGAAACACGAGTCAGTGGATGATTTTTAGACACCTGAAAAGAGGATGCCGAGATAACCGCAAAGATCAGAGAGGAAATAAAGGAGAATCAGGTGAAAACTGAAACAAAAGTGCCAAGAATGGGAGGCCTCTCAGGCCATTTTTACGCCGTGGGAGGGAGCGAGGAGCGTCGGAGGGGGGTGGCAGCCCCTCCGACAAGCCCAAGGGGGCCTGGCAAACCCGCATGAGGGGCAGCAGGGGCCGCCCGCCCCTCCAGGGGGTGCACCTCCCCCCTGAGGGCTTGACGGAGCCCTGCCGAACCCCCCAGGGGCAGCGACAGGCCCCTGGGGTCTCGACGGTGCCCCGCCGGCCCAAATTTTGGGCCGGCCCCTGGGGGGCTGCGACAGGAAATTTGGGGGGTTTCGACCCCCTGGAGGCACCAATGGGGGGGCGAGGCAGGGGGACGCCAACAGCCCCTGTCGAGTACTTCGGGGCCCCGGTGGGCCCAGCACAGGTCCCAATCTGTACAATTTCCAGGATTTCGGCCATCTATAGGACCCGGCGGAGGATTTCAACAGCCTGGGGGCATCACCAGTTTCCTGGAGGTCCGTCAACTCAGCCCCCACCTTTCGGGGGTGTGACGGGAGATTGGAGAGCGTACCAGGGCCCCCTAGATGCCATCAGGCAGAGTATGGGCACCCGCAGGGAGATGCGAGGGGAGATTGGCAGTGGGATGGAGCGGAAGGAGGCACACATGAGGCTCCATGGACACATCTTCCTGACAGACCGTCAGGGTATCAGCAGAGGATGATTTCAGCAGCAGGAGAGGGGCGGATTTCCTGGGAAGAGTCCGCTGATAAAGCTGGAGGTGCCTATTTTTAAGGGCGAATATCATGATGACTGGCTGTACCGGGTGGAGAGGTACTTCGAGGTGTCGGTAGTACCAATGTAGGACTGGCTTCGAGCGATAGGGGTCTGTTTGGAGGGAGAGGCCTTGGTTGATTCAGTTGGACTGATCAGCAGCAGCCTTTTCAGACTTGGGAGGAGTTCACCTCGCTCTTGGTGGAGCGGTTTGGAGCAGTGCAGTCTGGGGGAGTTTTTGAGAGGCTTAATTCATTCAAGCAGAAGAGGAGGGTAGGAGATTATATTAAGAAATTTGAGTCGCTTTGTCACCGAGTCCAAGGAGTATCAAGGGAATCATTGGAGGGCTGCTTTATTAAGGGACTGAAGTCCACTGTTAGATTTGGACTGAGACAGCTACAGCCAGTGGGTCTGCGGGGATGATGACGTCAACTAGGATGGTGGAGGGCCATCAGGAGACGGAGAGGAGAGCCCGCGGAGCGTAGGGAGGTACCACTTTTCGTGGACAGGCGCCTGCTACCGGACAGAGGACTGCTCCTACACCAGGGACCGCTCTTGTCCAGGGGGTTACAGCCGTTACCGGGGGCAACAGGGACGGGAGACAGGAGCCACAGGCAGGAGTGCAGGTACGGAGGATGACTGATGCAGAGATGAGGAAGAAGCGGGCGAATGGATTATGCTTCAGGTGTGATGAGAGATTCACCCCAAGGCACCGATGTGCGGATCGGACTCTTCAGATACTGTTAGTGAACGACGATGAAGAGGAGGACATTGTAGTGCTAGAGGCAGGACAGGACGAGGAGGAGACTGAGCACTAGCACTTGGACTTGGCAGATATATCCATCAATTCTGTGGTAGGGTTCACACCGAACCACACCATGAAATTGGTGGAACAGATGGATGGCCAGGAGGTGATCGTATTAGTAGACAGTTGGACCACCCACAACTTCATCTCCAGCAAGTTGGTGGGAGCAGGGTCTACAGCTGAGCGGCGCAGGGAGGTATGGAGTGATGCTGGGCACTGGGCAGGTGACTCACAGCACCGGTGTTTGTCGCGGAGTGATCATGTCGATCCAGGGAGTACAGATTGTCACAGATTTTCTTCCCATGGAGCTAGGGAGCACCGACGTCATCCTGGAGATGAAGTGGCTGCAGACACTGGGAAAAACCAGGACGAACTGTAAGATGCTGAGGATGGTGTACCAGGATGGGGGTGGACAGTGGTCCTACAGGAGGATCCCAGCCTCTGTCGTTCTTTAGTGTACTATAAGGCCATGTCACGAACAATCCACACAGTAGGGGAGGGTTTTCTGGTCGAGCTACAGGCAGTGGCAGCAGCTGAACAGAGGAAGGACCAGGCACAGGCAGTAGCACCAAAGATTGAGCAACTGTTGATCCAGTATGAGGATGTATTTCAAACACCACAAGGGATACCGCTGCACCGAGACCACGAGCACGTCATTGTCTTACGAGAGGGCGTGTCCCCCATTAGTGTGCACCCCTACAGATATCCCCAGGTGCAGAAGGACGAGATAGAGAGGTTGGTAGAGGACATGCTACAGGCAGGGGTGATTCAGCCGAGTACTAGCTCGTTCTCCAGCCCAGTTTTATTGGTTAAAAAGAAGGATGACAGCTGGAGATTCTGTGTGGACTACAGGGCCTTGAATAAAGAGACCGTTGCATATAAGTTTCCTATTTCGGTGATTGATGAGCTTCTGGATGAGCTCCACGGAGCTGCATGCTTTTCTAAGATCGATCTCAAGTTTGGGTATCATCAGATAAGGATGAGGACAGTTGACGTACCCAAGACGGCTTTCAGGACTCATGAGGGGCACTATGAGTTCCTCGTCATGCCTTTCGGCTTATCAAATGCTCCGGCAACCTTTCAGGCACGGATGAACAAGGTGTTCTGGCCTTACCTTCGGAGATTTGTGCTGGTATTCTTCGATGACATCCTCGTGTACAGTCGCAGTGTGAAGGGTCATGTTGGGCACTTGCAGGCGGTGTTGCATGAGTTACAGGACCAGCAGCTGTGTGCTAATAAGATGTGTTTGTTTAGTCAGCTTCAAATGGAGTATTTGAGACATATTGCTCAGGTGAGGGGGTGGCAGCAGATCAGGCCAAGATCGCAGCGATATTAGATTGGCCGATACCCACCACACTACAAGGCTTGTGTGGCTTCTTGGGCCTGACTGGGTATTACAGGAAGTTTGTTCAGGGGTACAGTTCAATTGCATGGCCACTCACAGAGCAACTTAAGAAGGACAGCTTCCACTGGGGCGACGAGGCCACCAGGGCATTTGAGGCTTTGAAGCAGGGATGACGACAGTCCACGTCTTGGCACTACCGGATTTCAGCAGGCCTTTTGTTATAGACACAGACGCATCTGGATATAGGTTGGGCACGGTGCTGATGTAGGATCAGAGGCTTATTGCATATTTTAGCCAGACTCAGTCAGCACGAGCGAGGCTGAAGTCGGTATATGAGCGGTGAATTGATGGCGATCGTGCTCTCTATACAGAAATGGCGGCCTTATTTATTGGAGAGGAGATTCATAGTGAGGACCGACCAGCGGAGCCTGAAATATTTACTTGAGCAACGCATGGTCACAGAAGAGCATCAGAAGTGGCTCTCTAAGCTGGTCCACTACACCTTTGAGATACAGTACCGGCCAGGCTTGGAGAACAAGGCGACGGACGCATTGTCCCGAAGAGAGGAGTTCGCAGGGGTGGCAGCCATTTCCGCACAGGTTTTCCTAGACTGGGAGCCGTTGGGCAGAGAGATTGAGTCCGACACAGACTTGGCACGGATACGTGAGGCACTGCCGCAGGGATTAGCAGATTTTCCGGGATACACCATGAGCGGGGAGCGACTTCTATATCAGGGGGAGACTGGTGATTCCCAGAAGCTCCACTCATATTCCGTTGATTTTCCAGGAGTTACACGGTAGCACCATCGGAGGGCATTCAGGTATACAGCAAACCTACAAGAGGATGGCAAGGGAGCTATACTCGCCAGGGATGAAGAAAGACATTGCCCAGATGATCGCGGAGTGTGATGTTTGCCAACGTCACAAGTATATGGCAATGTCGCCCGCAGGACTTCTACAGCCTTTGGCTCTACAGGAGAGAGTCTGGAAGGATATCAGCATGGACTTCATTGAGGGGCTTCACGATCAGAGGGCTACAACTTTATATTGGTGGTGGCAGATCGGCTCAGTAAGTATGCTCATTTCGTGCCACTCAGACATCCCTACACGGCAGTGACAGTGGCTACAGCTTTCATGCGGGAGGTGGTTCGTTTGCATGGTTTCCCGCTTCCATAGTGTCGGATCGCGATAAGGTCTTCATGAGCAGATTTTGGCAGGAGCTTTTCAAAGTGCAAGGAACCAAGCTGAGAAGAAGCACAGCATATCATCCACAAACAAATGGTCAGACGGAGGTAGTGAATAGGAGTGTGGAGACCTATTTGAGGTGTTTTGCGTCAGATGCGCCGAGACAGTGGGCCAGGTGGTTAGCATGGGCTGAATATTGGTACAACACCTCGTACCACTTGGCAGCACAGAGCACCCCGTTTCGGATTTTGTATGGTTGGGATCCGCCCCAACTGATACACTATAGCAGAGGGACCACTCTCGTGTCACAGGTAGAGGAGCATCTTGGCGAGCGGGACAGATATTTGGAGGAGTTGAAGAAGCATCTGATGCGAGCCTAACAGATCATGAAGACTAAAGCGAATGAGCACCGGAGAGATGTGCAGTTTGTTGTGGGAGACCGGATTTATATAAAACTACGGCCCTACAGACAGAAGACTTTAGCCCGTCGGGGCAATGAAAAGCTGGTTGCCCGCTACTATGGACCATTCGAGATTACAGCTCATATCGGGAAGGTGGCGTATCGTTTACAGTTACCTGCTATCTCCACCATTCACTCCGTGTTTCACATTTCACAGTTGAGGAGAGCCATCGGAAATCATACTATATCACCGACTTTGCCATCTACTTTGACAGAGGATATGGATGTGCTTATTGAGCCTCAGGAGCTGACGGGAGTTAGACGGGACACAGGAGGTGCTGATCAGAAGGAGGGGCCTACCGGACTACGATGCTACTTAGGAGCCATTTACGGTGATACGCAACCAATTTCCAGACTTCCACCTTGAGGACAAGGTGGCACTTTGGGGGGAGTAGTGATGTGGCGCGGGTAGCAGGCGCGGCACGCGAGGAGGCTAGGCCAAAGGGTCGGGTTCAAGTGTACCAAAGGAGGAGGCGACTTGGGTCCACCACGGACCCGGTCCTAAACTTGTAATTTCGCATCCACAAGGGAGAGTCGTTTAGTAATTCCACAATTGACTAATCCCTCCCTTAAACAATGGCCGGCCGGCCCTAGGAAGATTATCGAAGAATTGATCAAAAAGGTATTTTGATTCCTAGAACCCTAGAACAATTTTACTTTAATCCTTTATTGTTCGTTTCTCTAGATTCATTATTTCCGTAATTAATTAGCATTATTCAGATCTGTTCTTCGCATTTAAACTCTAGTTTATTAGTCCAAAGCCATAAAAATCCCACCTTTATCCCCACAAAAAGCACTAGACGCTTCAGAGGGGTACTAGAAATAACCCATGCACACAGTGCACGGCGCAAAAAACCCCCCCACGAACAAAATGCGGAGCACGCGCGCAGCCGAAAAGGAGTGCGAAGTGCGGTTGTGCGTCGGTATCGCCGGGGGCGGGTAAAGGGTGGAAAATCTCAATAGCAAGCATGTAAATAAAGGGGGTCAAAGTGAAAAAAATGTTAATGGCAACCTTGTAAATAGAGGGGGAGCAAGGAGGAAAGTTTGGCATTGTCAAATCAACCACATCAACATCCCTCTTTTGTATAAAGGATGTTGGAGCCTAAATACTTAGCCATAAGCTTCTCTATAAATATCTACAGGCTAGATGCTTCTCTTGAAATCTAAAGGTTTCCCCTAAAACTTCTTTTTTATACTTGGAAACCTAGAAGTGTCTGCAAGAAACCTAGAGATATCCTAATCTAAAACATCTTTATTAATCCTTAGAAATCTAAGAAACTAGCTAAATCTTTCTTTAATAAGCTAAAAACCTAGAGGCTATTCCCACCAGTTTTGAAAAGATAGAAGCTTCTTAAGGAAGCTTTTGACCAGGCCACATCTGTTGACCAAGTCAAATGTTTAGAATTTAACAAACTGATTTTAATTATTATATACACACATGTTCCCAAATGGGACCGCATCATCTCCACATCATCCAATATGTGCCACAAGATCGGGAACCCCACATCATAGCCATACCATCGTCATATCTTTTGGCCAACTCCAGTACTCAAGGTAGAGGAAGGATGTTCCATTTATTTATTCAATTCCATTAACTAACAATATTTACATAATACTATTCATGTCTGCATGTCTGATTATCTATCAGCTAACCATATATAGTACACGTTTTTAAAATTAATAAAATTATAAGATATTACAATTATTCTTAATGTTGGAGAATGATGATATTTGATTCGCTTTCCCATAAACTTTTGATGATACAAACCTATATTATCTGTACATACTAACTCTCTCTATGAGATAGTCTTTCAACATCATGGTTCTACTCTACTCAATTATCAAGTCTTCTGCAAGAAGTATTATAATCAAATGAGGTTAAGTTCATTGACATACTATGTATCTTCACTCTTGTTGTAAAGTGTATGATATTGTAATTTTCTTATTTTTACTTCTTACATTTAGATTGTTAAATCTATGATGATGAAGCATCTTAGAAACTTAGGATTCTCTCAAAAATTATAAGTCCAGACCTTTTCTGGTCAACTAGCCTCCTTGCGTAAATTCTGATTCTTGGTCCTAGTCACCTAACTCTTTTTCCTCATCGAGTAGAACATTTATGTATCTTTGGATTTTTGATCATAGTCGATGTCATAGTCGACTAACAGAATTTTTCTAGTCGACTAAAGTCGGTCACAGCGAGTTTCTTTTTGACCGTTTCAGCACCTGGTCGACAAACAATTTTTTCAAGTCAATGAGAAACAGTTCTCTGATATTTTTGATATTGGCCTTTTTTAACCGTTTTAAGCAGTTTTTGACAGTTTTCGTACACCCATTCAGCTTATATTTATATGAGCCGAACCTCTATCATTCCCAACAAGTTGACATTTTCTCTCTAAAATTCTCAAGTTTTTTTCTCACTCTAAGAGAGCCTTTTGTCTCGATTCTTTGGAGAACAAAGTGCTAATCCATTCTCTATGGGAATTCCATCTTCAAGAAAGTTCCTACAAAATCTACATTCAAGAAACCTTAAATATCTCTTACCTTCCTTGTGATTCATTATTTCATCAAGGTTATAGCTGATGTTGTCTTTATAGTACTTTGTGACTGGATCCTTTGTTAAATAGATTGTACAAAGTTTGCGACACGAGAAGTGTTGGCATTTTTGTATGTTTTGCACTTGCTGGAAGTTCCAGCAAGTGGTCATGGTGAATTAAAATCTCTATGTGGAGTAGGGGATTAGACGTAGGATCACAAAAATCTGAACCAGTATAAATTCTCTGTATTTGTGATTGGTTCTTTTTCTGGATTGTGTTCTTAACTTCCACATTCTTTATTACGAGTTTTCGTAATTTTTTATTCACATTATTCGTCGTGATATACATTATTCCTCCCCCTTTAGTGTATTGGGTGTGCCAGAAGATCCAACATTTGGTAGCAGCGCAAGGTTAAGATAGCATACACATATGTGACGAACAATCTCAATAAATCACAATTTCCAAAAGGGCACTCTACGACTCGTCCTCCACTATTCAATGGATCAAACTACTCTTATTAGATGAAGAGGATGACAATCTACCTTTAGAGCATTGATTAGAGTTATGGAACATCTTGGAGACGTAGTATAAGAAACCATCAACTCGTTATTCTCAATGGACCAACATCGATAAGACAGCGGCAACTAACAAGTCAAAGGCCGTGAACACACTCTTTTGTGCCATTAATAAGAATGAGTTTAATCGAGTATCTCAGGCCAAATCTGCTTACGAAATCTGGCTTACACTCGAGGTAACTTATGAAGGAAGCATTAAAGTGAAAGAGACTAAAAATTCTGCTTTGGTCCACAGATTTGAGTTATTCAAGATAAAAAAGAACGAGACAATTGTAGAAATGTTCACCAGATTCACCGACATTACCAATTCTCTAATTGCTCTCGAAAAGACATGCTCGAGCAGAACAAGTTCGCAAGATCATCCGTGATTTGACTTATGAATGTGAGAGGAAGACTACGGTGATTGAAGAGGCCAATATATTTTAACCCTCACGATGTAAAGTCGTATTGGCAATCTGATGGATTACGAAGTTCAATTACAAGATCGAAATGAAGAGTCAACCAAGAAGAAAATACTCGCCTTCAATGCATCATCAGACACACTGAAGATTCCGACATAGATGACGATGATGTTACGCTCAACACGAAGAACTTTAAGAAGTTTTTAAGAAAAGTCAAGTACAAAAATTTTAAACCTAAAAAATTATGATGTTCCAATTGCAACAAACCTAGACATATCAAAAAGGATTGTTCACGTCTGAAATCAAAGAACAAAAACTTCAACAGCAGTGACTACTCAAAAAGGAAAAGAAGTTCGAAAAGAAAAAGAAGGCCTTCGCTGCAACATAGTATTCATTTTTAACGAAGAAGACAATGATGAACAATCCAACGCAGAGAATGCCAATATATGCTTTATAGCATAAGATAATGATAATGAAGTAAGTCATCTAAACAATGAAGAACTTCTTGATGCATTTAATGATATTTTTATTTGTTTCAAGAGATTAAATGCATCACACAAGTTTCTAAAACAGACAATGACACTCTTGTTATTGCCCATCAAGAACTATCATCTGCATACACTTGATGTAATTAAGTCTGAGAAAGAATCTTTGACCGCTCAGAACTTGAATCTGACCAAAGAAAATGAGACTCTTAAATCTTAGATTCAAGAATTGCATGCACACTTATCTGAAATGGATAATAGTGTTTCATTACTCAAGATGCAATACGACGAGATGTCTGCCAATGTTAATAAACTAGAAATTACCCGTGCACATGGTGCACCAGGACCTGAAAATAAAGCGGAGAGAAGCAGAGGCTAAATTGAAAGGAAAAAAGTGTGTGTAGCGTCCGGGGGTAAAAGGTTAAAAGCATAGGCCTAAGAGCAAAAAAACTCGGAGGACAAAGTGCAAAAAGGGATGTGGCAATCATATAAATAGTAGAGAAAAATTACCCGTGGGGCCGGAAAAAAAACGGATAGAAGCAGTCGCTAAAGTGTAAAAAGGTGGTGGCAACCATATATAGTAGAGAAAAATTACCCGTGCACTATACGGGGACCAAAAAACACGGAGAAAAGCAGGCGCCAAAGTGAAAAAAAGTGTGGGTGTGCATGTGTGGCGTCCGGAGGTAAAAAAGTGAAAATCAGGTGCCTAAGAGCAAAACCCCGGGGGAAAGTGCAAAAATGAAGGTGGCAACCATGTAGATAGTAGAGAAAAGAAGGGTTTTTCGGTTTCATGAAAACGGGATGGCAAGCATGCAATTAAGGGAGAAGGGTGGATTTTTTGGGCCCCACAAAAAAACCACACCCTAAAGTGAACTCACACCATCATTCCTTACATGGGGATAAGGTGGCACACCCCCTCCACACGCCACATAGGACAAACACTGCCAATTGGGTTTGTCCTAGTCAGACAATGGCATGGTTGTAAATCTTTCTTTTATAGAATAGATTTAACAAAAGTAAGACAAATCTCAATGATTTGCTACAATTTCAGTATCCAGCAAATCATAGACAATGATTGGGCTATTCTCACATGAATGTTTCCAACCCTAGTAACACATCTTCATCTAGTGGTAAAACAACCTTTGTTTTGTTAAACCACAGAAGAAGAATCATGCATTCATATATACAAGGAAAACAAATTCTTTTGTTTCTTCACAAAGAAATCTTTCTACCTCTAGAAATGTTTCGAATGCATCTCCTAGGAAACATTCCACTATATGTATTTTGGTTCCTAAGGATTTTTGTTTGTATGATAGAAATTTATATATCTCAGATATTATTCATCCATGCACGTATTTGAGAAAGCCAAATTCAAATTCGTTTTGGCTTCCTAGTGACTAATCCCAAAGACCCAAAACCAAAGGATACCAATGTTTACTTTTAGATACCCAGAAAACAGAAATGGATCCTAAATAATGGATGCTCAAAAGATATGACTGGAAACGTTAATCTCCTTTCAATTGTTCAATACAAAGACAGAGTCACGGTAACCTTTGGAGATAACAACACGGGAAACGTAATTGGCATTGGAATTGTTGGTGTTTCAAACAACCCTATCATTGAAAATGTGCTACTTGTAGACGGTGGTTTGAAACACAACTTACTGTCTATCAGTCAGTTGTGTGAGAAAAACTTTAAGATCATATTTGAGAAGCATGCTTGCATTATTTATGATTCTGATATGACTTCTACTTTATTTCGTGGCAAACGTAGGAATTATATCTATCTCTTATGCATGTCCATTGTTACACACAATCGCTATTTAATGGCTTCATCAAATAATTCATTGTTGCACAAGCATTTTGGACACACTTTTTAAAAATCTTGCACCTATTTCAAAACACAAGTTAGTTGTTGGAACGCCAAGCATCTCATTCCATCACACTCATTTCTGTGATGCTTGTCAACAGGAAATGATGCACAAATCTTCTTTTAAATCAAAGGATGCTATCTAAATAAGCCGCCCCCTTTGAGCGTAACTTATTTGAATGGAAACATATATGCATTTATCATTGTTAATGAATTCTTACGATACAAGGTTTTGTTCTTACGACACAAGAATGATGCTTTGAAGGAATTATTTATATTTTATAGAAAAAGTCTGAAGATCAACTTCTTGATCATTGTTACTATTCTTAGTGATCATGCAGGAGAATTTGATAATGAATTTTCTTCAACTTTTGCAATAATAATGGCATTACGCACAATTTTTCCTTTTCTATAGCAGCTCCAAAACGAAGTAGTTGAGAGGGAAAATAGAACACTTCAAGAATGTGCTAGAACAATATTATGTGACAGTAACTTACCAAAATATTTTTGGTCAGAAGCTGTCGCAACCGCTTGTTACATCTTGAAAAGAGTTTCTCGTAATACCATTGCTCAACAAAACTTATTTTGAATTATTCTTCGATCGCATTCCCCTTGTATCATACTTTCGAGTGCTTGAATGTCGATGTTTCAATCTAAACATTAGATATGCACTTAACAATTTTGATTCAAAATCAGACAAAGGGATCTTCGGTAGGTACTCAATACGTAGGAAAGCCTTCAAAGTTTATAACGAGCTAACTTCATCGATTTAAGAACCATTACATGTCACTTTTGATGATATCCTCACATCTTGCACTCCTGATGATGATCATGAACATTTATTACATATGTTCAATCCTTTTCATGACATTAAACTTGATGACACTGATGCTACTAAACCCTCTGTTGAGTCTATTTCAGGTAATGCAGTTTTTCCAAAAGCATATGCAGAAGTTCCCATCATCACCATGACTTAGTGATTGTGGACATTTCAGATGGTGTGAGAACGCAATCACAAATTGAACAGATGGCACATTGCGCATTCATGTAATCCATTAAACCAAAGAACATCATTGATGCCTGTGAAGACAGTTTATGGATCATTGCCATGCAAGAAGAACTCAACCAATTCCAGAGGATTGATGTTAGAGAGTTAGTTCACAGAAACACAGATCATCCAGTTATTAACAAGGTTTGAGGTCTCGGTTTCGGTCTTGGCATCGCTCTCCCGAAAATTTCCGTTTCAGTATCGGTATCGTCCGTTTCGACAGTTTCGGACGTGAGTTTTGGTTCGTCCGTATCGGTAGTTTTAAATACTTAAAAACCTATCAATTACTATAAAATACGTAAAAACCTTAAAGTATTAATCATTACTATCAAATACTAAATAATACTAACTAGATAATTATAATTTGAGTTCGTAATTATATCAAATACTAACTGCCTAAAGTTTGACACTTAAACACTAAATACGAAATAAATGAATGGATTCCTGAAGTTTGAGTGGCGCACCCACCGTTTTACTTTGCGCACATACCACTTACAAGTTTGCCAAAATAGCTTTGAGTTGCTTTGCGCACCCACCGTTTTGCTTTGCGCACATACCACTTATTTACAGGGTTGCCATAAAAAATCTTCTTCGTTGTTACTGTGTGCACCGACTGCTTTACTCTACGCACATACCACTTATTTACAAGTTTGCCATTTAAATACTAGTTCGCCATTTACAACGCTCTTCTCTCTCTCACGGGAGAGGCGGGGCGACAAGACATGTGGCAGGGCGGCGGGGCGGGGCGGGGGCGGGGCGGGGGCGGGGCGGGGGCGGCAAGCGGGGCGACGGGGTGAGTTCCAGTCTTCTTTTTTTTCTTTTTCTTCTTTTTTAGCAGTTTTTTCTTGTTTCTGCCTCTTCTTTGTCTAATTCTTCGAATTTGGACCGTCTTCGTCTTCAAACCGGGCCAATTCGGTCGATTTCGGTTGAAACTGGCCGGTTCCGGCCGATACCGAGAAACAGGAAGGGTTTCGGTCCGATAGCCTTCAAGACCGAAACGAAACGGCCGAAACCCTAGTTACCTAAAACCATAGTTGCCTAGTGTTTTGGCAGTTACCTAAAACATTGGTTATTAGTACCAAATGGGTATTCAAGAATAAGTTGGATAAATCTGGATATGTAATTGGAAACAAGGCATGATTTATTGCATAAGGTTATAATCGAGAAGAATGAATCAACTTTCATGAAACATATGCACCAGTTGCTTGTCTTGAATCTATCAGAATGTTATTATCTTATGCATTTTACAGGGACTTCAAGTTATTTCAGATGGACGTAAGCACATTTTTCAACTAATTCATCAAAGAAGTCTATGTCAAACAACCGCTTGGATTCCAACGTGAAGTAGTAAATAACCCTATTTTCAAACTTAAAAAGATTTTATATGGTCTGAAACAAGCACCGCATACTTGGTATGAAAGACTTAAAGGTTTTCTTATAAATTTCGGTTATTCTATTGGAAAGGTTGACTCTACGCTTTTTATTATACACATTGGTTCTGATATTATTATCATACAAGTATATGTTGATATTATATTTGGTTTTACTAATGAATATCTTTGTCAAGAATTTTCTAACATCGTGCAGAAAGAGTCCAAGATAAGTCACATGGCGAACTCACTTACTTTCTTGGACTTCAAATCAAATAATTAAAGGATGACATCTTCATTTATCATGGCAAATACTTAAAAGATCTTATCAAGTGTTTTGGATACGAGAATTTTGCACTGAAACGTACTTCCATCAGTACGTCGGCATCTTTTGACAAGAATATAAATGGTAAGAGTGTTGATCAATGTCTCTACATAAATATGATCGGATATCTACTTTATCTTACTGCAAGTAAACCAAATATTATGTTTTATGGATGCTTGTATGCTAGATATCAAGTTAACCATACGGTTTCGCACCTCACTGCGTGAAAAGTATAGTTAGATATGTTAAACACACATCTGATTTTGGTTTATTCTAACAAAAGACTAGCACATATGAATTATCATATAGTAATCCAAACTTTGCTGGATGCAAATCAGATCGCAAAGCATCATTGTCGCAAATCAAATCAGATCGCAATGCGGACTTTCTTGGTCATGCTTTGGTTTCCTGGTTAGCAAAAAGCAAAACACGGTTTCATTGTCGACTACTGGGGCAAAATATATTACCGCGGGACTTGCATGTATTCAATTCTTATGGATGAAACAGATCATGTCAGATTATGGCATTCAGTGTTCCAGATGTCCCATTATGTGTGACACTAGTAGTGATATAAATTTATGAAAGAATTCTATTCATCATTCAAAAACCAAACATATTGACATATGTCCCCACTTTTTGGATAATCGTGTCTAAAGGGTGATATTGTATTAAAATCCATTTCCACTGAACACCAGATTGATGATATGTTGACTAAGTCTTTGAAGGAAGAATCTTTCATAATATTTAGACGAAAATTGGGAATCGTAAGTGAATCTAAAATATAATACAAGTATTTGTTTGGTTACTTCATACGCATTTTATGCACTATTTTTATGTATTTTTTATCTTATGCTTTTAGTTTTCTAGTCGCCTAACAAAAGTTGCTAGCCGACTATACATCTCTTCATTTTCAATTTTTTTGTGTCAGAAATTGGCCAACCAGAAATTTCTCCTAGTCAACTAATTTGATGACTCGACAATTTTTTCTGCGCCCCTAATCGCATCAACTGATTTCTGCACCCATATCCACATTATTTGATTGAATTTTGCCCTTTCACATTCAAACTCTTGTTCCTCTTTTTTGGAATTATCACATCTTATCAATTGTTACCTTTTGTACTGTTTGATTTGACTTAACCACCTTTTATTAAGTCAAGTCAATCCCATCTCTCTCATATATTGTACTTGTCTCATAACACTCGTGCACTTCTCTCTCGTGTACTTCTCTGATGTTGACAATTCAGCAACATAACTTTTTGAATTCCCTTTCCTCATCTTCAACCATTATTGGTTCTGACCAGCAGTGTTGGTCGACCAATAGAAATGCCTCGACCAATAGAAATGCCTGGTCAACCAACCGCGTACAGAAAATCTTGGAACTGCCATTTTCGGTTGAATTTTCGAAATCAATTCAAATCGTATGTTTTACAATATGATTCTTGGGAAGTTATCATCAAATTTTTGAACTTCAAATTCGAAATTCAAACTTCCCTCTTCCCTTTAATTCTCTATATAAGAGGAATTATATCCTTTCCATTCCTCATTCAAGATATTTATCTTCTTCCTCCTCTAGAGAATTTTTTTTGTTCGGCTTTGACATCATCATCTCATCGTCGTCGTTCACGCTCTGGCCCCAGCCTTGCCAACCGGTTCATGTCCTCTGAAGCCAAGAAAAAATATGCTTTTCTCTCTAATATTCCTTTCCACCCCGACTGTTTCATTGACTATACTGATCTACTAGAGTTTGATATCTTTCACCTTTTCTCAGTCATCTCACTTGATGTGTCTCACTTGATGTCTGGAATTTGGCAAACAAAGTTCCCTATTATCCCAATCTTTCTAGGGAATTTTATACCAATATCACCATGGAACGAAAGGATGGACGATTCTCCATTGACACCAAGGTTAAAGGTGTCGAAATTCACCTTTCCCCTCGATCTCTTTCTCGTCTTATTGGTACTCCCGACATCAATTTAGTGTTCTAAATATCGGATATCGGTCGCGTATCGGCCTAGAAAATTTGATATCGGATTGCGGATATCGGGGATATATTGGGGATATTAACCAAATATCGGAGGGCCATATCAGTGGCTTAAAATGATGATATATGCCAGCATAAATGTATCTAAGAAGATATAAACTATACTAACTCAAATAAAAGTATGGTTTGCTTAGACTTCTCTCGTTAAACATGTATATCAGATATATTGACTAAATATCAGAGTGTCAAGAGTGTCATATCAGAAACTTCAAAATGATATCAAATAAAAGGATAGATGTATCTAAGAAAATATAAACTATAGGATGTGTTTAAAGTACCCAAAACTGAAAGATCCAAGGGGCAAAAAACTACTCCAGTGAGCAGATTAATATTCCAGTCCTCATTATTCCCACTCTTCCACACATTTTTTGCTTGTAGTCAAATTAGTAAGTAAATCTGTTGCAATTTGCAACTCTAAAATAAAATACATTTATTTGACAGAATGCACCCATTTATGCAGATGTCAATTGTGACAAAACAAATATGATAAACTAAAAAATGAAAATAAAAAACATCCAATGTGTACAAGTCTACTGTAAAAATGTAAAAATCAAAATTAAAAAATTCCTAAAATGAAAAACATAAAAAATGAAAATGGGTAAAGAATATTCACATTGATAGGAAAATCCTCACTTGCAAAGATCGAACACCGTATGTCAAATCTCAATCAACTAAAAACCCCCAAAACTGGAAGGAAAAAATAAAAAATGGAAAAAAGGAACGAATACTTACCTTGATCGGAAAACCATCCTTTGCAACGATTGAACGCAGTATGTCGAAGCTCAATCGACAAAAACCCCAAAATTGGGAGAAAATGAAAAAATGAAAAAAAGGAACGAATACTTACCTTGATCGGAAACCCCTCCCTTTTAAGGATTGAACACCGGACGGTGAACCGCGATAAACTTCCGTCGGAAAATTTCAATGATGGGGCTGAGCGAGGCAGCGTGAGGAGCAGAGCAGCGTATGGAGTTGAGAGGTGATTAGGACAAACTTGTGATTTTCTCCCCAAAACCCCGATGGCCTTATGTTTTAACTAATGGATTTGGGTCGGGTTGGATCCACTTTTCAGAGGACCAACCCGCTAACCGAACTTAAAAACAGTGAATAGCGGCGATATTTCAAAAGAAAATATCGGCCACAATATCGGCCTAAACCTTATATATCGGTGATATTTCCTCAAATATCGAAAACCGCATTAAAACAGCCGATATCGTATCGGCACAGTGATAATTCCGATATTGTGGCCGATATATCGGATATCGGACCAATATTTAGAACACTAGAACCAATAATGAAGATCTCAGCTCTCCTATGGATAATCCGCAAATCCTTGCTCGGATGAGTCCTAATTTTCATCAGGGCATGAGTACAATAGAACTTGCTCCTAATGCACGATTGATCTTTAAAATCTTCACCTACAACCTCATTCCCAAATTCGGTAGCAACAATTATGTTAGTGATGCTTTGGGAAAATGTCTCTATGCTGTAATAGGAGGTTTTCCAATCAATTGGGGGAGTGCGTTGCTTGCTGCTATAACAAACGCATTGACAGACATATATACCTTCCTTGCACCATCACCTTCATCTTCAAGCACTTCAAAATCTATCTTAAGTATGAACCGTCTGTCGTCAACAACATCGACTTTAACCGCCCGTGCTCTCTCACATGGATCTTTAGCCCGTCAGGCCGCATTCTGAAGAAGACCAGGGTGGAGTTAACACTGAAGGAGAACATCATCGTCGTCGTCGCAAAGTGTGTGTGAACCCCAACTCACCATCATCTCGTGAGACTAACCACTCAAGTCAATCATCTCCGAGAAGAAATCTATGGATTACGTACCAAGATACACTGTGGTTTTGAGGGAATTCAAACCCACTTCAACAACATTGACGATCGGTTCCAACAACAAACCTAGAATATGGAACATATCCAGGAAACTCAGGCACAGATTCTCAGCCATCTTGAGTCTAGGTATCTGTATACATCATCATCGCACTTTCCACCACCTCCTCTGCCTTATTAGTTGATGTACTACTTTATTTTCCTAGTATACTTTGTTATTGTAATTTGTTTAGTTTGGTTTTAAGTTTGCTTTATGGACTAGTAGTATCATGTTTGCTTTATGGACTAATTGATGTAGCTTGGTTATGTACCTTCAATCATGCAATGAAATAGGATGATTTATATACTTTGTGTTCATTTGCTTGTTTTCCCCTCTTTTTAAGGTTGTCAAATGGGGAGAACACACATAGCCACACTGCATAATATCTGCTTTTTATGTAGTTATTGCTAACATGCAAATTGACATATGAAGCATTCTTCAATGGGATTATATTTTTTCTTTTGTTTGTCATCATCAAATAGAGATGAATGTTAAAGAATGATAACATTTGATTCTCTTTCCCATGAAGTTTTGATGATACAAACACGTACATTATTTGTGCAAACTAACTTTCTATGTAGATAATCTATTTCAACATCATGGTTCTACTCTACTCAAGTACCAAGTCTTTTACGAGAAGTATTACAATCAGGATGAAGTCAAGCTCATTGCAAACTATGTATCTTCACTCTTGTTGTGAAGTGTATCATGTTGTAATTTTCTTCTTTTTTACCTTTTGCATTTAGATTGTTGAATCCATGATGATGAAGCATCTTGGAAACTTAGGATTCCCTCAAAAATTATAAGTCCTGACCTTTTCTATTCGACTAGACCCTTATTAGTTGATGTACTACTTTATTTTCCTAGTATACTTTGTTATTGTAGTTTGTTTAGTTTGTTTTTAAGTTTGCTTTATGGACTAGTAGTATCCTGTTTGCTTTATGGACTAATTGATGTAGCTTGGTTATGTACCTTTTATCATGCAATGAAATAGGATGATTTATATACTTTGTGTTCATTTGCTTGTTTTTCCCTCTTTTTGAGGATATCAAATGGGGAGAACACACATAGCCACACTGCATGATATCTGCTTTTTATGTTGTTATTGCTAACATGCAAATTGAGATATGAAGCATTCTTCAATGGGAGTATATTTTTTCTTTTGTTTGTCATCATCAAATAGAGGTGAATGTTAAAGAATGATAACATTTGATTCTCTTTTCCATAAAGTTTTGATGATACAAACATGTATATTATTTGTGCAAACTAACTTTCTATGTAGATAATCTATTTCAACATCATGGTTTTACTCTACTCAAGTATCAAGTCTTTTACAAGAAGTATTAGAATCAAGATGAAGTCAAGCTCATTGCAAACTATGTATCTTCACTCTTGTTGTGAAGTGTATTCTGTTGTAATTTTCTTCTTTTTTACCTTTTGCATTTAGATTGTTGAAGCCATGATGATGAAGCATCTTAGAAACTTAGGATTCCCTCAAAAATTATAAGTCCTAACCTTTTCTATTCGACTAGACCTTTTTCCTGATGGACTAGCCTCTTTGTGTAAATTCTGATTCTTGGTCCTAGTCGACTAACTCTTTTTCTTTGTCGACTAGAACATTTGTGTAACTTTGAACTTTTGGTCCTACTTAACTAACAGAATGTTCATGGTGAACTAAAGTCAATTTCAACGGCTTTCTTTGACGGTTTCAGTAGCTGATCGACTAACAGGTTTTCCTAGTCGACTAGAAGCAGTTCTGACGGTTTTGTTAGTAGCCTTTTTAACATTTTAAGCAGTTTTTGACAATTTTTGACAATTTTTCAGCACCCCTTCAGCCCATATTTATATGACCCGAACAACACCCCTTCAGCCCATATTTATATGACTCGAACACTAGTCATTCACAACAAATTTTGACATTTTCTATCTCTAAAATTCTCAAGTTTTTTTCTCACTCTAAGAGAGCCTTTTGTCTTGACTCCTTGGAGAACAAACTGTCGATCTATTCTCTATAGGAATTCCATCTTTATGAGAGTTTCTACCAAATCTTCCATTTAAGAAACCTTGAAGATCTCTCACCTTCCGTATGATTCATTATTTCATCAGCAAGCCTATGGGTGATATTGTTTTTGCTTTACTTTTGTGACTGAATCTCTTGTTGAAGAGTTTGTACAAAGTTTGTGATACATGAAGTGTTGGCATTTTTGTATGTTTTACGCTTGCAGGGAGCAAATGGTCATGGTGGAGTGAAATCTCTACGGAGACTATGGGACTGGACAAGGATCACAAGGATCCGAACTAGGATAAATTCTGTGTTTATGATTGACTCTCTTTCTGGATTGTGTTCTTTACTTCTGCATTCTTTATTACAAGTTATAGTAATTTTTAATTTGTAATATTCATCGTGATATACACTATTCAACCCCTTTAACCCCTTTAGCGTATTGGGTGTGCAAGGAGATACAACACTTAACCCCCCAAAAAAAATTAAATAAATAAAGGTTGATCCACCTTTGAGTTTGTAAAGTGATATTGTAGCAATCTAGCACACAGTACATAATGACCAACCAGATAGTTTTTTTCCTCTGATACCATGTTAAACAAGGAACAAGACTGAGAGGGGGCTCACAACTAATGATCTTTGGTGAAGCCATAATAGTAACCGAGACCATTAAACACAAAAACTTAAGCTAATGAGTAGATGCCCAGATACTAATTTATGAAGATTATTTTTGTCTATTTTATCCCAATATGGAATAATTATTCTTAGCCGTTAATGTTCAAAATATCCAATGGAGGACTATGTAATAGGCGAGTATCTACGGGGCAACCTTGGTTATATTATTGAACTTACTAACTTTGTCGGCGATGTTGATTGGAAGCAATCTATAGACAACATAATAAATATATTGTGAATCCAAGATAACTAACCCCCCCATCTCCCACCCCGTCACCTACACAAAAAGAAAAAAAAACAAACTATTAAAAAATACAATTCGGTTTTTCATTCTAACAACCCCAGCAAAGCATGTGGTGCATACTTAATTCATGTTTAATAAATAGCCCTTAAAATATCCTAGCAAAAAATTTTACAATTTGTAAAAATGTTTATATTTTCACATATAATTTTAATTGAGATTTAGTCATGTGCATGCTTCACCGCACAAGATAAAATCATTCTGCGTTATGAGAGGCAATGATATTCATGACTGTCAGTATCCAAACTACCATATTAGCAAATGTTGACACAGAAATAGTCATTCTTAGCACATGCAACGTCTAAAAGATATCGCTAATCAAATTTAGCGACCAGTCAGGAGTATGCAAAGAAAGCCAAGTGTCTTTAAGAAGCAACAAACTTGAAAAGAAAATCTATTTTTAAAAGAGACCCATTACCCAGCGTATTGGCATATTCACTTTCCAGATAGAGAGAAAATAATAAAGATAGAAATTTTTAGTATCTAAAAGAGAATAGGAAAATATTCAAACCTCAATTACAGATGGCATCAAATCGTGTTCTCGTTGGGTTTTACATAAACACAACTCATAAGCTTCTGAAACACCGTCAACCCTGAACAGAATTAGCAGCAAACAAAGAATGGTCAATATGTCTCAGCCTAAGTAATTATTTTAGATAGGACAAGGTAAAAATAAAGCATTCAAGAGTTATGCATGTTAAAGGCGAATGGACATGTCATGATATATAAATTTATGGACACACCATGAGACATGCACAGTAAAATATGATAATCGTCTATTCAATACAACTGACGAGCGCCAGCACGCAGCCCCCAAAACATTTTGGAAACAACAAAAACAACCCTCAGATTCACGTGTAAAATTGTAACGAACATATTATCATCGATTTGAAGCTAGCAGAAGCCATGTAAGGAATATTCTAACAAATGAATTGCATGCACAAAAAATTGACTCAATTCGTAAGCTAAAGGACATCCCTTTAATATACTATTATGGCAGTTCACTCTTAAGTCTTAACAGAAACAAACTGCAATTCCAGGAGCATCAAAGTCGGGACTGGCTGTTGCAAGGGTTATATGTCAGGAGTGTATCTGGTCAAACTAGAATTAGTTCAAGAATATGTATCTGCAGCATGTAACCAATGCTTTTGTGTTGACTAACCTTACGTTGCATTGATTCACTTCATACCATAGCGAGCAACAGCAAGACAAACAAGTACTTACCCACCAAAGAAAACAGAAAGGTCCCAAAGACAACAACGATTGGGAAAGTTCCCAATAAATTATGGCAGATGTAAAGAATTAGAAACCTAATCAAACATTTGGAAGTTGATTTCTAGAGAGGCTATGGGGATAAGACAATTTAAAAGAAAGTCTCTGGTTAAGACAGAACTGAGATCTATCCACTGGCATGTCAATCAAGTGTTATTTCCAATGAACATTGATAAATCCTTCATAGGCGTAAGAGCTAGCCAGTTCAACAATGAAAATTCATATCTGACTGTAAGGACAAATGTATTGTGTTGTCTATAACACTTGGGTAGTTTATAGGGATTTAAAAGCAAGAAAAAAGGTGGAGTGGCCAATCGAGAATAGCTCAGGCGGCATGGATGCTTCCTCCCATATGGGAGGTTGTGTTTGAGACTCCCTTGATGCAGTGGTGTGAGGAGATTATGGTATAAGAAAAACTGACTTGACTGCTTAAATGCCCAAGTAAACACTCAATCAAGGCATGTTCAGACAGTCGGGTAGTCATTTTCCCCCTTCTAAAAAATATCTGATGTATAGATATAGGAGATTTTGCAGAAACGCACTATAAAAACACTATTAAAAATGATTTACGCAAACAATTACCACATAAAACTTCAGTACTCTATGGTTGATGCACTATTCTAAAAATGAAAAAATAAATTAAAAAATTTTGAGAAAGAAATATCAAGAAGAAAGAAATAATTCAAGAAAATCAGTATTCTGCATTGGAGACAGTTAACTGTATGTGGTAGTCGAATTAGTTCACTGGCTATGATATTAGAATGTTAGTGTTGGCACACAGACATTGCCTGTTTAATCCTATTTGCATGCTTTCCTGATGAATAGAACGACGAGGTTGCATCAGAATTGGGGAAATTAAATTGTTGGGTTGTATATTTAACTTCATTACAGTTTAAACACATTCCATCTAAGGCTAATGGTGATGTATAATGATGATGCTTATGACAATGAAAATTAATTTGATTATTTTGTCAATAGTATAATTCAAAATGCATTTCTCATAGTTATGGTGTATACTTAATGGTAATAAGGAAGGGTAAACTCCAAAACAATTAAAGCAGATCATAGCAGAGCAGCCAACGCCCTCCAACAATCTAGGTGGTCACTTTGAAACTCTAGTAGTTTATACCTTTTGGAGAGCAAAAATAATCGCCAAACTGATTTCTATTTTCCCTATAATGAAAAGAGAGTCAACCATTCTCATGATAAGGGGTCAATAGCAAGAAGTTAAAAAGTCTCTTCACCAGGATACTAAGTAAGAGTGTTCTGCAGAGGTGGGCAAGCAATTCACTTGTTATTTTTGCCCAGTCAGTCTTTCATTTAGGACAAATTGCATGCCGACAAAGTCTATGACATCACCCGCAGGAAGATGGATGCAAAGTTTTGGTGATAGGCTAAAATGTATTGTGTCTGAGGTAGTTATGACATTTGAATGCTTTTCAAGAAGGGTGTAAAGCACGATTTATGTTTTGGTTCTTGATAATCTGTAACCATATTTTGGGGCCATCTGTTTGTCAGGCGTATACATTTTGCTTATCTTTTGATGATGCAGATTGTTTCCTTCTTGGAACTTTACTTTATGTTTTATGTCTAGTTATCGACAATGCTTTTAGTCTGACGTCTAAAACAGTAAAAACCCAACATTATGCCCACTATTTCCTGGGGGAAACACCGCAAACAATTAAGCTTGAATAGCATTTAACTTAGTGAAAAACTAAAGAGAAAACTCAAGCAATAAGATCCACATCACAATGGACTCATCCATGTAATTGTTGAATGCTTGAGAGGTTATATTAGTTTTATAGGTGTTTTTTTCGATGTTCAAAACTATATCCTAACTTTTTCTCTTTAGGTTTGCTTTATTCAAAACTGCAATAGATTAGGATGCAGTGGTTTTTGGTTGGGAAAGGATTCTATATTTTACTAAGTAGTATTCATATTTGTTTTGAGTTCTTCTGGAAGATGATCAGTTAGTTAGAAGTTAAAACAACTTGCTTTTACAATCATTTTTATCCTTGTAGCATGTAATCAAACACGATTTAAGGCTAAAAGTTTTTGATTCAAAATTTATTTTGATGAGAATTAAGGTACGGTTGTTTTGACATGGAGGTCCTCTTTCCCTTTCTGTCACCTTTGTTCATCTAATCTCACAGTTCCAGTTCTCTACGTCAACCATAAAGTCCGCAAAAACCATTCTGCCCAACAAAAGCTTGTGAAGCAAGGAGTCATCGTGAAGCCATATCATGTTGGACACAAATACTTTTCAGGCGATTCAGCTGGTGAGACATCTAGTAGTGCCCTCGTTATGTTGTGTGCTCTTTTGGAATTTGTCTCGTCAGTGCATCATGTCATGTCTATGGCTGAATGTCAAATGTTTCTTAGCTAACAACCCTAATTTCTTCCCTTATGAAATCTAAGCCTTTTTTATGATAATTGTCTAAAGCAACGCTACATTGTACTGGAGAACTGTGTGCTAGGATGTTTGAACATTTAGAGGATGACCAGATAGACACGTCTTCAAAAATTAAACTTCTAACAGAAAAGGCATCCAAGAATCACAGACCATAATGACAAGTATATTCATGCTGTGTACCTAGAATCTAGCAATTGGATGCTGATGAAGATTAGGAACAGTTGAAGCCATAGTAATTTGCATCCATGACCACTCACATACACAACTACCTGGCACAGATTTAAATGCTGTCTGCAACTTATATCTTAATCCTCTTATGCCAATTTACACCGATGAAATATGAATCGCGTCCACAAAGTGAAATGGGAAAAGATTGCATGCAGCAAACACTGATCAATGGTGATGAAGCACCAAGCCACAAAAGGACATTACGAATTGCAACAAGGATTAGTCCATCAAGAGTAACAACTATTGCTGTATAAAACAGAAATGCTAAAGTATACTAAAGTATGGCATCTCAAAAAATGATGATGATGATGATGATCAGGATGAAGATGTAGCAGTAGCATATGTACCTTTCAAGTTTATTGCAAACAGTACATTTCTTGAAATCTTTACTGGTAGTCTCACAAGGTGATGATGAAGTGGCATCAGATACAGAAATTTCTGCATTATGACTACATCTGTTACCTGATATACATCAGAATCTAGATCAGCAACTGTCTTGGCATTCCTGGAACCATTAAAGTTAACACGGATCTCATACCTGTGTCACCAGCTAAAAACTTCCCTTTGGAAGTAGAAGCAACCAATCCTGAGGACTCCACCTCTTCCATGTCCAATTTGTGCGCATCATGAGTAGTATCTCCACCAAGACGCTCTCTTTCAGAAACACAACCAATATTGTCTTTGGTAGTGAACTCAACCAAAGATGAATGTAAGGAACTACCACCGAACTTTGACGCTGGCAATTTGTCCTTGAATTTTTTCTTCCCACTTAAACAAGCTGATTGCCTAGGCCCATGACCACATGTGTTCAACTCAGCAATCTCTCGTAAACTAGAACTAGCTCCATCAGCAGCTTCTTTACTGTTGTCAATGGAAAATTCCCCCAGAAGTTTATCATCTTTTCTCCCGTTGCTTTCATCCTCATGCACTTTACCACTGGAGGCTGAATTTGAGCTATTCCCCTTTAATGCACTGTTGTCATCTTTTAAGTGCATATCATTATCACCATCTAAGAAAAAATAAAGCAAAAATTACAGATTGTTTATAAATTAATATAGTGAGCAAATTAGCATCATGAAAATGACAGTGTCTTTTTTTCATCCTCCATTTGGGTGGGTGTGTTTGTTAGATTTGGGGTGTGAATAGCAAACTTGTAATTTTGAGCTTCAGGGACATTTTTTAATTCTGGACAAAGTCAGTCCATTAGATATATGTGGGGTTAGGGCTGTGGTGTGATGTTGAATTTGGTGAAAAATATTGAGAAGAGAAGAGTGTAGAAGTAAATTAGTTTAAATCGAGTTAGACTTCATCTCGAATCAAAAGCTAGGAGAGCGGTCTTCTCTCGAATTGAGAACCTATCTTTGTATTTCTTTCCATATCTATAAAAATAAGATTTTTATTCTACCAAACCCTAGAAATCCCTATCAAATTGTTATCAAAGCTGTTCGATCCGATGGCGGCAAGAAAAATACTTTGGAACAAAGATTGAGAAGCAAGGTGAAACCCCTAAAGGAGCAACAACAAAAATTGAGGACCGAGATGGAATCCCTTAAGGAAAGATTCTCTACGATGGAATCTATGATGAAGGAAATCTTAGAGATTCATCGCCAAACACAGTGCGTGGAGGAGATGAGTGCGTGGAGGAGATGACGAAAGTTAACAACTTTAGGGATGATAACTGAACAAAAGGCACGAACTTTGGCAGGCAAATGAAAAGGAGAAAATCGAATGCATTACAGAGGTCCTCTAATCGATGTAGATATAAAGTGAAAGGTGAGATTTTTGACCGACAATCAAGGGAAGTCGCCATCTTTGAGGAGGAACAATTACCGACATTAGATCTAATCAACGAGGACTTCTATGACATCGATCTAGAGCACCACGGCTCTCGAGAAGAAGTGACAAGGGCGGCGGATCCTTAAATCGTCGCCAAGGGCATCACGGCCCATTGGCGGCCCGTCAGGGTGCCAAAGGCCCCTTGCAGCACGTCGGGGTGCCGAAGGCCCCTTGGCGGGCTGCCGGGGTGCCAATGCAACTGGGTGGACTACCCTATGGGCTACATGCCCTAACGGGCCATCGTACTGCATGCGTGCTTTGGGCAAGCCCCCACATAGCCTGGCAACAATTTTAAGAGGACACATGGCCCTTGGTTTTCAGATGAAGACCCACGGGGCATTGGGGTCGGTCATTTGGGCATACATGACCCTCAGACCGGCTGGGTGATCATCATGACGTCTATCCAAGCTTCGTTAAGGGCGTTCAATACCTTAGATGGACCGACGACAGCGGAAGAGGCCGGCTATGATATAGCTGATCTACAAGAGGCACACAATGAGGGTGCCAGCCCATGGGGTAGCGAAGGGTGGGCCACATGGGACTGTCGACCATTGACAAATGGTGTCTAATCTTTCGGGAGCAACGGCAATGACAAACGAGGTTATTGGGGACCCAGAAGGGGACGAGCATCCTTAGCGAAGAGCGGTCTTCTCTCGAATTGAGGCCAACTTATCTTTATATTTCTTTCTATATCTATAAAAATCATATTTTTATTCCACCAAGCCCTAGAAATTCCTATCATTGTTGACGGAGGGTTCCAACAATCAAATGGCTTCCTCGCATTGGAAGTGTATGCTTCATGATTTATTTGTTCAAAAACTCAAATGGTTGCCGCACATGTCAAGTTTCGATGCTTATTTGTTTAGGAGTAAATCAAAGTTAAAGGTTATGTAAATAGCAAACGGGCAAACCTGAATATTCATCTTTCTTGGGCTGGATCAATGCCCTGTACCTTCGAGCATCCAGCCTCTTTTTCTTTCTCGGCATCACACTGCTTTTAGCATGTTTCTTGCTGTTTCTGTGTTTTTCTGTGCTTGTGACATCTGTTTTGCCATTTTTATCTAGTCTTTTCTTCTTCAGCGGCGAACTTGAACTCTCATTCAACTTTTTTGAACCAGGGGAGCTTGAAATTCCATTCTTCTCAATTCTCTCTGACCTTCTCAGAGGACTGTGTGGCCTTTTCTTATCTGGACCTTCCACTTTCATGTCTGAATGAGTTGACGTGGCTTGATTTTCAAGCCTCCCAGATTTTCTCGAGCTAGGACTTGATTCTGTCATTTTCTTATGAGGTATTTCTCTAAAAGATCTCCTCAAACTAGAGGAATCTGCAGCTGCAGAGCCAGACGTGGTTGAACTTCTTGATTTCCTTGTGCTCGTAGCTGTTGAACAAGAATTAGGGGAATCTTTTGTGTCTTTAACTTTTGCAGTAGTACTCACACTCCTTGTGCTGCTATGTCCCTCGTGCTTCAGAATCCGACCAGACCTAGTACTGCTAGCCATTTTTCTCAGAAGGAACTATAAAGCAAAGAAGGGTATATATACTTCAACGTAGTAAGCACTGAACCACACAATATGTGGAACTCATTGTCATTATCAAATAGAAATGAAGTTAACAAATACATTTACAAAGCAAGCAGCACAGATGCACAAACCTGCATCAATGATACCAATTAAGGGATATATTTGCAGGGTAAGATGCATTAGACTAAAAAGAGACTAAGGTGCAAGAACAAATACTCGGTGATAAACAGATCGTCTTACTAAACATTAGACATGATTCCCTTGCTGCAATTAAATGAACGTGGTAAGAAGCCAGTATTTGCATGCAAACAGAAATCCAGTCAACTTAGTTCTTTGAATGCCTTAACATCAATAAGTCAATGTTTCTGTATTTATTTCCTCAACATGTTTGCCTGAATTCATTTTCATGCATGTACTATGTAGAGCAACCACACACCTTTACATGTCTTAAAAGGTTAAGCATGCATAGAGCCAACCCATGTCCGGTATAAAACATACAAAAAATATGGAATTGTCACACTCAGGACATGCGTGCTTAGGTTCAAGATAGTTCATGCTCGATGAAGTCTCCTTGAACAAATTTCTCATACATCAGCCATTCTAATGATTAACCTCGTTTAATGTTCAATCCATCATTTATTGAACATTTTGCTGAATTCCTCTTCAATCGGCCTCTTCTGTAAAAATAAATAATCATATGTGCCCAAGACTATCAATGTTCAAAAGAAACAATGCTAATATTCGGGTTCAAAAATCAGAAACTTATTTTTCCAGACATTATACTCACTAAATTTTATAGTTCGGTGATCCAATGTCAAAGTCCAACTAGTGAGGGATAATCAGGGTCCGGCATCCCTGTCATATCATATCGTTTCACCCTGTCTCATTGGGTATTTCATAAGCTTATAAGCGCCAAACAACCAGCATTAACAAAATCATCTTTTCTCGTAACTATTTTCCCCTTTAATTCATACTTGCTGATATAGCATTATCTAAAACTTAGTTCCGTCAGAAAAATTTTAGCTTTTAAACAATATTAGAAGTTTCAAGCATGCAGTGCAAACCCAAAACCCTAGGTCTCAAAATCATCCTCCTATGGGTAACAAATAAGGCATGCATCTCCCAACAAAACATTAACCCTAATTTATTAACCTAAACACGTCCAAAAACTATATTTTATCCTCGGGCTCTCAAAATGCACTCAAAACCCCATCATCAAAACGCAGAAAACCGGGGAAAATAGCAAACCACAGAATCCGCAACAATATGTATCGCGCATCTAACACCGAGTCTATTGAAATGGATAAAGTGGAACTAATGCTAAATACATCAAACCCTAAGTCGAAGCGCTCGATCGAGCACGAAAGCCGCGCGCGCGACATATTAACAACAATAGAATCGAAGTAAAAAAGCGAAAATTAAAGAGATAAATCAGATCAAAAGCGATGAGATCGAAGCTCCTGTTAGGTGTTATGAAAGAGTTCTTACGATCGAGTTTGAGAGAGACTTCGGTCCATGAAATTGGGCAGCGTTTCGCTTGAGATCCTGTGAGAATTGAGAAGAAGCTGATGGTGAAGGCAAAGGGCAAAGTTGGTTTGTGGAAAGTTGAGGGATCTTAGTAGCAGTGATATTCTGAATATTTGGATGATATATATACATGGATGTGTGTGCATGGTTGTAGAACGTGTGCACGAAAGTGGCACACTTGTAATTAAGTGCTAATGTGGTGTATTTGTATTGGAATGTAGTGATGCTCTAATGAGTATATACTAGTCATAACCCGTGCCCGCGGGCACGGTTCATTTAAGATTTTCCCTTGCGAAATCTTTGTTCCCTGAATTTTTTTTCAAAGCCAAAATTTAAAAGAAAAACAAATTAGCTTACAGTATTTAGCGGCACAGGCGCCTTCGGCGTGGGTGCCTTCGGTGCGGAACAACAAATTCAGCGCATGCGCCTTCGACACAGAACATCAAATTCAACGTGAGTGCCTTCGGCACAGAACAACAAATTCGACGTAAAACAACAATTTCGACGCAGGTGCCTTAGGCGCGGAACAACAAATCAGCGTTAAAAACGGCGCAGTCTCCTTCGGCGCGGAACAACAAATTCAGTGTATGCGCCTTCGACACAGAACACCAAATTCGATGTGGGTGCCTTCGGCGCAGAACAACAAATCAGCGGTAAAAAATTTGGCGCGGGCGCCATGTGGCGCCATATACATATAAGCCGTGCCCGTGGGACACTGTTCATTTAAAAATCTTGGACCCACTAATTTTAAACAAACATCAATAATTATTAGTTTCTCCTGAAATATCAGCAGATGGGATCGAAATTTTTCAGGGATTTGCAACACGGATCAATGAGTTGGCAGCATCTCCCGCGTTAATTCTCCCACAGCTCGCGTTCATTCCCAAGATGAGATTGTGTGTGTGCACAACATTTTTTTCATAACTAATATTAAAAGGCTATTCCTAATTTCAATGTTTTTGTGTATTCCCAACAAATTTCTCTTCAACCCAAAAATTTCCCTCCAAAACTTGATGTGACATTGCCACATAGGACAAATTCAAAATCTGCCCTCAATTGTAATATAGAGTAGTCATAACCCGTGCCCGCGGCCACGGTTCATTTTAGATTTTTCCTTGCGAAATTTTTGTTCCCCGAAATTTTTTTTTCAAAGCCAAAATTTAAAAGAAAAACAAATTAGCTTACAATATTTAGCGGCATAGGCGCCTTCGGCGTGGGTGCCTTCGGTGCGGAACAACAAATTCAGCGCATGCGCCTTCGATACAGAACACCAAATTCGACGTGGGTGCCTTCGGCGCAGAACAACAAATTCGACGTAAAACAACAATTTCGACGCAGGTGCCTTAGGCGCGGAACAACAAATCAGCGTTAAAAATGGCGCGGAACAACAAATTCAGCGCATGCGCCTTCGACACAAAACCAAATTCGACGTGGGTGCCTTCGGCGCAGAGCAACAAATTCAACGTAAAACAACAATTTCGGCACGGGTGCCTTAGGTGCGGAACAACAAATCAGCGTTAAAAAATTTAGCGGGCGCCTTTGGCGCGGGCGCGGCTTCATATACTTATAACCCGTGCCCGTGGGACACTGTTCATTTAAAAATGTTGGACCCACTAATTTTAAACAAACATCAATAATTATTAGTTTCCCCTGAAATATCAGCGGATGGGATCGAAATTTTTCAGGGTTTTGCAACGCGGATCAATGAGTTGGCAGCATTCTCCGGCATTCATTCTCCCACAGCTCGCGTTCATTCCCAAGATGAGATTGTGTGTGTGCACAACATTTTTTTTATAACTAATATTAAAAGGCTATTCCTAATTTCACCGTTTCTGTGTATTCCCAACAAATTTCTCTTCAACCCAAAAATTTCCCCCCCAAAATTTGATGTGACATTGCCACATAGGACAAATTCAAAATCTGCCCTCAATTGTAATATAGACTAGTCATAACCCGTGCCCGTGGGCACGGTGCATTTAAGATTTTTTTCCGCGAAAACTTTGTTCCCCAAAAAATATTTCTACAGCCAAAATTTAAAAGAACAACAAATTAGCGTAAAAAAATTTAGAGGCACGACCGCCTTCGGCAAGAAACAATAAATTCGGTGCTCCTTCGGCGCAGAATAACAAATTAGCGTATAAAAATTTAGCGGGCGCCTTCGGCGCGGGCGTCTTCGGCGCGGATAGGTTGGTTAGACCTCTGCTTGACGCCCAAAAAACTCAGCCCGCCTATTTGAACGCACATTCCCTGTATTTTTTTTGGGTTTCAATTTTTTTGGTGTCAGCCGAAATAAGCTTAGCCGATATAAAGTTCTCTTTTGCATACTTGTAATTTAAGTTGCATATTTTTGGGGTTTCATTTTGTGTGTGTTTTTTGGGTCTCATTTTTTTGGTCATTTTTGAATGAAGAGTATTAAATGCTAATGGTGCCAATTTCAAAAAAGAAAAGCTTCTGTATTCCCCCAACAAATTTTCCCCCAACCCAAAAAATTCCCCCCCCAAAACTTGATGTGACATTGCCACATAGGACAAAGTTCAAAAACAGCTCTCAATTGTAATATAGATGTATGGTTATAGGTGTATTAAGCATGCTTAGGGGTGACCCTTAAGAGGGGTTAGTGTGAAAGGGGTTGGGTTAGTGGCATACTTGTAAATAATTAGAAGTGTGAAGTGTAAATTGGTCTTTTGGCCAAGTGTGTGTAAAGTAATGGTGTGTGTGTATAGTAATGGCAAACTTGTAATTACCTATAAGTTGGGGTATCTTGGTCATTGTCTTCATGGAATATTCCCTTGGAATATTCCTTTCTTAAATAAAAAGGAAAGACTATTCCTTTGAATATTCCTTTCTTAATGAAAAGGAAAGAATATTCCTTAGAATATTCCTTTCTTTAATGAAAAGGAGAGATTAGTGTTGGCATTCGCATCATAGAAATTTATGAATGCATTGTACTATTTGATTAATCACATCTATAATTTTATTATCAGCTGTTCGGATTTAGAGATCCGAACGGCTTTAATACAATACATGTGTAAATCCGAACACAATACATATTATATTATACTGTTCGGTTTTGCAATTCCGAATGGAAGAATAAACGTATTAGAGCCATTTGGATCTCCAAATCTGAACATCTGATGTTAAAAATATAGGTGTGCTGAATCAAGTAGAGTGGGTTATTTATAAATTTCTGTGGTGTGAATAACAACATTCTTGATGGATCTTGATGTCTGTAGAGTTTGGTTTTGTGTGTTTTTTGGAAAGTAGGATGGAAAGTTTGTTTGAGAGTTTTATATGGTGTCTGATGTGTCATAATATTACACATTTTATCTATAAGTTTACACGTCAAAATGATTGCTTAAATCCCAATTCTACACGCTTTTACGCTCATAATGGAACTATTTTACTTTAAGAGCGTTTGGTTGCATTTCAGGGAATATCGAGCAAATTGGAGCATGTTGGAGAGGATGACATGATCATCGGCGCCGGAGCGTCAATGGCGTTATATTTGAGTCGTTCATGTTGATGGAGAGGATCAATAAGAAGAAGCAAATAAGAAGAGAGGAGGGGAGAGGAGAAAAGAGAGAAGCTTGGAGATGAGTTCCAGGTCGCTCGGTCGAGCGCTCTATGCGCTCGACCGAGCTATGATACACTAAAGGGGGAGCAAGGCCACGAGGGGTCGCTCGGCCGAGCGATATAACTCGCTCGACCGAGCGACCCCCAACGCTCACCCGAGCCAGCTGTCATGAGAGCCCCTTCAATCGCCTTCGACTCTCTGGAAAATATGACATTCTTATGCTCGGTTGAGTGACCATCCACTCGGTCGAGCGGCCCATCGCTCGACCGAGCGGCTTAATGTTCAACCGAGTGACATGGATTACTCGAAGGGAGCGCTCGGTCGATCGGCTACCCTGCTCGACTGAGTGGCCCCTTCTCCAAGCACAGACACCAGGCGCCAAATGGAACGCTCGGTCGAGTGCTAGCGCTCGACCGAGCGCTATGTCGGCAGACCACTTTTAGTTCAATTTTTAGGGTTTTGGGGGTGGTGGAGGCTATAAATATGAAGGTTGAGCCATCATTTGAGGAGACAGTTTTTTAACACCTTTCACTTATTTTTTGTCTTTGGGGATGATTTTCAGAGGTTAGGCTATGCCATAGGCCCCTCTTTGATGATTATGTACCGGATCTTCATTAGTTACGTATATTCTCATTTGTAAATCTCTTTTATTGTCTCTCTTATATGTTTTCATTGTTGAATCCTTTATTGCTTTCATTTTACTTGCTTGTGTGTTGATTCCTATTGTTTTTATCTCTTGGGTAATGATTGAGTAGATCTATTGCTAGGATTATGAAAGAACCATAGGCTTCTGGGGGTTAGATGATGGGTTAACCTTAGTTGGACGAATCTAGGGTTGCTCTACGGTAGTTTGGATAAGAGGTTTTGGGGATTAGCCATAGGATTGGAGGATCGCGAAAGCAACTCCATATATTAGGGAGAATCCCCACGAATCCGATTCGGGCTTAGTGGCCGTTTCCGGGGCTCGCCTTAACGATAGTGACTCGAGAGCCGGGGGCGATCACTAACCCTAAATCCGCTAGTCGGTGACTACAAGAGTAACCCGACTGCCTGAACCAACCGTAGAGTGGTAACCCAGTCCGTAGATCATGAGAGTGAATACGGATTTGTGGTAACGGGAACCAAGTGTCGATCGTACAGTAAGCGTCCCCGTGCAAAGCCAACTGCAAAGCAAGGTTGCATATGGGGAGGCATTAGACGAGCGTGACGACGAAAGTCAAGTGCATGTTCCCATCTCCATATGTGACACTCCTACCCACATTCGTCGTTCGATGAACGGATCTTTGACCCGTTATCCAAACCCAAAAGCCCTAACGGGGATTCCCGACACACATGTGATATTTTCCCTCATTCGTTTTCTTTTTGTTTTATTTCTTCTCCTTTTTTGTGTGGAATCTTTGGTCGTGCCTTGTTTATCGTGACATCCTCGCATTCCACTTCCATCACCATTACGACCTCCTTCGTAATCCAACTCCACCAATAAATTCGAAGTCCAATCAACCTACGAATCGACAGGTAGTGTGACAACCGCCTCCCTGTGGATAAGATATTCGCTCGCCACTGTTTACACCGTGCACTTGCGTTAAGACGACATTCGACACCATCTCGATTGCGAGAGCGAAGGGACGGACCGAACAAGTTTTTGGCGTTGTTGCCTGGGAGCGTTCCGCCATATTATCTAATTATCACAATTAGGTTGTTAGACTTCGAATAAAAATAAAATTTATAAAGAGAAACAAAGAGATATATTTTTTCCCGCCACTGCTTTATTGCTCCCTCTTTTTCTTGTACCACTGATATCTTTTCCAGATTGTTGTTTTTGACTATTCAGTTACAATGGAACAATCTTGGGAGTATTCAGGCGATGATTATTTAGAGCATTATGAGGTTCCTATAAAAGAATACGAATATTATCAATGGGACCCGTACCATCAGATGGAAGGATATGACCACAACCTAGAGTTACATGCCTACTACGAGTCTTGTGACATGGATGGATGCATGCCCTGTGAAAGCCGCGTCTGCCTCTTGAGTCCTGATCATCCCAATAATTTGGCATTTGCACGGTTTGAGGAGAGCGTGGAACTTAATAGATCTCAGCAGAATGAGACCCTTAAGTTGCAACAAGAATTCGATGAACTCTGCAAGACTCTTGCGTCTCATGAGCACCCGACATCACAAGCACACGAAGAACTCACATTGGATATGGAGAGTCATAATGGCATTCAGCTTGGGGGAGAATATGTGCATCATCACATCAAGGATGAGAGCAGCATAGGCGACAACGACATTGCTTCTGGTGTCGTGCCCGAGCCGCCTCCCATTCTTGAACCATTCACGCATGTTTAGCAAAATGAGGACACACATAGGGACCTATTTCGTGGACATAGTCCAATACACATGTCCATTGACAATAACGGTAGGTGATCCTTTTGAGCTTTCATTTCAAGATTTTATTAGTCATCACATGTCTCCTGCAGGTAGAGTTGATGGCAAAGTATTTGCTCTAGTTGAGGGTAACAAGACCCATTTCTACACCGTGGAGGAGATACCTGAGCCCACAGCGACATCTGCACCTACCGAGGAGGCCAAAGCAGCGCGTTGCAAGGAGGTAGACGATGTCACCTTTAATGAGACAGTGGCACCTGGCACAATTGCAATTACTTCTGATGAGGCAACTGAATTGAGACACTTGGGGAGCTGAACAATGGGTTGTTCAGGAGGAGGCCACAAAGAAGATTCTGCCACCTTTTCCTTCCATCACCATGGTTGAGCATCCGGCTGAGGACCACCCATCAGAGCCTACTACTCCCACTCAGAGAGATATTTTTACCCATTCCATTTCTGAATCCTGCATTCTATTCGAAATTTATTTTGATTCAGATATTTTTTACACGTCGCGCCTTTTGCAGAACGCATACGATTATGGACCAAAGGTATGCTTAGACGTGTCACTGCTTGGGGAACCTGCCGAGGAGCATAGTGAGGAGTCACCTGATGAGACCCACACTCATATGCTTGGGTTGCCAAACCCAAAACAAACGACGAGGAGTTGCTTGTCGTGGTACACGAGAGCATATATACATTTTCAGGGAAGTGTCGTCAACCGTTCTTTATCTTACACTTTTCATTTGATGACCATCATTGGAAAACTTTATTTTAGGAAATAAGTATCCACATCAGATTGATGCGGCTTATCTCTTTCAGGGTACAGGTGGAGTCATTAGAGAGATGCTGGAAGCCGCATTGCTAGAATCTAATGGAGTCTGTGGAAATACGCACCTGGCAGAATCACAAAAGGAGCAGCTGGAGCAGTTTTCTGCACCAGCAAAGATACTGGATCCGCCCTTTTCTACAGGTGGTATAAATCCAGTAGTGTATATATAGCGTAGATTTTTATGCTTTAGATAATCACAAATCCACTCGACAGCGAGAAGACCATATAGGATTTTTATGCTTTCATAGTTAAATAAATTCACCCAATTTGATAGTTCACAATTATCTTTTGGACCCCACCCAATTCCATGATTTAACTGCCCGCCCTTATATTTTGGTGCTTACTTTGCTTCTCTCCCCAATTTTTATGCACATCTGTCCACACCAGGCACCATATGAGATAGCTTGGGGGAAGATATTATTTTGTTTCGTAACTTTCTATTTTGTCGTTGTCCTCTATCCATGTCATACACACATCGAGGACAATGTAACGTTTAAGCTTGGGGGAGTGCACAATGCACGCACTTTGCTTCATCGTGTAACACGCTTCGAATTTTTCTGATGAACCGTGTTCACTTCTCTATTTATGTCTCATACGCTTTATTTTCTATGAAATATTGTGGATTTATTTTTTTATGAACTCTTATATCTATTTGATTAGAGTTCAATGTAGAAACTAAAGATCTAGATATGCGTACAAACCGAATAACGCAGATCTAGATAAAACACATGCTGAATCTTAAAACATTACCTACTCTGTTTAGTGGAAGCGTAACTGAATCTATCGCTAATATTCTGAAAGAGATCCTGACGATAATGCGGTGGATGATCTTCCAGAACAGCACGAATCAACCGTTAGAGAAATCCTTTGGCTTTCCCTCGGTTTCTCTCTGTAACAACCAGTATTTTTCAACACTTCAATTTACGTACTTAATGTATTTTTAACATTTGAAAATTTTCTTTATAAATGTTAGTCATGAGTTTTATAACAAAACTGATTTCAAAAATTTCGGATAAAAATATTTTGAAGTACCAGACTAGTTATGGAGTATTTTAGTAAGATCGGATTTCATCAAATACCTCTAAAAGATCTGATAAAAATTCATTTTTCAGGTATTGTTGTTTTGGCTTAATGAATTTATTTTCTATTCAAACATCTTCAAAACGTTTTCAAACTTCTGCAGTCGTACCCTATGATCATTTAGGGCTTCCCACATTAATTTTGTAATTTTCTGATATCGTTTCAACCTAGAACCCGCAAACCCGCTTTCTAAACGTTTTGGCCTAAAACTAGTATCTCCGTAGCTCAAACTCTGAAATGGTCTTCGTATTCGCAATCCTCGCGACGATACAATCTCGTAGGTATTTTTTCGTAATTTTTCGGATACGTTTACTAGTAGGAGCAAAATCGTCATTTCGTTTGTGTATTTTACTAATTACCTTTCTATTTACCCTCCCCTAATTACTTTAACTACCACCTAATAACCCTACCTAACCACTCGTCAGATACCCCCACCCACTCATCTCCTCAGTTAACCCTAACTACTTTTTTTGTTGTTATTTATTTAATAATATACTTAACCCTATATAATAAGCCCGCAGGCTTCTTCTCTCCCTACCACTCTCTTTCTCGCGGTCTCTCTCTCTCCCCCCCTTCATTTTCGAGAAACCCAACCCAGGCCATTTAAAACCCCACATGCGCGCTCTCACCCTCCCTCTCTCCATCTCCGGTGATCACCCTCGCTCTTCGACCTACTCCTCCGCCTTCGACCCCCCTGAGCTCAGCCACATAGCTTCGTTGCTGCCATGCTCCACGACGTCCTCCTCCGACGAGCAGCTCTCCCTCGTCCAAGCGAATCTCCCCGCATGCCGCCGTGCTCGTTTCCTCGTCCGACGCCACGGAGCCCTCGTCGCCGGCGTCTTCAGTGGGGCCCGCCATGCCAGCAACCCCGAGCTCCGCCCCCGAGCTCTCGGACCTCCGCCGAACGCCGACGATACCCCCTCCATCGACGAGAGCTCGACCCACCGCATGCCACTCTCCGGCGAAGCCCAGCGATGCCGACGTCCACCCCCTCCATCGTGCATCCGCCACCGCTACTTCGTCCTCGCGCCTTCACCGTCGACGCCTTCCTCCGAGCCCACCGCCGACGTCCGACGTGAGATCCCCCGCCCTCTCCTTTGCTGCGACGGTGAAGGGTGCGTAAAAGCTCCGATGGCACGTTCGTAAATACAAAAGGATTTTCGTATTTTATTTATTTAATTAATTATTAAAGGGATTTAATGGTTTTAAATCTATAACTAAAAATATAAGCCCCAGAAAAATGTGAAACTAGCTCCAGAAAATCGGAAATAATATTCTGGACCCAATGGTACTATTATCATCTCAATCTGATGCTTAGTTTATCCGCAATCAATTTTTAAGCCAAAAACTTAAATACGTTATTTTCATTTAAAAATACATAACTTGTTATTTTCACATACACTAATATGTGATAAAAATATATGTTATAGTACTCTTCGAGACGGTCGTTTTGGCAGCTCATTTGCATCTTTCCGATACAGATTGAATCAAGAATAAATGTTTGAATAAATACGTTACTAATTGAAAAATTGTTTTTAAATTGTTTTTGAGCTTTTAAAAATTCTAAAAATTACTATAAGCTTTAGAAAAATATTTCCTCTTGCTAGCAAAATTATTTTTTGCATATCTACCATATATAAAAATTTAGAACATTTTTAGGCACCGTTTCATCAGCTTAAAAATCAAAACGATCAAGTTTAATAAATAGAAAATAGTGTGTGCTTTAACCAATTGTTTCTTGTGTTTGCGAGTACCAATCCTCGTGCATCAACTCCTTTAATTCCAACCTCATCTTGCTACGACGATCTTGAAATTCGTAAGTCACAGTTAATTCTAACCTTAGAAACTTAGATAGTGTACGTAATGGAAAATAGTGTACTAAATGGAACCACCGCATGCTCAAAGCATGGATCAGTGTATTAGTTATTGGACTTCAAGTCATTGCTCATGATTGACTTTCTCTCTTGAGGTTTCTGCCTTGACTTTTCAACAAATGAAGCTCTTTGGCGTGTCATTAATGCTTTTGAATGTCTTTACTTTTGGAACAACAAAATTGACATATCGTATTACAACACAGTGACTAAGTGATATACTGCATTGACATCATACTGCTGGAACATCTAATTGAAATTGAATGCTTAAAGTTATTTGGCACTGCACTGGTTTTTTGGTGTAAACTTATATTAGTGAAAGTGCGGGAGCGACCGCGATCCATCTACACATTGCACCGTACGTACCGACCGACTAAATGAAATGTATCGACTAAAGTGAAATGGGATCCGCCCGGGTGAGCGCCCTTGTGGCAGGAGATGAGCTCAATGGTCGCACACTGTACCTTCCTATATAAGTCACTTAGTTTTTAGTGTTACTATTGCCTGCCTGTACTTTCAGTGTTACTACATCTGCCTAGTTGTTCTACTATCGTCATTACATTGCCTGCTGGTTAAAATATTGCTACTACCTTGTGCCATGTCACGATTGTTGCTCTTGCACGTTACCTTTACACTTACACTGTCACCTTTACTTTATGCACTACATGCACTTTACTTGCTACACCTACACAGCCTCTTGCACTTTACTTATCGCTCTGGTATGCATGTTCGCTTTTACTTTACTTTTCACACTTGTTTACTATAGCCTGCTCCATATTTTTGCATCTTTATTTTCTATCGCTAGAATTGTTGTGACTTACATACGGTTCCATCTCCGTGGCACCGCAGACGACGTACATATGGAAATAGATGCTTTTGAGTTGATAGCGCCAGAGTTCGACCATGAGACCACAGCTTTCAGTTTTATTTTCGCTATGTACTTTCTTTCTTTCATGTATATCTGTTGGGACATCTGTACAGAATGGATTGTAATAAATGGACACTATTTGGGTATTTTTGTACATCTCTGCATCGTGGCTATTTTGGTTTCACTGGTTAACTGCAGGATCTGTGCAACTATCAAATAAGTAACGGGCATCCGAGAGCGGGTCGTTACACTCTCCAAGCGACGGGGCATAAAAAAGACGGCTAACTTGTTCGTGTGCTCAGGTGATCATGACCGCATATATATATGGGCTAGCCTCCTTAGCCCTAGGGTTTTCAATTCGGCCCATCAACGAATTGAAGCCCAATAGTCACCACACATAAAGGCCCACAACCTATATGACTCATTTAAGCCCACTTAACTTAATAAATGAGATCGCTTATACATTGGGCTTTAATATGACAGTTAGCACCATATAATTATTTATCGCATATAATCCCAATGCTGGATTAAGATCCAACTTAGTTGGATAAGTTCCAACAATCTCCCACTTGGGCTATATGCTAAACTTTAAAATTATATTTCGTTGTGCATACAACTGAGTAAGATCTTAACTTACTGTCATTTCTTTAATGAGTCAAAAACAATCCGGTCCATCAATTACATTAGCAAGGGATCAAAGAGATCTTCGCCGGAGCAATTGCAGCTCGACCCATCAGTGGTCACCGTGCTAATACCAAAGAATGACATGGATTATGAAGTGGATGTGTAGCATGGAAATTACATGTAATGTGATCTAACATGTTTATTTTCAATTGATCCTCCTTAACCTTAGTGAGATCATAAACAAATCAAAATCGGAGTGAAGCCGAACTGAACCAAAAACTTTATTTCTGATCAGAAAATAACCTCAAGCGTAAGCTAGAGACTTAATTTTGTCTATCATATGAGCACCCAAAAGAACAAACTCCTACAAAACTGAATGTTCTTAATGAAATGACATCCATATGAGTAGCTAGCTCATAAAACCTTTTGGATGACATTTCCTTACTATAACGGATCCGTAATTACATGGTTTGGTCCGATGTGCTCACTAGACAATTATACACTACTATTATTAATCAACAAACTAGGAACTTGATCTCTGAATATCTAAACTTTGTCAAGTTCCTGTTGTTGCTGGAATATAAAACTGCAGACTTCATTGTCACTAAATAAACTGTGTGGTGTTTCAACACCATCCCTAATTTGCAGCATAATGAAAAAATATGCAGATATATTTCATGATTTGGATGTCACATAATATGATATGAAATCTAAAGCCATGTTAGAAGAGACTATATAAAGGGGACCATTTAAATCTCTTTTAGTAGATGGCGCCTGACATAGATTTTCATACATTCTTTGCATCCAATAAATGATCAGAGTCAGTATACCAAAATGATCTCAAACCTTTTTGACTACTGATCCTTAAACATGTAACCCTTTTGTTCTCCATAAATACCGTAAGACACATTTGGCTGATGTCAAATGGTCAACTCCTGAACTTAACAATCTACCCAACACACTTGTAATATATGCAATAACCAAACGCATATAAAACTGAGCATACTTTAGGCTCCCTTTTGGTGAGATATAGGGAATCTTCTGAAGTAGATTCTCGGGGCAATAAATGGGACTAAACTTGGCTCCAACAGAACTTAACATTCATTACCACATAGATATTATAGAAATTACATGCTCCCACAGAACTTAAGATATATAACATCATTAAACATCATCTCAAAACCAAACGAGGTGATCATTTAATAAAATTCAATATATCATTAACGATATTAAAATGCTCTACTAACGCCATTATAAACCTTACAGAGTCTTTCATGAAAACTGAATAGAAAGTCTCTTTACAATTAATGCATTCTTTTCCGTATAAAGTCTTTGAGTGATACACTTTAAATCTTTTCTTAATACCCTTTTGAGCTCCTTTTGATTGTAAAAACCTATTTACAATCAATAGGTTTCTAACCATACGGCAGTGAGAAAAGATTTTAATTATCATTCAAAGAATTTCTTAATTAATGCATTAATCCATTTTAGAGATGTAGAACTTTTATGACTTGATGTAAGTCGAACTTTTATCATCCTAATGTCAACATTGAGCTTGTCATCTCTTTAATGGATTTCCTGAATGGCAATTAGTGCTTTGAGGTGTTAGAGTTTGTCCTTGTGAACAATTTCCCGAATGGGATGAATTGCAATATTATCTTGAATTTATTGTCTTGAACAATGTCAGGAAAACCATCCTGAACAATGCCAACAACACCTGTGGGGATATAATCCTCTTCAAGAATAATGTCACCAACCAAATTTCCCCCTCAAACTCAGCATCCTCAAATAGGTGTGCATTTCCTAATTCGTAAACTAATTTAATAGTGGGATTATGTAAAATCATACAAAATAATATCAACTTTTAAACTATTCAACAAAATTAGAAAATCATTAGCATTATGACACATGTCTTTATCAGGCTTATAAGGCCTTACCTTAGGTGGACATCTCCAAACATGCAAGTGAATCACTTGTTGAAACATTATTTAGGATATATGCTACAGTCCAAAATTAACTGAAATTCTAAATTGTTAATTCTTTCATTACAACACATGTACTTAAATGCATGAATTCTATAGAGGAAGCAACATGTCCAAATAAATGAAGATTATACTGAACTTTTAAAGAAACAGAATAAACCAATTTTGAATCAAGAGACAACCAAATTTTCCATTCATAATTGAACAATTATAACCAAATTAGTTCAAAATAGAAATGGAAATCCAAATTCCGTTAAAAACGGTACATAATAGTCTCATAAAATTCAAATACAACCTAGCCTTTAAAAGAAATAATCTAAATTTAATTTGCTTCTACTTGAACCATCTTGCCATTGCCCATATCGATGTATCTTTCACCATCATTTGGCTCTTGGCATCTTAGGCAATCCTACATAGACACAATGATGTGAATGGTTATACCAGGATCTTTCCATCACGTGTCTATAAATACCAAATTTGCTAGAAAAGAAATTAACTTAGAATTAAACCAAATCAAAGAAACATACCCTTTTTTGCACGCCAGGCGTGATAATTTGTGCAGTTCTGTTAGTCCTGAAAGGTAAGAACTATGACACTGCCGGAACAAACAGGGAGATAAAAGATTAGAGAGTAAACCGAGGAGCAAATAGAGGAAGAAAAGGGGAAAACTTAGCCAGAGAAGAAGAACTGCGCCGTGGACATGCCACTGCCTTGAAAACAACTACGGCCCGACCGTGGTGGTAATCGGATGATGCCGGTTGCTCCCCAAGGTTAACGCAGTCGCGGCTGAACGCGTCCACTTGCGGCCAGCAGCGTGGAGTTTGCACAGAGATCGTACCCAGGAGGAAGGAGGATGAAATGACGATTTTTTCCGTTGTTTGATTTTTCCGAAGTCATTAGAAAAACTCTGCACAAAAGAGTTTATAAGGAGAAAAAGAATGGCTGTTGGAATTCTGCCATGAATACCATTAACAACGCAGCCAGAAAAGAATGGCTGTTGGAATTCTGCCATGAATACCATTAACAACACAGCCATTAACAGCCATTAAAAGAAAAATAGCTATTGAGACATTAAACTACAATTAAATGAAAAAATGGCTGTTGGGTAAATTAAAAACGTAATGGGCTTATTGAATTCTAAAAATAAAATGGGCTAAAAACACGAGTCAAAACTCGGGCACTCCGCGCGCGCACCCGTGAACCCCCCCTGCGCAGGCACGACGCCAGCGCACACACGCTAAGGGTTTCCGGATCCGACGCCCAGATTTTCCATTCGGCTCAACCCGGATTGGGCTCGGCCCCTTGCTTGGGCTCATGTGCACGCGAGCTACCCCCAATTTCTAGCCCATTAACAAGTCCAATAGCCCATATGAGAGAAGCTTATTATATACACACACAAGTGTGTTTGCCTATCCAATGTGGGACTAAAAGAGAGAGAGTGGGAGTGAACAAATGGCCAAAATAGCCATTAATTCCAACAATCCCCCACTTAATGGCTCAAGAAAGAGAAGAGAAAGATCCTGGGTAAAGAGGGATGAATACTTAAGTATCAATGTCTTTCGATTGAATTGATACGTAGTGAAGTGAGGCAACAACTTACTTTCTAATGAGTGAATTGCTCTTGAACTCATTAGAGTTCGGGTGAGAACCCCCACAACACATATTATTCCCTTGAGTTTGTGCAAACTCCGCGATACATAACAAGCACTATAGGCCATGCGCACACCTTGGGTCTCGTGAGTGCTCTAGAAAGACTGCCCTTGTCTTTCATAGAGGGCGGCCAAACCCTCACACCCACATAGGTGGTTCATCAAGTGCTTCTCCATAGCACCACCAAAACTGGTTATAAAACCATTAAGAGCATACAGCTCAACCTCTGCTTAAGTCCATCAAGTGCTTCTCAATAGCACCACCAAATCTGGTTATGAACTTGTCTCAAAGTGAATCCATCAAGTGCTTATCAATAACACCACCAATACTTGGCTATGGATTCAGAGAACACTACCACACGTCATAGGGATGGAAATGTAGTGTTTGTTAGGGATCATATGGCTTCGTTAGACCACACTGGGTATCAACCATATAACCTTAACTCATGGGCTTTAGCCCCATCCCCCTCGACGAATCAAGAACCACTTTCCTTGGCAATCCTTTGGTTAGTGGATCTGCAAGATTTCTTTCAGACCTTACATATTTCAAAGAAATTACTCCATTTTTCAGGAGTTGATTAACGACACTGTGCCTGATCCGAATGTGTCTTTTCTTTCTGATGTAGACACTATTTTTAGCATCACCAATGGCTGCCTGAGAATCACAGGAAATTTGATGGAATGCTAACACCAATCAACAGTTCCTTTCAGGTACTTTAATAAACGATGAATAGTAGTCCAGTGTTCATCACTAGGGTTATGAGTATACCGACTTAGTCTCCTAACAGCATAGGATATATCAAGTCGAGTACAGTTCATAAGGAACATCACACTTCCTATGATCTTAGCATATTCAGATTGAAAAATACTCTCTCATAAATTCATTTTCAGATGTATGCTAGGGTCATAAGGAGTTCTGGTAGGCACAACGTCAAAACAGTTGAACTTCTACAGCACTTTTTCAATGCAATGAGATTAACTCAAGGAGATGCCACTGGAGTTTCGAATAACTCTAACTCCTAACATCTGCTTCTCCCAGGTCTTTTCGTCTCAAAATGAGATGATAAGAAAATCTTGGTATCTCCCCCTAATCACAAGTCTAGCCTTGAACTTTTCAATTGAACCATCAGGTCTCATCTTTCCATTGAAGATCCATTTACTACTAATGGGTCTACTGCCTTTAGGTAAAGCAGGTAATTCCCAAGTTTGGTTAGAAATAATAGAATCAAGTTCGTTTTTAATAGCATCTCTAGACTCAGAAATAGAATGATTTTTCAAAGACATGAATCTATAGGCAGCACTATTATGAGTATAACCAATGAACACTATCATAGGTCTTAGGTCCAATGTTAGACTACTTAAAATCAGGTAGACCTACCTATGGCAAACACCCCCACACTCTAAGAAAATTTAGATTGGGAGTATATCATTTCCACATCTCATAAGTTGTCTTGTCTAGTTTCTTATGGGGTACAGGTTAGGAACAAGACAAGATGAAAGAATAGCTTCCATAATTAATATTATTCATAACCCTCAATCGCCCCTATTTGTAGCAAATTACATGCCCAATAGGAATATTTGGTTAATCAACATAAATATTAGTTTAGCCCTTTCCATGCAATGATAGTATTAGTAACTACACAAAACCTTTCTCCTACAATGTCAAGATTAAGTTTTCCATTAACCACGACCATCCAACTTGCTAAATCATGAGAGATTGTTATGCAATAAGAAAGAATCACATGCCAGTAGCCCATTCTCTCATCAAAGGTTCAATCTTTCCTTCATTTTTTTTCCTTCTAAAAATTCCATGAAATCTAAAGAATCTCCTTGTTATTACTAAGGAAATAAGGCCATTTGTAATCCTTCTTCACCGAAGATTTGATCTGTACTTAATGACATCTAATTACATGACTAAAACATTATGAATCACGATAAAGGTTGAATCTTTTTCCAAAATTACAGCCACGTTTATCACTAATCACTAGTGCTTCATGAATCATATAGCTAATAAGGGAAGCACTAATTATGTACCTCAAGATGAATCGTTTTACGAATTCAAGTCAAGAATTTCTACTGATCTTGTACAACATTCAAGCTTGAAATTAATCTAGGCATGTAAATTCAACTACAAAAACTAGGCATACAATTGTTAAGTAGCAACCCGTCAGAAATTGCGGACACCATTTTAAATTGCATAAAATTCTTCCACGGACAATTCCAGAACAGCTTCAATAAACGGTAGGAAAATTTATTTCCCTCACTTTTCCAGTTATTATCTTTCTAAAAAGTACATAACAAGTCGGAGCATTCACTCACTATACTAAGCTCTCAACATATCTGTTAAAATGCATAGAAAATTGAACAAACTATCAAAGAGTAAAACAGATCCCCAATCTCCAGCACAAAACTTCCATTTTGACATCTTATATAAAATTCTAGAACACATCCGAATCAATAATTCAACACGGTAAGGTAACATCCAGAAAAATCAGAGTAATAACAAATAACAGCCAAAGAAGCAGATGAAAGAGAATCAGAAAGAGCAGCTATTTCTTCTTTGTGACACTTTCAAATCTTGAAAAAGGAGATTTGAGATAATGAATCTTTGCTCAATTAAGGATTTGGATTCCATTTCTTCCTTTTTCTTCTCAGGACACTAACCCTAGTGTATGTTGTTGTTCGATCGATCACGACCAGCCTCCATCTCAACCGCAGAAGAAAGCTTTGCCTCCAAATCAAACCCAATAAGATTGATGTCAGATAAAAATCAAAGCTAAAAAGATATCAACATTTTTCTTTAAAGAACATGCGTATTATAATGTTGATTAATGAATTTCAACCTTTTCTGAGGCAAAAAGAAACATTCCTCTAAACCTGTCTGAATAAGCAAAAAAGAAATAGCTTCTCCAACAAATTCATAATCTGGTAATCATTTTAAAATTAAAAAATTTTGTATTGTTCATCATTTCCAACAAATACGCTAAAAATTTCCTCAACAAGCTACCAGCTCAAAATATTAAAGAAATCAATAATAATGAACAATTAGCAAGGAAAAATTAGTTTTTTTTAATAAAAAAACCAGATAGAAAATCTTACAGGTAATGATGAACGACCAAATAATCGAGACGAGGGGGATATGCATCAAAGTCTGCCCAAATCTATATCTAATCAAAGTCGCAAGCCCCATGGAGACAGCGGCGAAAAAGATTCTGTTGTTCCGTCCATGAATCAGCAGCCTCTAGCATAGCTCGGAGTCGATCGGAATCGCCATGGCTATGGTTCCCACAGGACCCAAATAGCTGTTTTCAAATTGTTAGTCCTGAAAGGTAAGAACTATGACACTGCCGGAACAAACAGGGAGATAAAAGATTAGAGAGTAAACCGAGGAGCAAATAGAGGAAGAAAAGGGGAAAACTTAGCCAGAGAAGAAGAACTGCGCCGTGGACATGCCACTGCCTTGAAAACAACTACGGCCCGACCGTGGTGGTAATCGGATGATGCCGGTTGCTCCCCAAGGTTAACGCAGTCGCGGCTGAACGCGTCCACTCGCGGCCAGCAGCGTGGAGTTTGCACAGAGATCGATACCCAGGAGGAAGGAGGATGAAATGACGATTTTTTCCGTTGTTTGATTTTTCCGAAGTCATTAGAAAAACTCTACACAAAAGAGTTTATAAGGAGGAAAAGAATGGCTGTTGGAATTCTGCCATGAATACCATTAACAACGCAGCCAAAAAAGAATGGCTGTTGGAATTCTGCCATGAATACCATTAACAACGCAGCCAGAAAAGAATGGCTGTTGGAATTCTGCCATGAATACCATTAACAACACAGCCATTAACAGCCATTAAAAGAAAAATAGCTGTTGAGACATTAAACCACAATTAAATGAAAAAATGGCTGTTGGGTAAATTAAAAACGTAATGGGCTTATTGAATTCTAAAAATAAAATGGGCTAAAAACACGAGTCAAAACTCGGGCACTCCGCGCGCGCACCCGTGAACCCCCCTTGCGCAGGCACGACGCCAGCGCACACATGCTAAGGGTTTCCGGATCCGACGCCCAGATTTTCCATTCGGCTCAACCCGGATTGGGCTCGGCCCCTTGCTTGGGCTCATGTGCACGCGAGCTACCCCCAATTTCTAGCCCATTAACAAGTTCAATAGCCCATATGAGAGAAGCTTATTATATACACACACAAGTGTGTTTGCCTATCCAATGTGGGACTAAAAGAGAGAGAGAGTGGGAGTGAACAAATGGCCAAAATAGCCATTAATTCCAACAATTTCTTCTTTACATGCCCTTTAGCTCCACAGAAAAAACAACCATTACCTTCTAAACTTTTAAGTTTCCTTTGTTGTTTCTTTTGAGAAGCTGTATCTGCAGCTTCGGTATCCTTCTTCCTTTTGTTGAAGGTGAAGGTCAGGTGAGAGCTTTCTGTCATTTCTTGCTCAAGCCTTTCATCTTCCTTTACACAGTTTGAGATGAGCTCATCCAGAGACCAAGTATCATCCTTCAGATTGTAGCTCATCTTAAACTGGTCAAACTGAGATGGAAGAGATATCAAAACAAAATGCACTAGTAGAGCCTCAGAGAGGTCTGGCTCAAGTGCTTTCAACCTTGAATCAATATTAGACATCTTCAATATGTGCTCCCAGATGTATCCTTTACCTTCATATTCCATTGAAGTTAGGTTTGTCAAGAGAGTATTAATCTCACTCTTTTTATTCTTGACAACCCTCTTTTCAAGCTCAATAAGGAACCATTTAGCTGTGGCAATTTTCTCTGAAATAGAGCCCCTGAGATATTCTAGAATGGCCTTCTTTATAAGCATTAGGCACATGCGATTTGATCTCTTCCACTCTTCCATCTTCCTCTGTTCATCAGAGGTACTCTTATCAGTGAGTGGTGGGGGACTATGAGTCCTCAATGCCAGATCAAGATCCATGCCTCCGAGGATTATCAAAAGATTCTCCTTCCATGCCTTGAAGTTAGTGCCATTAAGTGCTGGAATAGATTTGAGGTTGGCAGAAAAATTTTCAGGAATAATAGCTTAAAAAGAGAACAAGTAAACAATTTTAACATGTTCATATGAGTATTAAACAAAACAACACCAAATTCAAATTAATGCCATTTCTCCATCTCAAGACATCCCCCACTAGCCCAATATTTATATTTGGATAATCTATTGACTAGTCATTGATATCTTGTTGTAGCAATCAGACAATGACAATAATAAAATACCAAAAATAAAACTTCCTTTGGGCCGAATTAAATTTGCATGCATTGATCTCACTACTCATCACCTTGTATATTGCCACAGGTGCACATGAAATGTAATCCTCTTCAAGAATAATGTCACCAACCAAATTTCCCCCTCAAACTCATCATCCTCAAATAGGTGTGCATTTCCTAATTCGTAAACTAACTTAATAGTGGGATTATGTAAAATCATACAAAATAATATCAACTTTTAAACTATTCAACAAAATTAGAAAATCATTAGCATTATGCCACATGTCTTTATTAGGCTTATAAGGCCTTACCTTAGTTGGACATCTCCAAACATGCAAGTGAATCACTTGTTGAAACATTATTAAGGATATATGCTACAGTCCAAAATTAACTGAAATTCTAAATTGTTAATTCTTTCATTACAACACATGTACTTAAATGCATGAATTCTATAGAGGAAACAACATGTCCAAATAAATGAAGATTATACTGAACTTTTAAAGAAACAGAATAAACCAATTTTGAATCAAGAGACAACCAAATTTTCCATTCATAATTGAACAATTATAACCAAATTTGTTCAAAATAGAAATGGAAATCCAAATTCCATTAAAAACGGTACATAATAGTCTCATAAAATTCAAATACAACCTAGCCTTTAAAAGAAATAATCTAAATTTAATTTGCTTCTACTTGAACCATCTTGCCATTGCCCATATCGATGTATCTTTCACCATCATTTGGCTCTTGGCATCTTAGGCAATCCTGCATAGACACAATGATGTGAATGGTTATACCAGGATCTTTCCATCACGTGTCTATAAATACCAAAGTTTGCTAGAAAATAAATTAACTTAGAATTAAACCAAATCAAAGAAACATACCTTTTTTTGCACGCCAAGCGTGATAATTTGTGCAGTTCTTCTTTACATGCCCTTCAACTCCACAGAAGAAATAACCATTACCTTCTGAACTTTTAAGTTCCCTTTGTTGTTTCTTTTGAGAAGACGTATCTGCAGCTTCAGTATCCTTCTTCCTTCTGTTGAAGGTGAAGGTCAGGTGAGAGCTTTCTGTCATTTCTTGCTCAAGCCTTTCATCTTCCTTTACACAGTATGAGATGAGCTCATCCAGAGACCAAGTCTCATCCTTCAGATTGTAGCTCATCTTAAACTGGTCAAACTAAGATGGAAGAGATATCAAAACAAAATGCACTAGTAGAGCCTCAGAGAGGTCTGGCTCAAGTGCTTTCAACCTTGAATCAATATTAGACATCTTCAATATGTGCTCCCTGATGTATCCTTTACCTTCATATTCCGTTGAAGTTAGGTTTGTCAAGAGAGTATTAATCTCACTCTTTTTATTCTTGACAAACCTCTTTTCAAGCTCAATAAGGAACCATTTAGCTGTGGCAATTTTCTCTGAAATAGAGCCTCTGAGATATTCTGGAATGGCCTTCTTTATAAGCACTATGCACATGCGATTTGATCTCTTCCACTCTTCCATCTCCCTCTGTTCATCAGAGGTACTCTTATCAGTGAGTGGTGGGGGACTATGAGTCCTCAATGCCAGATCAAGATCCATGACTCCGAGGATTATCAAAAGATTCTCCTTCCATGCCTTGAAGTTAGTGCCATTAAGTACTGGAATAGATTTGAGGTTGGCAGAAAAATTTTCAGGAATAATAGCTTAAAAAGAGAACAAGTAAACAATTTTAACATGTTCATATGAGTATTACACAAAACAACACCAAATTCAAATTAATGCCATTTTTCCATCTCAAGACATCCCCCACTAGCCCAATATTTATCTTTGGATAATCTATTGAATAGTCATTGATATCTTGTTGTAGCAATCAGACAATGACAATAATAACATGCCAAAAATAAAACTTCCTTTGGGCCGAATTAAATTTGCATGCATTGATCTCACTACTCATCACCTTGTCTATTGCCACAGGTGCGCATGAAATGATATAAAATGATAATCTTCCTTTGCCGATTTAGCATTCTTACGAGATCATGGGCACATAAAATCCTTTTATATTTATAAAATGAAATAATGCAAAACAACAGAGCCCATTTTGGCGAGATGATGATTGTACGAAGTCATTTCAAAAAAATATACCTTTGCGAAATTTGAATTTGTGTCACAATTTAATACATGAATTTATACTTTAAGTGGAGATATTGAAGTCGACTTTTATTCAAAATCAAATTTAAGTCAACCAAAATTTTCGTACAAAAGTATGTATTCAACTTGTTATATTTCGAGATTAAAACTAATCTTCACAAGAAAACCCACTTTGGTGAGTTAATGATCTAATCAATCTATATTCGAAATATATAATTAATTGTGCCAAAAAATTGAAATTTGAAACTAAACTGAATTTAACACAAAATGATTACACTAAGTGGAAATATATATAAGAACCTTTTATTCCACCTTTCAACCATTATTTTGAGTTAAATAAAATCCATATATTCAACACAAATTTTCTTCTTAAAATGGGGTATATAGGTGTACTAATGTGTATTTGGACATACATAGATATACATACATACATACATACATACATACATACATACATACATACATATATACCTACACACACACACACACACCCCCCCATCCCATTTTATATATAACTTTAAAATGTGTCAAAATTCATTAAGGCCATTTACTTGATGGTTAGTGCACAAAATTCCTTAAGGTCTTTTAAACTTATCTTTGAGGAGAAATATATGTTAAACCTTTTTATTTGCTCCCGAAAAAATACTTGAATTTTGTGTTTTAATTTAAAGCTGAATTTAGGCGAATTGAATTTTCATACCAAGGTATGAAGTCAACTTGTTATATATCGATATATATATATATATATATATATATATATATATATATATATATATATATATATATATATATATATATATATATATATGGTTTTATGCCTTAAACTTAGAATTTAAATTTGTTTGCACAATTAACACAAAATTTATCTTTGAGGAGAAATATACATTAAATCTTCTTATTTCATCCTTCAATCCAATTAAATTTAATATTAGGCAATCAATCATACAACGTATGTATTTAACCGTTTATGTTCCGAAACAATAATAATTTAACAGTAGAGCCCACTTTGGTGGGGTCTCGTAATAATTATAATTATTTCGAAACAGATAATCTAATGTGTCCAAAAGTTGAATTAAACTGATAATAAACTTTAAATGTAAATATATGTGAAAGCCTTTTATTTACTCCATAGATCCATTTAAAATTCAAATAGGCAACTGATCATACAACGTATGTATTCAACCATTCTGAAATAATAATAATTTAACAGTAGAGCCCACTTTGGTGGGGTCTCGTAATAATTAAGACTATTTCGAAACATATAAATAAAATAAAGAATGCCTAAAAGAATTAAAATGGAACAAATATAATTTAACACACAAAATTGGGCCTAAAGGAAATATATATATACACCTAACCATTTATTTCCTTATTTAACAAATCTAAATTCAAAATTTTAGGCATTAATTTTACATACAAAGTATGTCTGTAGCCTTTTATATATCGAAATAAAAGTAATTGCCACGATAAAGCCCACTTTGGTGGGGTTTTGATTTAATTACACTCATTTCGAAATATTTATAATGTAGTATGCCTAAAAGTAAATTTAAAAGTAAAACTGATTTTTTAACACAAATTTATACTTAATGAAAATATATATAAATTGCCTTTTTATTTCCTTCTTAATTTGTGTTAAAATATCCCAAAATAGGCTCAAATTTGTGTCCAAAAGACCCAAAACAGGTCCAAATAGAGTAAGCCCATAGTTAAGGCAAATAACCCAAATGGCCCAAAACCAAGCCAACCCAATACTGATTTTTAAAAAAAATTAAGTTTTGGGCCCATCCTGGGCATGGCCTGCTAGGGAAACCCTAGCAGGTTTCTGCCTTGGGGGGCCGTCGCCCCCCCTTTTTCGCATCCGGCGCCGGCCAAGAGGCCGGCGCCAGTTTCCCGACGGGGCCGCCCCCCTTTGCAATCTGCGGCAGGCCCCATACGGGGTCTGCTCTGTTCCGATGGGGGGCGGCTGGGCCGCCGCCGCCCTCGATCCCAACGAGGGCGGCGGAAGCCGCCCCCTCTGATGCCGACGAGGGCGGCAGGGTGCCGCCCCTTGCTCCTGAACGGGGGCGGCTTTCGTCACCCCCTCTGAAACCCAATAGGGGGGCGGAAGCGCCGCCCCCTTTTGTAACAACCCTAGTGTGCAAATACTAAATTGGCCCTAGACTCCTTGTATGTGTGCATGCTAGCCCATGGAATAGAGAGATTTGCACTTTGCCCCTAAATTTCTCATTTGTACCCAAATGTGGGTAGCATTGCAAAAAATGGGCTTAAAGGCAAATTTCACTAAGTCAAGGGGTTTTTGTGCAAAAAGAGAAGTGAGATATTTGTAATGGCAAACTTGTAATAAATTGGAGGGCCATTATAAAAACAAAAAAAAGAAAAGGAATAATGGCAAACTTGTAAATTTAGAAAGTTTTAAGAGAGAATCACTTAAATAAGGATATCCTCCACATTCTTCCACATTCTTCCTCCAAATTCTTCCCCATTCCACACTCTTCCAAGTATTAACTCCCCTTCATTGTTTTCATGTGTGTGTGGCCGAAATTTTGAGCCAAGAACAAAAAAAAACAAAAACAAAGAAAGAAAGAAAGAGAAGAGAAAAGAGAAAGGAGAAGGAGAAGGAGAGGACTCCACGCTAGCCCTACCCTTGCTTGAAGCCCTTCATATGTAAGAGCTCTTCAAACCTCTCCCTCTAGTTGTAGTTGTAGTTGTAGTTGATGTCATGTTTTATATGTGCAATAGCCCCAAAGATTCAATTTTTCCCTTGTATTTGCTTGCATATCACCCTCTCCTGAAAAACAGAATTTTGCATGTGTGTTTGCACTTCGATTTTTATTTCTGTAGTTGGAATCACCTTTTGAAAAAAAATATGTAGCTGTAGATCTTGAAGTCATGCCCCAAATTCATATAAAATTTATCATATGTTGAGTTCAATAAGTATGAGAAATAATTCCATGTTTGCAAGATGTCTGAAATTCTGTCAAGCTGTATATAGTTCAGAAAAATGAGCACTACTACCTGCACACTCTATGGATTTTGATGATTTTGGTCTTGTTGGAAACTTAAGAAGTTTTTCTAGAAGTTCATCTGGTGCTTATATGTCTAAATTCCAGCTAGAACATGCTTAAAATTGGCTTTCAACACAGGCTCAGAATTCTGTCTGAAAAACAGTTTGGGTATGCTGCACCAATTAATTCACTATAAATCATGTACTTTATTTTTTTACATGAAATTTTATGAATGAACTCAGGACTATTATATCTCCAACTTTCATTCTTTGAGTTTTGTCAAATTCACAAGAGAAATGGGTTAAAATTTCTATCTTTCTAGCTGATCTTGCAATTTCAGTATGCTGGATGGTGTTGAGTGAAATTTGAAATGTATGATATTGCTAATTTTTCACTCCAAATGCATGAATGATGTTGATGCATGTATGTAAGATTAGTTATGCTATTGGTTACAAAAATTGATGATATGATTCCCTTCATTTATGTGGCGCTCATTATGTGTTTGTTAAAATGCCTGAATGAACTTGAGATTGAAGAAACTTGGAAAATGGCATTTTTAATTTGTGTGACATGTATTACCCATGAGAAATTGTATATGATCAATGAGGTTATGATACATGGCTTATGGAACATGCACGTTTGTTGTGAACATCTCGATGAAAAGAATGAATTTGGACATCATTTACATACTTCATTTTACATGCTCAATACCCTAGGATTACTGAATAGCTAAAAGATAACCTAGGGGTATCTTGTTCCACTCAAAGTGGGTGAGGACCCTAGGAGGGTTGGGGGAAACCATGGTAATGAGTGGGCATGCGGGGATGGACTGTTGGGTTGTGGACCACTCCTAACGGGCCCTCAGCGGCGGGGAGTTGGTGTGGTCGTAGTTGAGTTGGTTGTGTTGGTAAACGGCTTCTTTCATAAGAGCTTGTCTCGGAAAGTCGTAGCATTCCACCCACCTTACCGGGTGAGGTCCAGTCCCCGATGTCTGACCCGTTACTGAGGTTTCAAATTCATGCATGAAAAATAATCTATAAGACACAAAAACAATAACTCTGGAATGTGATGCCTTTTCCTTGTTGTGCTTCCTTGTTGTGCACTATGATTAGAGTAGTAGCGTTGTGGAGTTCCTACTGGGCACGCTGTGACGTGTCCTTTCCCCCCACAGGTACATGTTCCAGTTCTCAGGCGTTGGGATCGAGGACAGAGACCTCGGAGGGCAGCCCTTCTCAGCAGGGTCCGTAGAGTCTATAGAGAGTGTGGATCTTGTAGTGTTATCTTGGGGTGGGAGTGAGCTGAGAGTGATGTGTTGTACTACCCTCTACCCCTTGTACCCGTAGAGTGAGTTGTACTTTTGTGGGAGTTTTAGTTGCTTCTGGGTTGTGCTGTGGGCTTGCACAGTACTAGTGGTATAGTTATAGCTCTCTGTGACGCTTGATGTTCTGGTTGCCGTACTTTACTTTGCTGCCTGGATTGTAGTACCTTGTACTTTCTTTTTATGTTGGAGCTGTACTGTTCTGCTTGACTTCAGTCTGTACTTTATTACCTGTGTTTCCTCAGCGGTTGCAGTGGCCTGCGAGTCATTCGGTATACACATTAGCACTTGGTATTCCTAATACCGCGACTTGTCACGCCGATCCTCCTTATTCGGGGTAGCGGGGCGTGACACCTTTGTTCACCCTTTTTCTGAGGGGGCAGCCGCCCCCCTTTTTTTGTCCGACAGGGGCAGCTTTGCCGCCCCTTGTTGTTCCGTGTCGGCGCCGGCGATGCCGAAGCTGATCTCCCGACGGGGGCCGCAGAGCCGACCCCTTTTTCGCTGTGTCTGGCGGCGGTCGGCGGGCCGCCTCCGATCTAGGGTTCGTGATAATTAATTTTTTTAAACAAGAAAAATCAATCAAAAACCCAAACTTTATAGATCTGAATCTAAAAACAGATTAAAAATCTAATTTTTATCAGATCTGAATTTATGAGCAAGCAAAATTTCAAGATCCAAGCATGGTGGCTCTGATACCGCCTGTAGAAACTAAAGATCTATATGTGTGTACAAACCGAATAACACAGATCTAGATAAAACACAAGCCGAATCTTAAAACATTACATATTCTGTTTAGCGGAAGCGTACCTGAATCCATCGCTAATATTCTGAAAGAGATCCTACGATAACGTAGCGGATGATCTTCCAGAACATCACGAATCAACTGTTGGAGAAATCCTATGGCTTTCTCCCGGTTTCTCTCCTAGCGACGGGGCATAAAAAAGACGGCTAACTTGTTCGTGTGCTCCGGTGATCATGACCGCATATATATATGGGCTAGCCTCCTTAGCCATAGGGTTTCCAATTCGGACCATCAACGAATTAAAGCCCAATAGTCACCACAAATAAAGGCCCACAAACTATATGACTCATTTAAGCCCACTTAACTTAATAAATGAGATCACTTATACATTGGGCTTTAATATGACAGTTAGCACCATATAATTATTTATCGCATATAAGCCCAATGTTGGATTAAGATCCAACTTAGTTGGATAAGTTCCAACATTCAATTTTGATTAGAGCATCATTATTCATATGTTTTTTCATAGTAGAATCCATAGTTTCACAACCATACTCTCGAAACAGTTAAGATAAAAATGAATGAAGCAAATCGGAAAATTATTTGACTCTTGCGTGATTTGATTGATAATTCTATTGCTTCATAGATGTTTAGTAATTCAAAAGAGATAGGATAACCTAACGACAACCAAAGTAGTGACGATTAGAATTCATTAAACAGAGTCATGTCTAGATTCTATTGTTTTTCCTTTTCTTTTGTGACTAGACAATAAATGATCTTTGATCATGTTTTGCATTCCATCGCATTTACGTGAGTTTGCAAAAATCCCAATAATACAAAAACCAAACAAATATCCTGAATAAAAGGCCCTATGGTTCTTTGTAGCCCGATGCCCTAAGACCGTCTAGTCTGTGATGCATAGGCCGCCTTTATATGTAACGGCCTGTTTCTGTGTATACATATTTGGTATGTATTCTATTAGTATAGTGATTTATTAAAGTATTAGTATATATGATTTGTTTTATTATTATTCTCATATCTCTAGGATGCGACTTAGCGATTTGTGTTTATATCTTCTTTAACTTTGGTTGATGTTGTTTACAGGGGCGAGATCGTTATAATCCGATTACCCTAATCAGATTATCCATCAAATCTTATCTTGATCAAACCTTAACCAAATTGATTTCCTGCTAACTCAATCTTAACCAATATCTTAACCAAATGGATGATCATATCTAATCTCAATATATATCGGATATCATAACCGAATAAATTGTCATATCTTACTTAACGGATCACCCAAATCATATCGTGTATTAATAAACCTTACTAAATCAATATCCAAATTAAATCTTTTATAAACTAGACCCATTATTTCCAACCCTTAATTTCAATTATAATAATATCATATTATCCTTGAAGTGTTGGTCTCATTAGTATATTTGCATTAGGTTGGCTTATTTAAATATATTATTAATGGTTTAAGTTTTCAAAACTCAAATGTTTCCAAAACTTAAAAGTTTTCAAAAAATTCAAATGTTAAAAAAAAATGAATTCAAATTCTTTTTGAAAACTTCCTATTTTAATCCTAATAAAGTCTATAGCTGATTTAGTAGAATTCTAATTATGTATGTCTTTCATTAATAAACTCTGGATGTCTGATTTCATTATTATGCTTATAGTTAATTCATTAAGAGTGTATTAAAGTTTAAGGTCTAAAAATTCAAATGTTTTAATTTTAAAAATTTTTAAATTCGAATTCAAATTGTTTCTCTTTTTATATATCCTGATGTAATAATGACTAATTTGGAATTATTTTACTCATTCAAACTTATTATTCCCCTAATTAATAATATGATTCAAACTTTCCTTTTTCCTCTTGCTCTTAATTTTCTAAATCAATATTTATTAAAAATAAATCTTTTCAAAATTCAAACTTTCCTATTTATCTTTTGCTTTTATCAATAGTATTAAAAACAAATCCTTTTAAATTTCAAAAACTTTTCTTTTATTCCTTGCTCTTAATTATCCTAATTATTAATATGTTTCCAACCTTCCAAAACTACTTAAGATTTATTTTCCCTAATAATTATTATTTAAAACAAATACATTTTTATCTATGTTAAAAAAGCTGTTCATTTCAAAAACCTTCCTAATTTTCTAAACCCATTAATTCACCCTATTAATTTTAGTTTTCAAACTTTCCATTTTTCTTTTACTCTTAATTCCTTAAATCAATAGTATTTAAAACAAATATTAAAAACATTTCCTTTTCTCAACTTTCCTTAATAATTATAATTCAAAGACAAAATATTTCCTAACTAATTTCATATCACCCTAGGCTACCCATGCATCAACCACACTCACGCATCAACCGAACTCTCACACACATCAATTTTCTCTCCCCTCTCAAATCAATACAAACCCAGGCCTCCTCTCCGAGTTCCCCCACATCACCCGCAAAACACCCCGCAGGCTTGTGTCTCCCGACTGCAAAACCCCATTGTCCTCCGGCGTCCGACCTCCAAGTCGTCCATCTACTTGGCGACTTCCTTCATTCCCTCTACTTCTCCCTCTACAACCCATCGTCCCTCCTCCCTCCTCTATCATCGTCAAAACCCTTGAATCCCCATTGAAACACATAAAAGAGCTATCTTTTGCAACAAAACTGTCGTTCGCCGCCTTCAAGCGCACCACGGCCACCACGGTCACCGCCGACGGCTGCCACTGCCTCTCCCGGATCCCCCTCGACCTCCCCTAACATCTGCAACCTCCCTCCTCTCATCTCTCTCCCTTGAAACCCCTCAAAACTCCATGGAATCACCAAGAAAACTGCACAGGCTAGATCTGTGCGCCCGCTGAAAAAACGGCCGCCCTCCGCCCTCCGGCCACTCCCTCCGACGATCTCCACCACCATCGAACTCCTCTTTGACCCCCTGATCATCTCCAACTCCCCTTACCCTCCTTCGTCATCTCTACCTCCTCGAAACATCTCTCGAACTCGACTTAACGACAGTTTTACAGATCTGCGCCACCGCCGGGTAAACTCGCGCCCACCGGCCATCCGGCCACCTACGACGACCACCCTACCGCCGTTGGATTCCTATCGAAACCCCCTACCAACTGCAATTTCTTTTACGCTCATAGCCCACCTGTAGCTACGTGAATCCTTGTCGAAACACACAGTATCGGCTGTTTTTCACAGATCTTGAAGCTGAACTTCGACGACCACGCACGATCACCTCCGACCACCCCCGACGATAAATCCACTGCCGTTGGCTTCGTCTTGAAGTCCTTTACCTTCTGCAACTTCCCGTTTTCGATGTTCATTGCTGGAATTCCGCTGAGACGCGCGACAACGGACGTTGCGCAGATCTGTCCTCTCCGGCTTCTCACGGCCACCCACCGCCGTACGCTCACGCCGTCGGCCACCCACAGGGCCGAGCATCTTCCTCTGGTCCTACTTCATCTATCGACAGTCCCCTTGGACTCACGGAGTTCACATGCGTTTCCGCACACACGTACTTTTAGCCGATGTCATCGTTATCGTGAAGATCCGTTGCGCTACTCACAACGGGAGGAGTATCGCTGTTAGCTCGCTGATTTCGTGCCACTACCCTGCTGTCCAGAGGTACCTCGCTGCGCTACCCATGGCCGAGGAGCTCCAGACGACGCCAATGTTTCGCCGTTCAGACCCGACTTCCGATTGTTGGACGCCATCACGAGGTTGGTTTCCCTAACGAGTAGTAAAACCCACACCGTAGCTAACCAAAACCTAAACTAAAATTGGTCAACTTGAACTAAATTTATTTTCAGCATCTGTAAAATGTTGCCACTGTAGGAAAGATCGACGATCGGACAAGTTTTTTGTGCACGTAGGGTAGACGTCGATCTAGACTGAACAAATATCAAAACGTGACTTTTTTGACTGTTAGGATAGTCCCACCAATTTTAGAAACAAACCCTAATAGGATTTGTTGAAAAACACGACCTGACACCGTCGTCGTGACCCTGTTTCAGATGGACTACCGCAGACGCGACGCTTGCACGGGACTCTCTGAACGGACGACACACTCGCCGCCGCAGGCAAGTGTACTCACTTGTACTTTCGGCCGTGTTTAGGCCACAGACTCTTAGAACTGTTAGAATGTAAACAAAGAGAACCGGACGTGAAATGATAGCGTTCGGGACCCCCTTGACAGCTTAGACTTGACGACGAAGTCTAAGCGCAACAACAACAACTTTGACATCTTAGGGTTTCCTTGTGTGTGCGTGCGTGTGGACCCCCTAGAAGAACCATCCCTGTATTGTCTTGTCGTGTCTTGTTATGCACAGCCTGCGGGCAATAGGGCACTCACCAGTGGGTGAGTGATCCCTTGTACGGATACACAGCCTGTGGGCAATAGGGCACTCACCAGTGGGTGAGTGATCCCTTGTACGGATACACAGCCTACGGGAAATAAGGCACTCATCAGTGGGTGAGTGATCCCTTGTACGGATACACAGCCTGCGGGCAATAGGGCACTCTCCAAGCCAGAGAGAGTGATCCCTTGTACGAACTTGTCTTGTGCACTTGGGTTAGGGTAGGGTTGAGCGTGCGCATGGGGAGAGGGTCTGATCCCCCTCGAACCGTAAGGCGTGAACCCTTCGAGTCACACGTGTCGTGTCGTGTCGTGTCTTGTCTTGTCTTGTCTTGTCTTGACCCGTTTAGGTTAGTCCCGTAGTCGGTAGCACACGCTACGGCTACTGCTTGACGTGTTTACTTTTCCTGCGTCGTTACTTTCTATAACTGCCATGTATAACCTCAGCATGCTTATCAAGCAGTAAAATGTTGTGTTAAATTAAAATACACTTGCAGTAGAGTCTAACATTTCTGTGTAGACTTTACCTGACGTACAGTTCCTTTTCTCTTGGGTGCTGTACGTCAGGTGTTGAGCCAGAGTTCGTGGACGAGGCAGACTTACCGGAGTACGTGGAGCCGAGGACGTCGACCCAGAGTACGTGCCTGACAAGGACCAGACCTTGGGCTCTTTTCCGTCGCTGCCTTTCAGAGGTTACTACTTTTAGTTTGCTCTCTTTTGGTAGTTGTTGCCATGCTTAGGCTTCTCTTTTTAGACTTTTGTACTCGATGGATATTATCTCTCTATATTAATGAATGCCACTTTCTTTCTGTACTCTCTGTTGTTCCGAATCTTATTAATGCAAGAACCTAAAATTTTTAAGATGGTACCCCTACAGACGCTTATTGGGTCCGAGCTTCACAGCTCCGGCCCAAGCGGGCCTTAGTCACGCTTCGCCTCCGTAGTTTTGGGAAGCGAGGCGTGACAGGTTTTAGTGGTGGCCCATGCAGGTAATGCAAAAGTTCAAAACAATAAGAGTATCGCATTCATTTAATATCCATGTACAAGTTTAAATTAGGTTTTCCCAGTCTTACATGGTAGGAAGAGTTAGATAGACATCCAAGTTTGGTAGTTAGGCGATTTGGTTAAGTTTTAGTCATACTCGCCTTAGAATACCCTAGTAGCCCCTCACCTGACTCTGACCATGTTAGATTTCTAGATTCCTTCGTTGTCGTTCGCTCGAGTCCATCAATTTTGGACTCATCAGAACGTAACCTTGATTCTCTTAGAAACTTTCCTGAGATCCTGATTACAGTCTAGTTCATTAGGAAGTCTTAGTGTTGAGCTTTCCCTGATCTTTAGACGGCCCGAGAATTAGGAATCTTAGATTTCTATCATCTTTCCAATCTTTAACTTCTGTGTTATCGGCTGTAGAATTCCATCATAGCTATTCATGAATCGTATCCTAGGCGTATTCATCATGCGATCACTTTCCCTTCCCCCGATTCACGTGATCGCTTCCGGACGATTATCGTTAATCCTTCAAATCTTCCCTTCGTCAATTCTGTTTCCTCTAAAAGTATTTTCGAAATTCCTTATTAAATTCTTCGCTCAGCTTAACTTCTTCGAAAACCCTTTATTATATATATTTAAATTTCTTGCTTTTCGGTTGAATTAAAATACCTTCTTGGATTTTGAAACCTCCTTGGTCATAATTTTCAAGTTATTATTTTGTAATTATTTCTAACCGGTATCTTTCGTATTTCAGTTTTTAAAAACTTGTTATCATTTTGATAATTCAATATATATATTATTCTTTTTCTAAACTACAAAATTTATTTCTAACATCTTACCGTACGTACTTTTAGAATACTTTCTAAGCTAAAGAGAAGTTCAATTTTTTTAATATATATCAGTTCTATGATCATCGAACTCATACTTCGAAAATCGTTGTATAAACCTATTTTTCATTTGCAAAACAATCGCTACCTCACCATACTCTTCATTCCTTCGGCTAACTCTTTTTCCAAATTGTAATTTTCTACCAACTGCTCCTTTGTTCTACATTTTTATAAATATAAAAGTATATGATACCGTATTTTACACGTAATCCTACTTTCATCTATTTAATTATTTTGAGAAATATTTTGTTCCACCTAACTAGCTATCTTCTTATCCTCGCCTTGTCTGAGCTCGTTCTTTCTGATCTTGTTTTGTTCACTTTTGGTTTTGGTTTCTATTGTTTAGACATTAGTGCCCGTAGTTGCTTGTGTTGTCTCTAGTTTAGTAGTGGGCCTTTGGTTTGTGATGTCGTCGTGGAGCATATATATAGTTAGAGTGTGTGGACCTGTACGAGTGTGCTGCCTTTAGGATATTAGTGTTTGTCTTTGACATCATGTATGTGGTATACTCAGTGTTATCCGAGATATATGTATGAAGTTTTCTGAATGATGGTATTCATATAGGTATGGATAGTGTTATAGCAGGTAATTCCTTAGTCTTAGTCTTTCGTATTGTAGTATATCTTATCTTTGGCTGCATGTCATTTGTATCAAACTTTTGTTTCTTTTAAACCAAATCTTTGAAGTTTTGAAACTAGCACACAAGTTCATGACACACCTATTTTTCCTCACCCAATACCACAACTCTACACGTTTTTTTCCAAATGCTTTAAAATCTGTCTTTGGCCTTAAAATTCTTTTTTCTGTTTTCCTCTTCGGAAGTGTTATTTTTTTATTGTTATGATATTGTTAGTACTAGCTATTTTGTTATAGGATTATGTTGCAGGTAAGCATAGAGTGAGATAAGATATGTCGTAGCGGTGATTGGTTGATCTTGAACACAAAGATAATAGATTAGATTTCCTTCGGATGAAAAGAACGAGGCGTCCAAGACTTACTTATAATACAAATGTGTGACGGACTCAATGGAGAACTCTGATTGGATGAATTATGTTTAGAGAGATGAGTACTTAATCGATCTGAAACTTGGACGAGTGATAGATAGGAGTAGTTAGGACGAGATAGTACGAGTTAGGGTGATCACGAGAATGAGTAGAGCGTTTAAAACATCAAAGATTTGACTATAGGTTAGGGTGAGAAGACATTGGGAGTAACACGACATGTTGAGACAGATGGAATGTTATGATGATGGATTCTATATGAATATGAGATTAGATGACAGGGGTGAGGATAGATGTAGTTCGATGGTTCATAGATTATGGAGGATGAATTTATGAATTAATATGATGGATAATATATATTGAGGACGAGATGATTATTAGTTCGTAGACGGTAATGTGGATCTATAGTCAAGTGCTAGGGTGTGTTTCTAGTTGTAGCTTATTCAGTAGAGAGACGAGTTATGATGGATTATTTGAGGAACGATGTTTGATGTTATGGGATTAGCGATCATTATGTGTAGATATGGGATTTGCAGGCATAGTGTTTATAGATACTATTATTATTATTAGTATAAGTGATTCCGAGGGCGGAATCATTTCTAAGGTGGGTAGAATGTAACGGCCTGTTTCTGTGTATACATATTTGGTATGTATTCTATTAGTATAGTGATTTATTAGAGTATTAGTATATATGATTTGTTTTATTATTATTCTCATATCTCGAGGATGCGACTTAGCGATTTGCGTTTATATCTTCTTTAACTTTGGTTGATGTTGTTTGCAGGGGCGAGATTGTAATAATCCGATTACCCTAATCAGATTATCCATCAAATCTTATCTTGATCAAACCTTAACCAAATTGATTTCCTGCTAACTCAATCTTAACCAATATCTTAACCAAATGGATGATCATATCTAATCTCAATATATATCGGATATTATAACCGAATAAATTGTCATATCTTACTTAACGGATCACCCAAATCATATCGTGTATTAATAAACCTTACTAAATCAATATCCAAATTAAATCTTTTATAAACTAGACCCATTATTTCCAACCCTTAATTTCAATTATAATAATATCATATTATCCTTGAAGTGTTGGTCTCATTAGTATATTTGCATTAGGTTGGCTTATTTAAATATATTATTAATGGTTTAAGTTTTCAAAACTCAAATGTTTCCAAAACTCAAAAGTTTTCAAAAAATTCAAATGTTTAAAAAAATGAATTCAAATTCTTTTTGAAAACTTCCTATTTTAATCCTAATAAAGTCTATAGCTGATTTAGTAGAATTCTAATTATGTATGTCTTTCATTAATAAACTCTGGATGTCTGATTTCATTATTATGCTTATAGTTAATTCATTAAGAGTGTATTAATGTTTAAGGTCTAAAAATTCAAATGTTTTAATTTTAAATATTTTCAAATTCGAAATCAAATTGTTTCTCTTTTTATATATCCTAATGTAATAATGACTAATTTGGAATTATTTTACTCATTCAAACTTATTATTCCCCTAATTAATAATATGATTCAAACTTTCCTTTTTCCTCTTGCTCTTAATTTTCTAAATCAATATTTATTAAAAATAAATCTTTTCAAAATTCAAACTTTCCTATTTATCTTTTGCTTTTATCAATAGTATTAAAAACAAATCATTTTAAATTTCAAAAACTTTCCTTTTATTCCTTGCTCTTAATTATCCTAATTATTAATATGTTTCCAACCTTCCAAAACTACTTAAGCTTTATTTTCCCTAATAATTATTATTTAAAACAAATACATTTTTATCTATGTTAAAAAAACTGTTCATTTTCAAAAACCTTCCTAATTTTCTGAACCCATCAATTCTCCCTATTAATTTTAGTTTTCAAACTTTCCATTTTTCTTTTACTCTTAATTCCTTAAATCAATAATATTTAAAACAAATATTAAAAACATTTCCTTTTCTCAACTTTCCTTAATAATTATAATTCAAAGACAAAATAATTCCTAACTAATTTCATAACACCCTAGGCTACCCATGCATCAACCCCACTCACGCATCAACCGAACTCACACACACACACACACACCAATTTTCTCTCCCCTCTCAAATCAATACAAACCCAGGCCTCCTCTCCGAGTTCCCCCACATCACCCGCAAAACACCTCACAGGCTTGTGTCTCCCGACTGCAAAACCCCATTGTCTTCCGACGTTCGACCTCCAAGCCGTCCATCTCCGTGACGACTTCCTCCATTCCCTCCACTTCTCCCTCTACAACCCTTCATCCCTCTTCCCTCCTCTATCATCCTCAAAACCCTTGAATCCCCATTGAAACACACAAAAAGCTGTCTTTTGCAACAAAACTGTCGTTCGCCGCCTTCAACCGCGCTCCGGCCACCACGGTCACCGTCGACGGCTGCCACTGCCTCTCCCGGATCCCCCTCAACCTCCCCTAACATCTGCAACCTCCCATCCTCTCATCTCTCTCCCTTGAAAGCCCTCAAAACTCCATGGAATCACCAAGAAAACTGCACAGGCCAGATCTGTGCGCCTGCCAGAAAAACGGCCGATCGTCGCCCTCCGGCCACTCCCTCCGGTTATCTCCACCACCATCGAACTCCTCTTTGACCCCCTGATCATCTCCAACTCCCCTTACCCTCCTTCGTCATCTCTACCTCCTCGAAACATCTCTCGAACTCGACTTAACGACAGTTTTACAGATCTGCGCCACCGCCGGGAAAACTCGCGCCCACCGGCCATCCGGCCACCTACGATGACCACCCTACCGCCGTTGGATTCCTATCGAAACCCCCTACCAACTGCAATTTCTCTTACGCTCATAGCCCACCTGTAGCTACGTAAATCCTTGTCGAAACACACAGTATCGGCTGTTTTTCACAGATCTTGAAGCTGAACTTCGACGACCGCGCACGATCACTTCCGACCACCCCCGGTGACAAATCCACTGCCGTTGGCTTCGTCTTGAAGTCCTTTACCTTCTGCAACTTCCCGTTTTCGATGTTCATTGCTGGAATTCCGCTGAGACGCGCGACAACGGACGTTGCGCAGATCTGTCCTCTTCGGCTTCTCACGGCCACCCACCACCGTACGCTTACGCCGTCGGCCACCCACATGGCCGAGCATCTTCCTCTGGTCCTACTTCATCTATCGACAGCCCCCTTGGACTCACGGAGTTCACATGCGTTTCCGCACACACGTACTTTTAGCCGATGTCGTCGTTATCGTGAAGATCCGTTGCGCTACTCACAACGGGAGGAGTATCGCTGTTAGCTCGCTGATTTCGTGCAACTACCCTGCTGTCCAGAGGTTCCTCGCTGCGCTACCCATGGCCGAGGAGCTCTAGACGACGCCGACGTTTCGCCGTTCAGACCCGACTTCCGATTATTGGACGACATCACGAGGTTGGTTTCCCTAACGAGTAGTAAAACCCACACCGTAGCTAACCAAAACCTAAACTAAAATTGGTCAACTTGAAATAAATTTATTTTCAGCATCTGTAAAATGTTGCCACTGTAGGAAAGATCGACGATCGGACAAATTTTCTGTGCACATAGGGTAGACGTCGATCTTGACTGAACAAATATCAAAACGTGACTTTTTTTGACTGTTAGGATAGTCCCACCAATTTTAGAAACAAACCCTAATAGGATTTGTTGAAAAACACGACCTGACACTGTCGCCGTGACCCTGTTTCAGACAGACTACCGCAGACGCGACGCTTGCACGGGAATCTCCGAACGGACGACACACTCGCCGCCGCAGGCAAGTGTACTCACTTGTACTTTCGGCCGTGTTTAGGCCACAGACTCTTAGAACTGTTAGAATGTAAACAAAGAGAACCGGACGTGAAATGATAGCGTTCGGGACCCCCTTAACAGCTTAGACTTGACGACGAAGTCTAAGCGCAACAACAACAACTTTGACATCTTAGGGTTTCCTTGTGTGTGCGTGCATGTGGACCCCCTAGAAGAACCATCTCTGTCTTGTCTTTTCTTGTCTTGTTATGCGCAGCCTACGGGCAATAGGGCACTCACCAGTGGGTGAGTGATCCCTTGTACGGATACACAGCCTGCGGGCAATAGGGCACTCACCAGTGGGTGAGTGATCCCTTGTACGGATACACAGCCTGCGGGCAATAGGGCACTCACCAGTGGGTGAGTGATCTCTTGTACGGATACACAGCCTGCGGGCAATAGGGCACTCACCAGTGGGTGAGTGATCCCTTGTACGGATACACAGCCTGCGGGCAATAGGGCACCCTCCAAGCCAGATAGAGTGATCCCTTGTACGGACTTGTCTTGTGCACTTGGGTTGGGGTAGGGTTGAGCGTACGCACGAGGAGAGGGTCTGATCCCCCTCGAACCGTAAGGCATGAACCCTTCGAGTCACACGTGTCTTGTCGTGTCTTGTCGTGTCTTGTCTTGACCCGTTTAGGTTAGTCCCGTAGTCGGTAGCACACGCTACGGCTACTGCTTGACGTGTTTACTTTTCCTGCTCCGTTTACTTTCTATAACTACCATGTATAACCTCAGCATGCTTATCAACCAGTAAAATGTTGCGTTAAATTAAAGTACACTTGCAGTAGAGTCTAACATTTCTGTGTAGACTTTACCTGACGTACAGTTTCTTTTCTCTTGGGTGCTGTACGTCAGGTGTCGAGCCAGAGTTCGTGGGTGAGGCAGACTTACCGGAGTACGTGGAGCCGAGGACGTCGACCCAGAGTACGTGCCTGACGAGGACCATACCTTGGGCTCTTTTCCGTCGCTGCCTTTCAGAGGTTACTACTTTTAGTTTGCTCTCTTTTGGTAGTTGTTGCCATGCTTAGGCTTCTCTTTTTAGACTTTTGTACTCGGTGGATATTATCTCTCTATATTAATGAATGCCACTTTCTTTCTGTACTCTCTGTTGTTCCAAATCTTATTAATGCAAGAACCTAAAATTTTTAAGATGGTACCCCTACAGACGCTTATTGGGTCCGAGCTTCACAGCTCCGGCCCAAGCGGGCCTTAGTCACGCTTCGCCTCCGTAGTTTTGGGAAGCGGGGCGTGACATTATATATATATTGAGTTATCTCGTGTATATAAAGAAATAAAAATATGTGTATAAATATTGTATAGCCAGAAACATTATAAAAACACAAAAATTCCATTTCCTTACCCCACTTTCTATATAAAATAGAGATTTGGCAAAGTTGATGGGTTCTAGGAGTCATGAAACAGGCGTAGTGTGGTGACACCTTACCTTAATTGAATTCATTAAATCATTCCGTAAAGCTTAATAAGACAACATGCATGCTTGAAAATATTTGATCATGACATATTTATACTGCTTAGAGAATGAGTTGTGGACATTGGATTCATCTCCGTGAACTTAGCATATTTCATGATAAACTGTGATATGATGTAGCTCTACTCTCATTTTATCATTTATCGAGTTCACTACTTCTATTGAAATCCACAATATGATCATTTGAGCGAGACTTAAGTATTTGTATGCATATGTGTTCTTAATGCATATTGATGTGTGTTCACGTATTCTTGTATTCCTTGGATTCATATATTTGCTGGATTTAAGATTAAGCCTTACACCACCATCACACGCCTCTCCCGGGCTCACTTCTTACTAGTCTTCCTCGAGGATGAGTAAGAGGTAAGCTTGGGGGACTTTAATGTGCCATAATATTCTATATTTTATCTATATATATACACGTCAAAATGATTGCTTAAATCCTGATTCTATATGCTTTTACGCTCATAATTGGAATTATTTTACTTTAAGAGCGTTTATTTGCATTTCAGAGAATATTGAACGATTTGGATCATGTTGGAGAGGAGGACATGATCGTCGGCACCGGAGCGTCAATGACATTGTATACGAGGGGCTCATTTTGCTGGAGAAGAACAAGAAGTAGAAGCAAAGAAGAAGAGAAGGGAGGAGAGAAGACAAAAGAGAGGCTTGGAGATGAGTTCCAGATCGCTCGGTCGAGCGCTCCATGCGCTCGACTGAGCTATGATACAATAAAGGGGGAGTAAGGCCGCGAATGGTCACTCGGCCGAGCGACACAACTCGCTGGACCGAGCGACCCCCAACGCTTGCCCGAGCCAGCTATCAGAAGAGCCCCTTCAATCACCTTCAACTCTTTGGAAAATGTGGTGTTCTTATGCTCGGTCAAATGACCATCAGCTCGGTCGAGCGGCCCATCGCTCGACCGAGCGGCTTAATGTTCAACCGAGTGACATGGATTCCTTAAAGGGAGCGCTCAATCAAGCGGCTACCCCGCTCGACCGAGTGGCCCCTTCTCCAAGCATCGACGCCAAGCGTCAAAGGGAGTGCTTGGTCAAGCGCTAGGGCACGCTCGACCGAGTGCTATGTTGGCAGACCACTTTTAGTTCAATTTTTAGGGTTTTTGGGTGGGGCTATAAATAGAAAGGTTGAGCCATCATTTGAAGAGGTCGTTTTTATCCCCTTTCACTTATTATCTGTCTTTGGGGATGATGTTCAGATGTTAGGCTATGCCATAGGCCCCATCTTGGATGATTGTGTATCGGATCTTCATTAATTAAGTATATTCTCCATTGTAACCCTCTTTTATTGTCTCTCTTGTATGTTTTCATTGTTGAATCATTTATTGCTTTCGTTTTACTTGCTTGTGATGTTGATTCCTGTTGTTTCTATCTATTGGGTAATGATTGAGTAGATCTATTGCTAGGATTAGGAAAAAAACCTATGATTCTACGGGTTGGATGATGGGTTAACTTTAGTTGGACGAATCTAGGGTTGCTCTACGGTAGTTTGGATAAGGGGTTTTGGGGGATTAGCCCTAGGATTGGAGGATTGCGAAAATAACTCCATATCTTAGGGAGAATCCACACGAATCCGATTCGAGCTTAGTGGTTGTTTTCGAGGCTCGCATTCACGAGAGTGACTCGAGAGCCGGGGGCGATCACTAACCCTAAATCCGTTAGTCGGTGACTACAAGAGTAGCCCGACTGCCTGAACCAACTATAGAGTGGTACCCCAGTCCGTAGATCATGAGAGTGAATATGGATTTGTGGTATGGGAACCAAGTGTCGAGCATAATGCACGCATTCCGTGCAAAGCCAACTGCGAAATCATGGCTGCGTACGAGGAGGCGTTATACGAGCATGACAATGAAAGTCAATTGCTTGTTCTCATCTCCGGATGTGACACGTCTATCCGCATTCGTCGTTCGACGAAGGGATCCTTGACCCGTTATCCAAATTCGAAAGCCCTAACGGGGATTTCCAACACCCTAGTGATGTTTTCCCTCATTCGTTTTCTTTTTATTTTATTTTTTCTCCTTTTTGTGTGGAGTCTTTGGTTGTGCCTTGCTGATCGTGACACCTTTGCATTCCACTTCCATCGCCATTATGACATCCTTCGTAATCCACCTCCACCAATAAATTCGAAGTCCAATCAACTTAGGAATCGATAGGTAATGTGACAATCGACTCATAGTGGATTCGACCCCGAACTCATCGGGAATATATTGCTCTGACACCTTTGCACTTGGGGTGAGGGTGTGCATTATCTTTTTGGGGGTGCAAATCCTCCCAAAACAACAAGGCCCACACAACTTTTTGTGTTTCTCTTGTTTGGAGTGTATGTTGGAAAGTTGGATGAAGAAAGTTGTGAGTTAGAAGTGGTGAACTTAGTAGAACTATGACCCCCTTCGATCAAAGACACTATGGTGTACAAAATCCTAAAGCAAGCATGCAACAGATTGCCAACATCCACAACAAATCCAACTCAATATACAAACCCGCGTAGCAGCTCCAGTAAAGACATCATAGTTTACAAACTCCCAAGTCAACCATGAATCAAATTGCCAAACTCCACAACAAATCAACCTCATTGTATAAAACCCCATAGAAGCTCCAGCAAAGACAACGTAGTTTACAAATTCCCAAGGCAAGCATGAATCATATTACCAAACTCCTCAACAAATACAACTCAATATACAAAACCACAAAGAAGCTCCAAAAAATACATCATAGTTTACAGAATCCCAAGTCAAACATAAAACATTGTAATGCCCATATGCGTGATATACTATATTGTGTGTGTAGTTGCATGTATGTAGGTATAGTAGGGAAGTATTTGGATTCCTATTTGGTTTGTATGTTTTGCTTTATGTAACGAGCTTGGTATTAGGGTGATTGCATGGATCTGTATGGATATATATATATATATATATATATATATATATATATATATATATATATATATATATATATATATATATATATATATATATATATATATGAGGAGGGATCTAATGATCCCCAAAAATAACCCCCAAAAATAACCCCCAAAAAATGACCCCCTATCAAAAATCCTATGCCCCCCATTTTTTCGGAAGATCCGAACCGTTCATCTTGATCTCCACCCTCTAAATACATGTCCCACCAATTTTCAACCCGATCACATGTGTTTTGCCCGTTCATCAACCATTCACAAAAGTTCTGTTCATGCGAAACCGTTAAATTTGGGTCGGATGGATGAATGGGAAAAACACATGGGATCGGGTTGAAAATTGGTGGGTCAGATATTTAGAGGGTGGAGATCAAGATGAACGGTTCGGATCTTCCGAAAAAATGGGGGGCATAGGATTTTTGATAGGGGGTCATTTTTGGGGGTTATTTTTGGGGGTCATTTGATCCCTCATATATATATATATATATATATATATATATATATGTATGTATGTATGTATGTATGTATGTATGTATGTATGTATGAAGTGCATTGGCTAGTTGTTTTGTATTGGATATTTGCTTTGAAGATTGGTAGTGAATATTTGTATTAGATAGCTGTATTGTATTGTATGGATATTTATATGTGTATATGGATGCATAAGTGTTGAATCATGCTAATTATTATTATGTAAGAAATATTATTGGCAATATGTTGCATGAAAATATTAATTGAATATCTATAGTAAATTTATATGTAAAGATATGAATGAATGTTAAAATGATGTTAAAATGATTGTATCTTAATGTATATTTGGATGAATGGATATGTATGGTAGTGGGTATTATTGGTAGTGTATACTTTGGTGTATGTTTAATGGTAAGTATGAGAGTTTTTGTAATTATTTTGCAATTTTGTAAAGTATGGGGTGTTTTGTGTAAAAGGGGGAAACTTATTCCTTTCTTTCCTCATCTCTCTCTTCCTCTAGAATTCTCTTTCTCCTCACCAAATTGAACCCGAACCAGAAATGGGGCTGCTGAAAATTCTAGAGAAATGGAGGAGAAAAATGGGGAAAAGAAGAAGAAAAGAAGAGGAAAAAGAGAGGAGATGAAGCCCTAACTTATTCCCACCATTTACCCTCTATTTTCTCCACTTTTTCTCATCTCCATTGCCAACCCCTTGACTCAAAAACTATCCAGATCTGGAAAATTCTGTTCATGCCATTTTCCTTCAATTTCTAGCCCAAAATCCTTTTTTTCATGCTCCTTTTGAACCTTACTGCTTGCTAGATTTATGTGTGGAAGTTTGGATCTAGAAGGAGGTGATTTCAAGGCCTAAGATGATGAATTTTGGAGTGATGATTCTCAAATATGGGATTCTTGGAGCTATGTGTGTTCTTGGAGGATTTCTTGGTGAAAGCTCATCATGTTTTTGGTAGGATTCCAATCCCTTATGATATATTATGCAATTTTCATCCTTGCTAAAGTCATTAGCTTTCTTAATAAGCATGCATATTCATGCCTTGATCACAAGTGCCATATCATAAAGTTCCTATTTTTATTTGTTAATTGTGGACTTTATGCTATGAATTGTCTTGTTGTAAATATTGGAAACTTGTTGCTATTTACTATAATTGTTGCACCAAAATGAATGTATTTGTGATGTTCTTCTCATGCTTCTATATGCATGTTTATTATGCAAGCTATATGGCCTTATCCATGTTGTTAAATGTCTTATGCAATGGAACTTGGAACATAAAAGAAATGGTTGTGAAATTGTATGGGTTGTTGCGAGAAGAGGTGAAATATAGTAAATGTTGCAAAGACGTAAATGTTGACATTGGCCTTTGAATCATGCAACATGGAAGGGATTCCAGTGCCATGCATACTTGGAAGATGGAGGCATCTATGGCATGGATTTATGTGGGTAGTAGTTATGTTGTTATGTTGGAATGATATGGTTATAATGATGGGCATGGCACAAGGTGCATGACCCTTGTTTGAGAAATGTGAAATGAAAAGAAAGATCCTAAATAAAGACATGCCATGATGACCACATGCTCCACTTATGTATGACGCTACCAGCCTACAACCATACTTAATGCAAGTTGTAATAATCTAGAGCAAAATATGAATTGTAAATTGTAGTTTCTTTCCTTTATGACATGTATATCCATATGCCTAGAATGCAATATGTTATTCTTGTAGTTTGCTATTGCATATGATGTTGTTTCATTTCATCATGCCATTGCATATGACTTAATACATGTTTCATTTATTATGCCATGTCATTGCAAATAACGTAGGCGGTACATAATGTATTATAATGTGTTGGATATCCTACTGGGACATGCGTTGACGTGCTCCCGTTGACTTTTTAGGTGTTGGCTTTTGGAGTTGGTAGCAGGTTGAGCAGGGGAGTCTAGTGGCAGAGTTGAGAGTGTGGGGGTGGGGAGAGGTGATGAGTTAGAGAGTTGTTGTACATGGGGTTTACTTGTGAGGTAGAACTGAGATGGCGTGTCAATTATTGCAATATGTACATGTGGATGCTGTACTTTTAGTGGTGTTTTCTCGTTGGCTTAGTTGTTGTTCTTGGCTGTTGTTTAGCTTTGTTTGTTGTCTGTATAGTTGTTATCTTATATTGCTTGGCAGTCTTTGTTTGTTGTTGCTTGGAAACATTACAGGTACTACCCCAGCAGTGCGCAGTGGACCTACTGATTATTGTGTTTCTATTCTTTCTTCCTTTGTAACAATCGCTTCCTTGGAAAAACCTGGGACAGATTCGTACTTCCCGGATATCCGGGGAAGCGGGGCGTTACAAACAGATTGCCAAATTCTCAGTATACAAAAGCCTAATGCAGCTCCAGCAAAGACACCATCGTTTACAAATTCCCAATGCAAGCATGCAACAGATTACCAACATCCTCAAAAACTCACAAGTCAAACATGAAACAAATTGCCAGCAATATAGAAATAATTAGGCCAGCCAGCCATGTCACCCTTTCACACGACTGTTTCACCCTTCCACACGACCGTTTCACTTTCCATACAACCGTGTAGGGCATCAGGGTTCAACCAACGTGACCACACGTTCATTTATGGATTCCACACGACCGTGTAGATTGAGAAGCGTTTAATTACACTCGTTAGGGTCTAAGTCGACGTATAAAATGTTGAGAGATGTATGCCCTCGAGGCAATTTATCTCTGTGTATCTGTACAAACATCTTGTTTGAAATTACAGTAAGCTGTATGGTAAGAATTTATCTAAGTTAAATCATAATGTAGTTATCATTAGAATATAACTTAGGTAAAGTCCTAAGACTTAATGTAAGGCCAAATATGTATCGAGATGAGTATCTCGATCATGGAGAAATGTTTGACAGTCTGTAGCATAAGTCTTAAATGGTTCGTGGTCGTAGATGTTTCGAGAAAAGGATATCGAAACATCAGATAGACCATTGTGTCTTAGTCTTCACGGTATAGCGGTGACGATGATCTCATGATCGTTTGACTTGGCGAAGTCAAAGATGAGACACATGTGCTCATTGGAGAATGAGTTCACAGAACGACCCACAAGAGTTATCATATGGTTATGATTGACAAATCTGTCAATGATAACTCTTAGTGATGATAGGCAAGTTGGTCTTTGACTTGAGGTCATTGTACGAACCTGTGCATGAACAGTGTCACTTAGATCACTGACCTAGCTTCGAGGCAAGGCCTGTCGAAAGGTCTTTGGTCGGGTGACATTTGAAGCGTACGAGGAGAGTAATGACCAAGATAGGATTCGTCTCTCCTGGTCAATCGGAGTTAGTGTCGTAGTGTTAGTTCGGTCTATAGTGAAAACTCTAGCCACAGTACGTTGGAAGTTGTCCAACATTATTTGACTAAAGATCGATGGAAACTAACTAGATTTAAGTTACTAGGGTTGATAGTTTGACCGTACCTTAGACTTGAATCAAATGACATAGTTAAGACGAAGAGACTAAAATTGCGAAATTCATCATGGACACAGTCAGGGTGATCCCGACAATACTCATGTCGATGAGTTAACCACATAATTATGATACTGAAATAGGGACGACAACTGCTGCTCGTGGTCACTGCCATATAGGGCTAGAGCCCAACCTGTAGTAGGGTCAGGCTGTAGGGTCTCACACAGAGTGCGATCTTCGTCTAGTAATAGGTAGAATCATTAGGGAGAATATGCATTTGATGCAAGGGATAGAAAATTGAATTTGATGCAAATGATAATTTTAAGCCTAGATAGGAACTAATTTGCATATGATGCAAAAGGGGTTAAACGTGTCTTAAATTGTTTAAGACCATATTTAATATTATAAACGTATGGAAAAGGTTACCTATAAGACGGGAATGTTCCGCTTTAAACACAGGTTCGAACAGCGTCTAAATCGGACACCAAATGCCCAAGTTACACCCAAAACAACACAAAGAGGTCTGACCCAGGCCCAAACTGGGCATGGGTCAGACCAGGCTGACCCAGTCCAGACCACCCGGGTCTGGCCTGGGCACCTAGCCAGCCAGGGCCAGGCACCCTGGGCCGAGGCGCACTGGGCCCGGTGCCCAGGCGCCCTGGACAGGCCCAGGCGCCCTGGACGCCTGAGCGCCCTGGGCGCCTTGCGCCTGAGCCAGGCGCCCTGGCTGGGGGCACCCAAGCCAGGCGCCCAGGCTGGGCACGCCCAGACCAGGTACCCAGCTTGGTCTGGGCTCATCCAGCTGGCGCATTGGGCCCCGCAGAACAGGTTTTCTGTAACCTAGGGCAGTGCAGTTTTGACGGCTCAGTTTTTTAGAAAACTAGCTTTGGGCTGATCTCTGGGCAATCAATTAAGGGGTCAAACAAACTCCGATTGACTCGTCATTTTTCCTACGCGTTCACCATTGAACGCCCTTTGATTTGATAGGTGGTATCAATCGTGAAGCTCAACGGTGAGGGAGCTAAAATCCACGGAAGTTTAGCCTTTGTGAAAGGCAAACTAAATTGAATTTATTAACTCCAAACTTTAGTCCCACATTGGAATTTGAGTGAAGGGAAGGGGTCAGCCGCCTATATAAATAGGGGTCTGCTCCCCTCCTCAAAACTCGTCTCAAGCTCCAGATCTGAGCGGCTCCCATAAATGTTGGAGCACGATCGGATATAGGCTTAAATTAATATTTCTCTTCTCCCTAAATTTCTGCCTTACTCCTGAAGGGCTCTAGCAAAGCCACGAAGGGGTTCGGATTCGATCCGAAATCTTGGCGAAGGTTCACACTTGGGTGAAACTTTCTTCAGCGCGTGGTTGGCTCAACGAAAAGAGGATTGCTCGCCTCGGGATGCGGAACGGTTCGAGGAGCGGTTCGACGGGGACAGGGAGCGGCTCGGAAGACGGTGCGGTACACCTTGCGTGAACCAGGGCAAGGTTCCGGGTATGTGAATTTAATTAGCTTTCCTTTAATTTAATCGCAGTAGCTTAGCTCCCTCTTGGGATGGTCGAACCCATCCCAAGTTGGTAGAGATCCTGGCTAAATGGTCTTGAACCTTATGGCATTGTTAAATAGTTTAACATGTCTGTTTTTCCATTGCATTCTTTTGCGTCTGTGGTCTATCAGACTTAGGATGGGCACAGATTGTGCCCTAAGGGTCCATCAAAACCCTATAGTGGTATCGGAGCTTAGTCTGTATCTTGATCTAAGGACTGCGATTTTAAGTAATTGAAATGCCTTTTAAATGTTATTAAAATGTTTTATATTTATGTGATACTTTTAAAATGTTTTAAAAGCTTTAAAAATTTTATGTGATAAAATTTTTTAGTAGCATGAAAATTTTATGATGATTTTAAAACGTTATTTATGAAATAAAAATTATATGATAATTTTTTATGAAAATTTTTAGTTTTAAAATCATGATTTTAATTTAAGTGTTAAATTATAGATGCATGTTAATCATTTATTAGATAAATGTTTTAAACATGTTGTTCTATTTAATTGTTAAATAGTTGGACACTCATTTTATGCGTTAAAATTAGCGTAGTTTATGCTTAATGGCTATGTTATTCTTGTCCCTTATTTGATAACACAAGACAACCTTTTTAGGCTAGATATTAAAAACTCGTTAAAATTTATGAAATGAATTTTAATGACATGCTATGTTTTAATAAATCATTAACAACTTTTTGAGATCTAATTCCTGATTAGGGTAGTCCCTTTAACGACGATTATTATTTTAGTCGTTATAATAATAATTCTCATTAAAAGACTACGCTTAAAGCGTTGTAAATGAATTTATTAAAATCCTAATAACGATTAGGATAGCACGTGAACCTTATGGTTGATAAGGATTTAATAAAAGTTATTAACAAATCCTAAAATTTTGAATTTAAGGATTCAACTAGTTGATAGGATTAATTAGTTGTTAATAAAAGCTTTTAGTCTATGGCATGCATATAAAAATGACAAGCTTCATTCAATGGACCATGATCCGGTTAATGTGCTTGGCTAAGTTTGTTGGATTACTCTAGCTAGTCTAAGGGATAAGTGATCCTGGCTTGGTCAATTTCCTAGCCGTATTTCGCTGGACCGCAATGACGCGAATCATGACTATATGACACCCTGAACTATATCTAAGTCAAATATGTTAATACTCTTCTTCAAGATTAGCCGTAGCCCTCCTTGTTTTAGGGGTTGGCAACTATAGGACCCGTGTTCCAGTTGTTGAGCTACACTCAAGCTGTGACATGGAAACCTTGTAGAAACCAACTTCTCTATATATAAGATGAAATCTTGACTTGTCCCAAACCGTCATGTCTGAATACACCGAGCGCTGGCGTAAGTTAAGCCAATGATGTAGTTTGGCTAGACTTGACCCAACCCGTCGTGTCGTGAATACACCGAGCGCCGGGGTAAGTTGAGTCTATGATGTAGTCTAGTCCTGACCCAAATCGTCGTGTCGTAAATACACCGAGCGCCGACGCAAGTTAGGCTAGACACGAAAACAAAAGTCCGACTAGACTAGACATTATGATTTGGATGTGCATACTCATGATCACAAATGGCTAGGGGTAAAAACCGATAAGAGAATCATCTATGATATGATTGATGAAGAGTCATCTATCGATCGCAGAGTCAAGTAATTTGTTGAGCTACACTCAAGGTTGTTAGGCTCGGGGTGATTGGATCTCTTACCCATTAATTTAATTTGATTAAATCGTTCATTATTATGACTTAAAATGATCGCAAAAATAGTGGAAGGATATAGATAGATAACATCCATTCTATCTATATTTAATATTGAACATATGCTAAACTAGGGTAAGCTCTAAAGTTTACTGAAGGAATCAAAATGTAATATTCTAACAGAATAAGTTAACTAGTCAAACAGGTTGGTTAATTGAATATCAAGTTAAATTCTAATTGATAGAATAAACTATATTCTTGTTGACATTAAAATGACCTTCTTAAGAACAGACTTAAGGAATATGATTTCATTAAGTTCTGAGTCCAACAAAAATAAATGCACTCTATATGTCACTCACCTCTACATGAGGCAGCTCGAACATATCGATGTTCAATAGCAAGTTTTCCCAACAATTTGTTGAGCTACACTCAAGGTTGTGTGAAAGCAGATTCGATCCGTAAGGTTCGAAAATTCGATCAAACTGTTTGAATCAAATACGAGTGCATGAGTGGTGCAAGACCATGTATCCCAACCGGATCTTGAGACGAGCAACTTGTTGAGCTATACTCAAGGTTGGAAAGCTCAGGCGTTTGAATACATGAGATGCTTGCATAGCTATTTAATTTTGTTGAGACATTTAAAATCTAAATGAGATTTAGAAAAGGAAGAAGGCACTAAATAAAAGTCAAATTGAGAAAGATAGTTTTATTTACCATTTGTGAAGGCGTAAGTAGGAGGAACTGAAAATGTGACATGTTTGATATCACGATTTCAAAGTAATTGTTATACAAAAGACGTCTAACACATTTTTGACTAATGTCGTCACCTTACTTCTGAAGCAATGTTTTGTGTTAAGTAATTTGTAATAACTATAATATATTAAATGTTAATATATGAATACGCAAGATAGTAATAAACTTATATGGCAAAATAGACTAGGCCGTATCAAAGAGACTAAGCTTCACAAGTCACATAAAGAGGGGTCTGACCTCTCGCATTATGAAGTCTACAGACACTTGTGAATCTTATTCTCAAAGGTATGATGGCCGAAACCCATCTATAAGACAGTGGGAGAATGAGTTGTTGAACTTAGTCTCGCACATACTGATGTGCCCGAGTCTAGATTAACCAGAATAAGTTATTCGTAGCTTATTAAGACACGTGTTCTTAATAAAACACAAGTCTGATAAAATTGAGAACAAAACACAGACGTATTTGAACTGATTCGATTAGATCGAAAAGTCGAATACTTAGTTGTAAAAATCCTGTGTAAATAAAAGAAACTGTGATTTTCTCTCAGGTCAAGTATCTTAACATATTGGATGTATTAGAGAGCATGAATCGCACTTTGTTAAATATAGTGCGACTCATGGCAAAATGATTGAGTTGCGATCCTCCTTCTGGGTTAAGTCCCAGATAGAAATGCCTAGGTTTTGATAAGGTCCTATTAGGACCTTACTAATAATATATTCATTAAATCAATTGGTAGAAAGTTAAAGGATTACTCGAGTCTCGTGAGACGAAGAGTCGAGTTAGACATCATAGTCAGTGTGGGTTAGTCAACTTCCAGGATGTAATTCAGAGTATAGACTCTGATTAACAACTTGATGCAATAGGTCCATGCACGTAAATAACGTATGGACTTTAGTTTACGTACCCAAAGAAAATTGTTTCTTAATGCCTGCAAGTAAATCTTCGAGTTTAGAAGATTGGTGCAGAAAGAAAGTAGTGAAGTACAACATACGTTGGTTGAGAACGTTTTCATTCTAATTCCTATAAACGGATTATGATGGAACTGTCTTGCCAGCAGATGCGTACAGATCTACTCGGACCGAACTCTATGTGAACGCTCATAATAACCATGAAAACTGGTGCATTCATTTAAAGTTCGTTTTCTAAATATGATTTAGAAGAACAAACTTTTATGAATTGACCAGAGAGTTTTCAAGGTCAGTGGGAGCGAATTAAACACATGCGAGGCATCAAGGGAATGAAACATATTTTGGTAAAAGTGGTCCAAAGAGTTTGACATTTTTAAATATGAACCGTCTAAAATGACCAATAACTTATTAAAAATTATTGTTGTAAGGTACGATGAGCTGGATGAGATCCAGGAAATTAAAATGGATTTCGAAGGACAAAAGTAAATTGTTTGGATAAGATCCAAATGAATGGTCCAAGATAAAATAACCCATTAAGTCTAATCAGTAGACAGTCTAGCAGATCCACTCACGATGGCTCTACCACGTGAAGTCTGGAAAGACTTATGTGTAAATACGGTACGAGATACCGGGATTAATGGGCCTGAGTGCAAGTGGGTGTTGTTGCGAGATGTATGCCCTCGAGGCAATTTATCTCCGTTTATCAGTACAAATATCTTGTTCGAAATTACAGTAAGTTGTATGGTAAGAATTTATCTAAGTTAAATCATAGTGTAGTTATCATTAGAATATAACTTAGGTAAAGTCCTAAGACTTAATGCAAGGCCAAACATGTATCGAGATGCGATCTCGATCATGGAGATATGTTTGACGTCTGTAGCATAAGTCTTAAATGGTTCGTGGTCGTAGATGTTTCGAGAAAATGATATCGAAACATCGGATAGACCATTGTGTCTTAGTCTTCACCGTATAGCGGTGACGATGATTTCATGATCGTTTGACTTGGCGAAGTCAAATAGGACACACATGTGCTCATTGGAGAATGAGTTCACTGAACGACCCACAAGAGTTTTCACATGGTTATGATTGACAAATCTGTCAATGATAACTCTTAGTGATGATAGGCAAGTTGGTCTTTGACTTGAGGTCATTGTACGAACTGTGCATGAACAGTGTCACTTATATCACTGACCTAGCTTCGAGGCAAGGCCTGTCGAAAGGTCTTTGGTCGGATGACATTTGAAGCGTACGAGGAGAGTAATGACCAAGATAGGATTCATCTCTCCCGGTCAATGGGAGTTAGTGTCGTAGTGTTAGTTCGGTCTTTAGTGAAAACTCTGGCCAGAGTATGTTGGAAGTTGTCCAACATTATTTGACTAAAGATCGATAGAAACTAACCGGATTCAAGTTATTGGGGGTGACAGTTTGACCATACCCTAGACTTGATCGACATGACATAGTTTAGACGAAGAGACTAAAACTGCGGAACTCATCACAGACACAGTCAGGGTGGTCCCGACAATACTCATGTTGTAACGGCCGGTATTTTTAGGTATGTGCAATTGCATGTGTGCTAGTATTTTACTTCCGATTGTCCGAGTATTGTTATCCGTAGAGTCGACGCGAGCGCGTCTAAATTTTTCACCATAGTTTAAATAATTACTATCATTAATGTAATTACTTTATTTTACTAATTACCAATAATTTTTAATCTACCATTAATTACTTTGGTTAGTTATTAGTTACTTAATTAGTTACTTAATTAGCTAATTAATTAGTTAATTCCCCCACACGGTTTTCACATTCCAAGCTGATACATCCCCCCTAACTTGCCAAACTTCGTTAACTCTAAACCTACTCCTTGACTAATCCTCCCCTGATTAATGAACCCGGTCTCCCTGCCTCTTCCTACTTTAAGGATCAGTGCAACGTTCATCAGCCACCCCCTCCTTTATACACGACGATCAGCCACCACAACCCTTCACCTTCATCATCCCCCAAACAAACCAGAAACAGAAATCAAAATCCCTCCTCATCAATCCATCATTCCAACATCAATACACCAAATTCAAAAATCAGAAAATCAAATCGTGAGAGGGAAACAGAAATCAAAATCCAAAACCCTCAATCCTCTTCCCTTCTTCTTCTTCCTCCTCCCTTGGCCGGCCCATCACCCTCGCCATCACCCATCCTCAGATCTCGCACGCACCACCTGACATTGGACCTCACGCGCCGCCCGAGCCCCCGCAGCCACCGCCTCGCGCCCACCCCAGATCGCCGACCGCCGGCCGCACCTTGCGCGCGCCGCCGCATCCACCTCCCTAGGCCGCCGATCCGCCCCAGGCCGGCCTCCCCGTATTGTCGGACCGCCCCCTAGCGTCGCCCAAGCCCCCTAGCGTGCCGTACGCTGACGCCCCTTCCCTTTTGGCCTGCAGCAAATGAAAAACGAAAAGAAGAAGAAGAAAGAAGACATAAGCAGAAGAGAGAAACGAGAGAGAGAAGGGGAACGGAGAAGGCAAGGATAGAGATATTGGAAAGGTAATAAGGTTAAGTATATAAGTTATTTATAAGTTATTATTATAAGTATTATAAGTTATTATAATACCATCTGTTAAGTCTTGCTGGTTGGGTGAGATAACAAGTCTTACAGGTAATACCATATGAGCATATGTTAAGTTATGTTAATAATATAAGTTACTTTATAAAGTTATATAAATTATTAAGTTAAGTTTCTTAGCATATTAACAATTTGTGTAGCTAACTCATTTGTACCGTGTGAACCCAGGCGTCGCTACCATTGATTGAAACGAGCATTTCACTACAAGACGATTTGGTAACTCATCGTACCCGAGCTATGCGGTTTAAAAACAATATTGATGCATGCCAAAATTAGATTCTTTTTATTAGCAAAGCGTTTCACTTGAACAGTTAGCTAAACTCAATAAGTTGCATAGTATCGTAATTGCACCGTACCGTAAATTGAATTGGACTCTGTGACATGCTGAACCGAAAGATGTAATTGGAAAAGTGGGAATAGTAATTGACTCATAAATGGTAAGTACGGTAACCTGCACACACACACACACTGGATTTTTGGGGTCACTTATAATTGTGGAAGTGCGGGAGCGACCAGTCCGATCTGCAGTGAATAGTACCGTTTCGATTGAACCGTATCGTATTGTTGAATAGTACCGTTTTGATTGTACCTTACCGTATTGTTGTAACCCGGGATATCAGGTGGACTCTTGGTTACATATCGTACTTCCCTTTATAAGTCACGTAGGATCAGGCACACTAAAGATCTCGTAACTGGTCATTTTAATATTGTTTATTGTTGATAGAAGTAAATTGTTATGTTACTTTTCTGCTATATTCTTACGCACTTTACTCTTTAGTTTGCCGTGCTAGTTTTTCCATGCTTGTTTATTGTTTTTAATATCATGTTAGAGATACTTTGAGTTACGTCTGATCCTGGCGACCCTTCTTTTTGTGGTGGTCTCGCCAGATACATCACAGGTTGAAGAAGTTGCAAAGGGACTGCAAACGTTGAGTTTGCTGTAAAGTTTGACCAGGAGGACGCTGGTTACTAAGTGTGAGTGCGAGAGTGTTTTTATTATCTAATGTATCAGAGTGGCTTGCTTGGTGTGTATTTGTACTTCGAGGTGTATTTCCTTTCATGTACGCTGCTGGTTTGTAATAAGGTTTATACCACTTCCATGTATGAGTATTTTGGCTTATTTCTGCAACAGAGACTGTATTGACTTCATTGAGCCTAGCAGGACTTGCGCATATTCCAAACAGTAACGAGCCCCAAGAGCGGGTCGTTACATGTTTTGTGGCCAATGCAGGTCCGCGCTAAATACCTCATGATCAGTACAGGAAGTTCAGAATATGCCGTATAAAATACTCAAAGGAACTGATCAAACCTTATGAACCGCATGTCGGCAATGGAAAGGAACACTTCAGGAAGTGAGGACAGTGCGTTTGGATCCGGGATCAATCACCCGTATGAAGGTCCCAACCAGAATGATGCTGACAATGGAGCCAACACCGGTCCGAACGCAACAGCATTTCTAATGGCACCATTGTCTGCAGAAGATTGCATGCGGGGCATGTATGCCCTTCATCAGTAGCTTGGATAGGCTTTGGAGCAGGCCTTGCGCAGAGAGCAGAAAGCTGACCCAAGTGCTTATCACTTTCGAGGGATGAACCCAAAGACTTTCGCTGGGACCGAGAATCATCTCCAAGCGGAAGAATGGCTCAGGAGCATCACTGATGATCTGAGAGCATCTCAGATTCGAGAAGAAGCATGGGTGGCTACCGCCAAAAGGAAACTAACTGATGGTGCTCGAGACTGGTGGCAGGCGGTAGAAGACTGCTTGGGATTACCGATTTCGTAGGATGTCTTCACCAAAACATTCAATGCTCAGTATTTTCCCCCACAAGCAAAGATCCTGAAGAGGAAGAAGTTCATCAACCTGAAGCAGGGTTTGATGACCATGGATCAGTATGACGCTGAGTTCTCCAGGCTCAACTGGTTTGCCCCAGAGATGGTTGCAGATCCATTGACTCGAGCACAACAGTTCCAGCAGGGGCTCAACGTTGAGATTCGGAGGATGATGGTCGGTGCTAGTCTGACCACACATACTGAAGTTCTGGCCATCGCTCGTAACCATGAGATGGTGGAAGCGGAAGCGAAGGAAGAGCAAAGGCTGACAGCATCTGCGAGGCCTCCACCAACCCAATCTGGGCCAAGCAGACGGCCACAGATGCACCGCTCGATTCAGCAGGTTTAGTTTAAGAAGCCAGGGCAACATCAGCAGGCCCTCCTGATTCCGAATGAAAAGTGTCATTTTCACCCCGTATTTCCTTGGGTTTTAGCGTATATATTTCACATATAGGCTCTATCTAGCTCGTAATTATGCATAGTCTGTATATTAGATTTTATCACTTGTTATACTTAAAACCCACTTCTTGTCACTAATTATTGCATTTCCTATTTTTCAGGATTTTTCTGGAATTTATGGAGATTTATCGGAAGCAAGAAGAAGAGAAGAAGAATTCTGCAATGCCTTCTCTTGTGCAGAAATCTGCTGTTATTACAATGCATATTCCGGCCTCATGATATTTTTCAGTCAAAGTTCGTGAAGTCCCGATTCCAACGCCGCCTGAAACACGTCATTTCGAGGTCGGATGATTTTTCTAGAATTTTCGCAAGACAGAGTGACGGTGCTGAAAATTTCTGCAGCTTTGCCCCTCTTGTGAAGAATTCTGCTATCATTCCAGTATATATTCCGGCCTAATGATATTTTTCAGTCGAAGTTCATGAAGTCCCGATTCCATCGCCGCCTGGAACACGTCATTCCGAGGTCGGATGATTTTTCTAGAATTTTCGCAAGATAGGGTGACGGTGCTGAAAATTTCTGCAGCTTTGCCCCTCTTGTGAAGAATTCTGCTATCATTCCAATATATATTCCGGCCTAATGATATTTTTCAGTCGAAGTTCATGAAGTCCCGATTCCATCGCCGCCTGGAGCATGTCATTCCGAGGTCGGATGATTTTTCTAGAATTTTCGCAAGACAGGGTGACGGTGCCGAAAATTTCTACAGCTTTGGGCATTGCTTGCGGGGTTGGGCCAGAATCCGACCCGTTTGACTTAAAAACAGACCCGATAAGCTGTGTTTGAGTTATATTGCGAATTTGGGGGGTTTTTCAGCCCTAGTTCTTATTTTTGCTAAATTTTGGAGGGGGAAGAAGAGCTTAGAGGCCATGGGAGGAGCTTGAGGAAGCTTGAAGCTTGGATGAGCACTTGGGAGAGGGGGATTTTCATCTTGGAGTGACACTTGGGTGAAATTTCTCCAACCTATTGTGTATTTGATTTAGATTTTTGTATTATAATTGGATGATAGAATTTGAGTAAAATCTTCTCATTTTCATTATGAATTTCTGAAATCTATCTTGTGTGATTGTGTTGTGCTTGTTGTTGTTGGGTTGTGGTTTTCATCTCTAGCACAATTTCATTGTCTAATTTGTGTATGAAACCCTAGAACTTTGTTTATTGGAACCCTAAGGGGGAATCTAAGAAGAGGATAATCCTAGCGGACCCTCTCTAATGTGCTTAATTGATTATTACTCATGTGAGTTTCATTCATTACTTATTGCACCCCACACGTTCGATGAAATGCCGTATTTTCCGATTGAGTTCCCTTAGCCGGGAGATCAATTGAGTTATATTTGGGATGAATTTCCACGCCCACGGCCTCATTCACACATACACCACATGAGTCCTCCTTGTTACTTGCCGATTCGGCTCTCCACCCTTAGCCACTTAGGTTAGATTTTTAATTTTCATCACACTTTTTCTCACACTCATCGACCGTTATGTGAGGTAGTTGTAACACACTTTATTTTTTCGTTATCGATCAATTTTGTGAACATAGAACGACTTGTCCCTGTGATCCGACCCGGTACTCACCGGTTATTTATATATTGCATTGACTCTCCTACGCTTGGGAGCGGAAGGCGTGCACTTGCGCGTTTTCTGAGTCAACCAATTGGCGCCGTTGCCGGGGACAACGGTTTCTATCATTAGCAATTTTTGATTGATTTCGAAAGCTTTAATGTGATACCTTTATCTCTTAGTGTGTGTCTTTCCGTTTGTTTATTTTCATTTTTCTTGGAATTTTTTTTTAAAGAATGACATCATCTTCAGATTTTTCGGACGTTGATTTGGAGAATATCCCACTTCCACCATACTTTCATGGCTCGGAGTGGGAGAACCCTCATTTACATATAAAAAAATTTGAAGAGTGGATGTTTTCATGTCTTGGTGGGAATATTGATGATGATTGCATATATTTCAAATTTTTTCCCTCTTCGTTGCAAGATGATGCTAGACTTTGGTTTGTTTCATTGTCTCTCGACTCACATTTTACTTGGTTGTCATTTCAGGCTAAATTTCTCCGAGTATTTTTGCCTACTTTTTTGGAGCAGGTACAGGGGCAGCAGGCCATGGAGCATGTAGCGAGCTTTATCCAGGCTGAGTGGGAGGCCTACCATCAGGCTTGGCAGAGGTTCACTGATTTGGTGCTTGCGTGCCCACACCAGAGCTTTCACGAGGATCATCTCCTGCAGATCTTCTACACTGGATTATCGGCATCTGGGCGTGACTTCGTGCAGATGAGTTGCGGTGGGGAGTTCTTTGATTATTCGACCGAGGATTCATGGTTATACCTGAGGGACCTTGCAGAGTGGGAGCAGACTGCGCCATCTGGGGAGCCATCACTTGGATATAAGGATCATGGCCAGTCCCAGTTTCCACTTCAGGAGACATTCCAGCAGGTCCATGATCAGCTTGAGGAGCCAGCTGAGGGCTCATTCCATTGCGACCCTATGGAATTCCAAGAGAAACCTGTGAAGAGGGTGCATTGGGGCCAAGTAGAGGAATTTGAGTATATACATTTTGAGGAGTCAGAGGAGATGGATGATGGAGTGCGTGTCGACCACGACGGTGACACGATGCATTTTCACTTTGAGGTTGAAGATGAAGTGGATGTGCATGATGGCCGAGAGCAGATCGAGGACACCATGGGGCCTGAGCCACATTCCACTTCAGAGTTAGCTTCACAGGTCGAGGCGGTCGAGTACTTTGGGAGGACGACTGAGATGAGCTATTTCTGGGATGGCGAGGATGCGGCGTGCTTGGATTTGCCCGAGACGTGTCTACCTCCAGTCCTATCACAGATGTCACTTCTCTCACCTCAGGATGCGCACTTGCCAGTCATCAAGGAGGTTTGTGAGGAGCAGTTATCAGATGTGGGGAGTGCCGCAGAGATCGTTGATGTTGATATGGATGTCGAGGAGGATGATAGCGACGGGGATTGCGAGATGGTATATATTGAGCCCGAGCTCCCTCTTACTCCAGTTTTCTCTCTGCAGCCACTTCCACCTCCTCCTGAGGCAGAGTATCATGCCACACCTAGCGACATTTTTCAGGGAAGTTCCCACCATCTCATGCCTTGCATTTCTGAAGCCAACTTTTCACTTCCACATATTTTTGCTTCAGATTGTCGTCCATTGCATTTACATTCTTTTATTTGTTTTGACGACCCGTTTTGGAATGCTTTTGCAGGGCATGAGGACATGGCTTGGATTGATGCAGCTCGTCTCCCACATACCACATATTATCAAAAGGAGATACTTGGAGTTGCATTGCTGGAATCCAAGGAGGCCGGTGGTGGCCTAGCTCCAAAACAGCTGGCGGAGGAGCGAAAGGATATGATCGAGCAGTTACCACCACAGTTACACATTTTGGATCCGCCATTTGCCACGGTGTGTTCTTTCCATTAGTGTACATAAATAAAAGTTTTATTTTAGTATTTTCGTATGCTTTTCTTTTTCTTTTCTAGGATCTTTTGTGAGATCTAGTACTCTCCCAAGATTGAGGACAATGCTTATTTTAAGTTGGGGGGAGAGTGTTAGAATCTCTAGATTTGTTAGGATTTTGGTACAAATTTTTTTTTCTGTGAGATTCCTCCATGTTTCGCCTCATTCCATGAATGTCATTGCATATCATATTTGGCCTTCTCGTTCCTACGCCATTAGCTTTGCTTAGTCCCTATATGCTTAATGCCATGCAATTTTTTCGGATTATCATTTTGGTATCAACTTCTCGATGTTGGATTGACATGTTTCATTTCTTTTCCAAATTGGATTCATATGTTAATATACCATGTATGAAGCTATTTCAGATGTCGTGATGCTTTTTTCGAAATAATTTGGGAAAATTTTTGTGTAAGCGATTTCATGTTGGGATGAATGGTGTAGTTTCTAATTGGATTGGATTTGGCCAATTGTGCATGCTTTGTTTTCTTCTTAGAAGTGGGTGGATGAGTTGCTAATTTGTGTTGGAGAATGAGAAAAAGATAGTAGTATAAGTGAATGGTTTTTCTAATCAAATCAAGTAGCCGGTGCCCCACGAAACATTGGGGAGGACGCCAAAGATGAGATTTAGGGAATCATTCCATCCATTTGCATATATAGCGTCATCGCGTGTATGTAAATGTGGTCGTGTTTGCATTTATAGCGTTATTGCGTGAATGCAAAACATAAACATCAAAAACAAAAAACAAAAAAGAAAAAAAGAAAGAAAAGAAAAGAAAAGAAAAATGAATGAAAAATGAAAGAATAAGCAACATGAGTGATGTAATCTCCTCTCCCACAACTTAGATGAAATTTTTTTCGTTTTGGCCATTTTCATGAAAATTGGAAATTTTGACATCGTGATATATCCCGATACGTGTGATACTGGGCTTATTTCTTCACTTTTCTTTGAATTGGATCGAGGGGAGTATCATTTGTTGTTTACTTTCATACATTGGGTATATTGGCTTTGAAATCATTTGGAAATACCATTTTGGGTGTGCCATGAGAATATTGTGAGTTGGTGCATATTTTTCAATTTAATCTGAATTTATCGCAAATTTTGCTAGGGACTAGCAAAAAGCTAGTTGGGGGGTGTGATTCCGAATGAAAAGTGTCATTTTCACCCCGTATTTCCTTGGGGTTTAGCGTATATATTTCACATATAGGCTCTATCTAGCTCGTAAATATGCATAGTCTGTATATTAGATTTTATCACTTGTTATACTTAAAACCCACTTCTTGTCACTAATTATTGCATTTCCTATTTTTCAGGATTTTTCTGGAATTTATGGAGATTTATCGGAAGCAAGAAGAAGAGAAGAAGAATTCTGCAATGCCTTCTCTTGTGCAGAAATCTGCTGTTATTACAATGCATATTCCGGCCTCATGATATTTTTCAGTCAAAGTTCGTGAAGTCCCGATTCCAACGCCGCCTGAAACACGTCATTTCGAGGTCGGATGATTTTTCTAGAATTTTCGCAAGACAGGGTGACGGTGCTGAAAATTTCTGCAGCTTTGCCCCTCTTGTGAAGAATTCTGCTATCATTCCAGTATATATTCCGGCCTAATGATATTTTTCAGTCGAAGTTCATGAAGTCCCGATTCCATCGCCGTCTGGAACACGTCATTCTGAGGTCGGATGATTTTTCTAGAATTTTCGCAAGATAGGGTGACGGTGCTGAAAATTTCTGCAGCTTTGCCCCTCTTGTGAAGAATTCTGCTATCATTCCAATATATATTCCGGCCTAATGATATTTTTCAGTCGAAGTTCATGAAGTCCCGATTCCATCGCCGCCTGGAGCATGTCATTCCGAGGTCGGATGATTTTTCTAGAATTTTCGCAAGACAGGATGACGGTGCTGAAAATTTCTACAGCTTTGGGCATTGCTTGCGGGGTTGGGCCAGAATCCGACCCGTTTGACTTAAAAACAGACCCGATAAGCTGTGTTTGAGTTATATTGCGAATTTGGGGGGTTTTTCAGCCCTAGTTCTTATTTTTGCTAAATTTTGGAGGGGGAAGAAGAGCTTAGAGGCCATGGGAGGAGCTTGAGGAAGCTTGAAGCTTGGATGAGCACTTGGGAGAGGGGGATTTTCATCTTGGAGTGACACTTGGGTGAAATTTCTCCAACCTATTGTGTATTTGATTTAGATTTTTGTATTATAATTGGATGATAGAATTTGAGTAAAATCTTCTCCTTTTTATTATGAATTTCTGAAATCTATCTTGTGTGATTGTGTTGTGCTTGTTGTTGTTGGGTTGTGGTTTTCATCTCTAGCACAATTTCATTGTCTAATTTGTGTATGAAACCCTAGAACTTTGTTTATTGGAACCCTAAGGGGGAATCTAAGAAGAGGATAATCCTAGCGGACCCTCTCTAATGTGCTTAATTGATTATTACTCATGTGAGTTTCATTCATTACTTATTGCACCCCACACGTTCGATGAAATACCGTATTTTCCGATTGAGTTCCCTTAGCCGGGAGATCAATTGAGTTATATTTGGGATGAATTTCCACGCCCACGGCCTCATTCACACATACACCACATGAGTCCTCCTTGTTACTTGCCGATTCGGCTCTCCACCCTTAGCCACTTAGGTTAGATTTTTAATTTTCATCACACTTTTTCTCACACTCATCGACCGTTATGTGAGGTAGTTGTAACACACTTTATTTTTTCGTTATCGATCAATTTTGTGAACATAGAACGACTTGTCCCTGTGATCCGACCCGGTACTCACCGGTTATTTATATATTGCATTGACTCTCCTACGCTTGGGAGCGGAAGGCGTGCACTTGCGCGTTTTCTGAGTCAACCACCTCCCGGCTGCCACTTTTGTGGGAAGCCTGGACACATCAGGTCTGAGTGTCGAATTCTTTTAGGCCTTTGTCTGGTTTGCGGGGAGTCAGGACACATGGCTAGGGATTGTCCACATTCTAAGCCACGTGCTACAGCTCTAGCCCCAGCTCCTCGTGCTGTCCCGACTGGGAATGCTCCACATCGTCCACCTCTATCTCCACAGCAGAGGCAGTTTCAACAAGCAAGGCAGCAACCACCACCGAAACGCCAGGCTTACACCATGACCGTCGAAGAGGCTGAGGCTACCGGTGAAGTGATCACAGGTATATTTCTTGCATAGTTCGTAATTCATTTTTTCATTAGCATTGGTTGCTTAGATTAGTGTGTATAACCTAGGAGTCATACTAGTAGCTGGAAACCCCGCCCTCTCCTTGTTCGACTCGGGAGCATCACACTGCTTTCTGGCGAGTCGATTCGTTCGCACCCATACTATTCCTGTCAAACCTTTAGCATCCGGTTGGAACGTCAATACGGGTGGCGGAGTGATAAAGACGACCCGTGGGTATCCTCAATGCCCAGTGGTTATTTGTGGGTGAGCGTTATTTGCTGACTTCATGATGATAGATATTCCGAACTTTGATGCTGTATTCGAGATGGATTGGTTGGAAACTTTCCATGCCATCATCGACTGTAGTCGAAGGAGGGTAGTCTTCGAGATTCCTGATCATCCAAAGTTCGAGTTCATTAGCGGAAGCAGATCGGTAGGCCCAGTGGAGTACAGAGCCAGATCGGCCGAAGCAGTAGCAGTCGCTATGGAAGCTGAGCCTGAGACATCAGAAGTAGTTCGAGAATTCTTGGATGTGTTTCCAGACGACCTTACAGGTTTGCCTCCGGATCACACTCTCAAATTTTCCATTGAACTAATACCAGGAGCTCAACCAATATCTAAGGGACCATATCGTTTAGCACCATCTGAGCTAGAAGAATTGCGGAACCAACTAGATGAGCTTTTAAAGAAGGGATGGATACGACCCTGTGTATCTCCCTGGGGATCTCCTATATTGCCGTTGAAGAAGAAAGATGGATCACTTCGTATGTGCGTTGACTACCGTGAGCTGAACAAATTCACCGTGAAGAACAAGTACCCTCTACCGCTCATCAATGATCTTTTCGACCAGCTCGGTGGGTCAAGCGTTTATTCGAAGCTGGATCTGAGGACATGGTACCATCAAGTGAAGGTGAAAGACGAAGATGTTCACAAAACTACATTTAGGACTAGATACGGATATTATGAGTACTTAGTAATGCCGTTTGGTGTGACCAATGCACCCACAGTATTTATGAGTCTCATGAACCAGGTATTGTATGAATACTTGGACAAGTTCGTAGTAGTCTACATCGACGACATTTTCATCTACTCGAAGAATGCAGTAGAGCATGCAGAGCATCTCAGGAAGGTTCTCGAGACCCTGAGGAGACACCAGCTTTATGCCAAACTTAGCAAGTGCGAGTTCTGGCTGAACAAGGTGGCGTTTCTAGGCCACATAGTGTCCTGAGAAGGGATTGCTGTTGATCCTGAAAAAGTAGCCCCTGTTCAAAACTGGCAAGTTCCTCGAACGGTGACCGAGATACGAAGTTTCCTGGGACTAGCTGGCTACTACCAGATGTTTATCAAAGACTTCTTGAAGATTGCATGAGCCTTGACGTGGTTAACAAGGAAAGATGTGGTGTTTGTTTGGTCGAAAGCATGTGAGGATGCTTTCCAGGAGCTGAAGAAGAGATTGACGACTGCACCTGTTTTGATCATTCCAGAACGATCAGGAGGATTTGAAGTCTTCTATGATGCATCTGGTAAAGGACTTGGATGCATGTTACATCAGCACGGTCGCGTCGTAGCATATGCATCCATGCAGTTGAAGATCCATGAGAAGAACTACCCCACTCATGATCTTGAGTTGGCGGCAGTGATTTTTTGCATTGAAGATTTGGAGGCATTTTCTATTGGGAGAGCACGTGAAGGTGTTCTCGGATCATAAGAGTATGAAGTATCTATTCACTCAGAAGGAGCTCAACATGCGACAGATACGATGGATAGAGCTCATGGCAGACTATGACATTGACCTTCAGTACCATCCTGGGAAAGTCAATGTCGTACCTGATTCATTGAGTCATCTACCAGCGGTGATGACCCTTACGACTCAGTGGAGATTGCAGCAAGAGATCCGGGACATCGGTATAGAAGTGATTCTCCCAGGGATGTCTGCATCTTTGATGGGCATGCATATCCAATCAACTTTGGTAGAGAGGATCAAGAATGCTCAGATGATGATGAGAAGCCGCGGAAGATCAAAGATTTGGTGATAGCAGGCCAGAGGCCAGAGTTTAAGATTCATGCAGATGGATCCTTAAGGTTTGAAGACAGGATCTGCGTATCGTCTGGCGCCATCAGAGAGGAGCTATTAGAGGAAGCTCACAGTTCTCCATACTCCATACATCCTGGAGGTGCCAAGATGTATCAGGATCTGTGACATCATTACTGGTGGCACGACATGAAGAGAAGCGTCGCACGGAGCGCAGCGAAGTGTATTTTGTGCCAGCAGGTGAAGGTTGAACACCAGAGGACTGCCGGCTTATTACAGCACTTACCCATTCCGGAGTGGAAGTGGCAACACATCACGATGGACTTTGTGACTGGACTACCCAAGAGTACGAAGCAGAATGACGCTATCTGGGTGATCGTAGACCGATTGACCAAGACCGCGCACTTCATTCCTTTCAGAGTATGCCAGTCTACAGAAGTGTTGGCCAAAAAGTACATGGAGGAGATTGTGAAGCTGCATGGAGTTCCTATCAGCATTGTCTCAGACAGAGACACCAGATTCACATCTCGTTTCTGGAGGAGCCTCCAGGAAAGCTTGGGGACTCACTTGAGTTTTAGTACGGCTTACCATCCGCAGACAGATGGCCAGTCAGAGCGTACTATTCAGATACTTGAAGACATGTTGCGGGCATGTATGCTATACTTCAAAGGATCATGTGAAGACCATCTCCATTTGGTGGAGTTTGCATACAATAACAGCTATCAGTCTAGCATCGGTATGGCACCTTTTGCGGCACTGTATGGGAGGAAGTGCCGATCCCCCTTGAGCTGGGATGAAGTAGGAGATCGAGAGTTGGTTGGTCCTGAGCTAATCACAGAAGCCGTGGATGTGGTTCGAACCATTAGAGAGAAGCTACATCTGGCTCAGGATAGGTACAAGCATTGGGCAGATGCAAAATGTCGACATCTAGAGTTTCAGCTAGGAGATCGTGTTTTTCTGAAGATCTCGCCCAACCGAGGAATGATCCATTTTGGACAGAGAGGAAAGCTTAGTCCACAATTCATTGGGCCTTTCGATTTTTTGGAGCAAGTAGGAGAGGTGGCATACAAGCTTTCATTGCCCCTGACTTAGAGGGAGTACACAATGTGTTCCACATCTCGCAGATGCGTCGCTATGTGAGCGACCCTAGTCATGTCATGGACTACTCGGAGATCGCAGTTCGTCCAGACTTGACATACGAGCAACAACCAGTGGAGATCCTAGATCGACGTCAGAAGGTCTTCAGGAACAAGACTATTGATCTAGTCAGAGTGATGTGGCGTCGCGATTCACCTGGAGAATCCACCTGGGAGCGAGAGGACGAGATGCAAGAACGTTACCCCTATCTTTTCCATGCTCTGTAGAGAATTCCGAGGACGGAATTATTCTAAAGAGGGTATGATGTAACGGCCGGTATTTTTAGGTATGTGTTATTGCATATGTGCTAGTATTTTACTTCCGATTGTCCGAGTATTGTTATCCGCAGAGTCGACGCGAGCGCGTCTAGATTTTTCACCATAGTTTAAATAATTACTATCATTAATGTAATTAATTTATTTTACTAATTACCAATAATTTTTAATCTACCATTAATTACTTTGGTTAATTATTAGTTACTTAATCAGTTACTTAATTAGCTAATTAATTAGTTAATTCCCCACACACGTTTTTCACATTCCAAGCTGATACATCCCCCTAACCTGCCAAACTTCGTTAACTCTAAACCTACTCCTTGACTAATCCTCCCCCAATTAATGAACCATGTCTCCCTGCCTCTTCCTACTTTAAGGATCAGTGCAACGTTCATCAGCCACCTCCCGCCTCCATACACGACGATCAGCCACCCCCTCCTCCATACACGACGATCAGCCACCACAACCCTTCACCTTCATCATCCCCGAAACAAACCAGAAACAGAAATCAAATCCCTCCTCATCAATCCATCATTCCAACATTAATACACCAAATTCAGAAATCAGAAAATCAAATCGTGAGAGGGAAACAGAAATCAAAATCCAAAACCCTCAATCCTCTTCCCTTATTCTTCTTCCTCCTCCCTTGGACGGCCCATCACCCACGCCATCACCCATCCTCAAATCTCGCGTGCACAGCCTGACCTCGGACCTTGCGCGCCGCCCAAGCCCCGCAGCCGCCGCCTCGCGCCCACCCCAGCTCGCCGACCGCCGGCCGCCCCTTGCGCGCGCCACCGCATCCGCCACCCTAGGCCGTCGATCCACCCTAGGCCGGCCTCCCCGCGTTGACGGACCACCCCCTAGCGTCACCCAAGCCCCCTAGCACACCGTACGCTGACGCCCATTCCCCTTTGGCCTGCAGCAAACGAAAAAGAAAAGAAAGAAAGAAAGAAAGAAGACAGAAGCAGAGGAGAGAAATGAGAGAGAGAAGGGGAAATGAGAAGGCAGGGATAGAGATATTGGAAAGGTAATAAGGTTAAGTATATAAGTTATTTATAAGTTATTATTATAAGTATTATAAGTTATTATAATACCATCTGTTAAGTCTTGCTGGTTGGGTGAGATAACAAGTCTTACAGGTAATACCATATGAGCATATGTTAAGTTATGTTAATAATATAAGTTACTTTATAAAGTTATATAAATTATTAAGTTAAGTTTCTTAGCATATTAACAATTTGTGTAGCTAACTCATTTGTACCGTGTGAACCCAGGTATCGCTACCACTGATTGAAACACGCATTTCACTACAAGACGATTTGGTAACTCATCGTACCCGAGCTATGGGGTTTAAAAACAACATTGATGCATGCCAAAATTAGATTCTTTTTATTAGCAAAGTGTTTCACTTGAACAGTTAGCTAAACTCAATAAGTTGCATAGTATCGTAATTGCACCGTACCGTAAATTGAATTAGACTCTGTGACATGCTGAACCGAAAGATGTAATTGGAAAAGTGAGAATAGTAATTGACTCATAAATGGTAAGTACGGTAACCTGTACACACACACACACACTAGATTTTTGGGGTAACTTATAATTATGGAAGTGCGGGAGCGACCAGTCCGATCTGCAGTGAATAGTACCGTTTTGATTGAACCGTATCGTATTGTTGAATAGTACCGTTTTGATTGTACCGTACCGTATTGTTGTAACCTGGGATATCAGGTGGACTCTTGGTTGCATATCGTACTTCCCTTTATAAGTCATGTAGGATCAGGCACACTAAAAATCTCGTAACGGGTCATTTTAATATTGTTTATTGCTGATAGAAGTAAATTGTTATGTTACTTTTCTGCTCTATTGTTACGCACTTTACTCTTTAGTTTGCCGTGCTAGTTTTGCCATGCTTGTTTATTGTTTTAAATATCATGCTAGAGATACTTTGAGTTACGTCTGATCCTGGCGACCCTTCTTTTTGTGGTGGTCTCGCTAGATACAGCACAGGTTGAAGAAGTTGCAACAGGGACTGCAGACACTGATTTTGCTGTAAAGTTTGACCAGGAGGACACTGGTTACTAATTGTGAGTGTGAGAGTGTTTTTATTATCTAATGTATCAGAGTGGCTTGCTTGGTGTGTATTTGTACTTCGAGTTGTATTTCCTTTCATGTACACTGCTGCTTTGTAATAAGGTTTATACCACTTCCATGTATGAGTATTTTGGCGTATTCTGCAACAGAGCCTGTATTGACTTCATTAGTGCCTAGTAGGACTTGCACATATTCCAAACAGTAACGGGCCCCAAGAGCGGGTCGTTACACATGTCGATGACTTAACCACATAATTATGATATTGAAACAGGGACGACAACTGCTGCTCGTGGTCACTGCCGTATAGGGCTTCGAGCCCAACCTGTAGTAGGGTCAGGGTGTAGGGTCTCACACAGAGTGCAATCTTCGTCTAGTAATAGGTAGAATCATTAGGGAGAATATGCATTTGATGGAAGGGATAGAAAATTGCATTTGATGCAAATGATAATTTTAAGCCTAAATAGGGACTAATTTGCATATGATGCAAAAGGGGTTAAACGTGTCTTAAATTGTTTAAGACCATATTTTATATTTTAAACGCATGGAAAAGGTTACCTGTAAGACATGAATATCCCGCTCTAAACACAGGTTCGAACGGCGTCCAAATCGGATGCCAAATGCCCAAGTTACACCCAAAACAGCACAAAGAAGTCTGATGCAGGCCCAAACTGGGCATGGGTCAGACCAGGCTGACCCAGGCCAGACCACCTGGGTTTGGCCTGTGTGCCTAGCCAGCCAGGCCCAGGCGCTCAGGGCGCCAGGTGCCGTGGGCCTGGCCCTGGCGCCCAGGGCGGGCGCCCTGGGCCTGGGCCGGTGCCCAGGCGCCTAGGCTAGGCGCGCCCAGACTGGTCTAGGCTCGTCCAGCTGGCACCGTGGGCCCCACAGAACATGTTTTCTGAAACCTAGGGCAATGCAGTTTTTGACGGCTCTGTTTTTTAGAAAACTATCTTTGGGCAGATCTTTGGGCAATCAATTGAGGGGTCAAATGGATTTCAATTGACTCACCGTTTTTCCTGCATTCACCGTTGAATGCCCTTCGATTTGATAGGTGGTATCAATCGTGAAGCTCAACGGTGAGGGAGCTAAAATTCACGGAAGTTTAGCCTTTGTGAAAGGCAAACTAAATTGAATTTATTAACTCCAAACTTTAGTCCAACATCGGAATTTGAGTGAAGGGGAGAGGCCAGCCACCTATATAAATAGGGGTCTGCTCCCCTCCTCAAAACTCGTCCCAAGCTCCAGATCTGAGCAGCTCCCATAAATGTTGGAGCACGATCGGATCTAGGCTTAAATTAATATTTCTCTTCTCCCTAAATTTCTGCCTTACCCCTGAAGGGCTTTAGCAAAGCCACGAAGGGGTTCGGATCCGATCCGAAATCTTGGCAAAGGTTCACATTCAGGTGAAACTTTCTTCGGCGCGTGGTTGGCTCGGCGACAAGAGGATTGCTCGCCCTGGATGTAGAACGGTTCGAGAAGCAGTTCGACAGGGACGGGGAGCGGCTCGGAAGATGGTGCGGTACACCTTGCCTAAACCAGGGTAAGGTTCCGGGTATGTGAATTTAATTAGCTTTCCTTTAATTAATTGTAGTAGCTTAGCTCCCTCTTGGGATGGTAGAACCTATACCAAGTTGACATAGATCCTGGCTAAAGGGGTCTTGAACCTTGGAGCATTGTTAAATAGTTTAATATGTCTGTTTTTCCGCTGCATTCTTTTGCGTTTGTGGTCTGTCAGACTTAGGATGTGCACAGATTGTGCCCTAAGGGTCCATCAAAACCCACATAAAAAGGGTCGACATGACCTCGCCGAACTTTGACACAGCTGTGTGAGGCCAAAAGTCAAAACACGATCGTTCTACAATCGTGTGACTCTTCTAAGGGTCAAACGATCACCACACGGCCACAACACGGCCGTACGGTGACGACATGACCGCGACACAGCCGTGTGGTTTCATTCTATCAAAAATTCTGGTTATGATTAAAATTAAATTCTAACGATCCTAAAACGAATCACATCTAGATCAGTTAGAATCACACATCTTAATGTCCATCAACAAATTCTGAGGCCCTTCTTCTACTTGAAGACCCTCAGAATATTAGCTCCTTTTTCCTCCTCCCATTGGTGCTCCAAAACTAGGGTTTTGGAACGAGGGCTCGGTTGGCTTTGGTTTTGTTTTTGGTATTGGTGTGTTTGGTCTGAGGGGTAGGAGATGAGGCAGTAAGAGGGAAGCGGTGGGTGCGTGATCTAAGGGAAATGAGAGAGAGAACACTATCTTCCTTTCTCCCAATTTTCCATTCTTTTAATCTCTCTAAAATCCTTGTCATCCCCCACCCCCCCTTATTCCTCTTAGCTAGCCATGTGGCCTTCGGGTGGTGGGACTTAACATGGTGATGCTACTTCATAAAAGGAGATGGCTTGCTTAGGGCAAATAAGATTTAGATTTTTATATAAAAGATAAATACAACATTAATACCTTATACACTTAAATACAAGTATTTCTTTCAAATACCACATTTTCTATTTGTTACGGGGTAGAATCCGTTTACAATGAATTTGTATAGAAGTGGGGAATCAATGACACAATGATTACAAGTGTAGGATGGATGACGAGGCTAATCACGATTTGAGGACGATTTGTAGATGATGATCTCAAGGTCGTCCGTCAATCGGAGTAGGTCACCTGTAAGTTGGTGAAGGTCGCTCGTTAGTTGGTGAAGGCCGTCGTGGGTCACACGTCTGCTGGCAGCTGGAACAAACTTTCTACAAGAAGAGCATCTCGTTAAAAAAGCTGGGCCAGCTGTCAGCCCGCAGCCCCTCCAATGCTTAAGTCAGTTGATGACTGATGAGAGAATGTCCGACACGCAAGGTGATCTTAGAGGCAGATCCGCACTTGCGTGACGAACTAGTGTGGAAGGCACGGACATGTGGAGGATATTCGACCTTGAATATAAGTAGATGTGGTAGAGGTTTCTTACAGATTATCCAACCAACACCTTTCTCGTTGATGGAGAGGGGGTATTTATAGGCTACTAGAGTCGGTTGCTTTTGTTGAGCTGGTGGTGCCAGGATGTAAGGGATTCGACCATTGATGTCAGGGTCGAACGTGTCAGGCACGTATTTGTCAGGCTATCAAAGCCGTAAATTCAGGTGTGCTTTTGTCAAGCTGTCTGGCGGTGAAATGGCTAGGTGCGCTTTTGTCAGACTTTGTCTGTAGTGAAACTGGCAGCGATGTTAGTGGTGGGTCGTATCCCTCATTGGGCAGACTGCTTCGGGGCAAAGAAGTAGGCGAGGGGCTTCTGGGGCAAGCTACTTGGGGGAGAGCGAGCGTGGAAGGTATGCGATCAGCCGAAGGGCTCTTCTCTTTGATTCGAATGATGTACTTGCCGCTCTGCTTAGGCGAGCTTCCCTGAGACTCGACGAACTAGTTTCATTGTAGAGATTCGGCGGGCTATGACTTGGGCTTTGAACATGCGAGCCTAGATCAACTGGGCCGATCTTGAGGTCGTAACAATTGCCCCCGTCATTCGAGTTCGAAACGGAAAGTCCCGATCGGCTCGGATGACTCACTTTACTCTATTAGATGACAGTTGTAGCATTAAATGCGAATCGACCGCTCTGACAGCATCAAATGAGAACAGATCATTGGATCTATAAGCCATCATGCCAATTCGGTTACGGGGGAGCAATCGAGGCGTCCCGCCACGGGTAGCAAGACACCTCCGCTTCAGATCTTGCCACATAGCCCACCCCTTGTTAGTAAAAACATGAATTTTTATGTTTTTACGTTTAAAACCCATCTAAAATGGTTATTGTATTAAAAGACCGTCCATTTGAATTATTCGGAAAAATACGCGCTTTAAGGGGTTAAAGAACAAAACGCGTTTTATTCCCATATTGCGCATTTTATGCGTTTTAAACGCGTTTTAGGTGTGCTTTTAAATCATTTTGAACTATGATTTAATGAACATACTTTCGTTTAGTGTATGGTACATGGAATATAATAGTATAATCTTGTCATTTTGGTTAAAACTCTGAATATAATTTAAATCATGAATATAGAATTTATTTTACGCTTATTTCATATTGATATTGTTGATTTTTAAGTTCATTTGGATGAATGATATCTTGACAGTATTCATATTTTTAGTCGTGTTTTTTATCCATGTTAACAAATTAAACACGATTTAACCTAATTTAACCCGTTTACGTAATATTCTCGTATTGTGCATATTTGACCGAATTTTTGACTGAATGTCCTTTGAAATTGATCGAATTAAATATGTTATATTCATGTCCCGAATATTTCCCGTATTACGTATTGCTAATAAGGGGCTCACCTTCAACGGTCGAGATTGGTCGATGTTCTTTATAAAATAGCGAGAGGGGGGAAACGATTGAGGACTTTTGCATTTGAATTTCAAAGGGCTTCTCTTCTCTTCTCTGCTTTCGAGAGTTCTTGTCGTCGGTCATTACTTCGTCGAAGCTTCATTGATCTTCTTTCTTTCTAGGTAACTTCTTGATCTATCAATGACATCTGGTTCTTCAGCTTTCAATCGGAACGCAGAGGGGTGCTCTGAGGAGCCCGGGAGGAGAGAACGAGGGCTCAGATCGGGCTTCGGCAGAGTCATGGGCACGGTTCCGGTGGAAATCAGGGCTATCCAGTACAGAACGAGCACCATCAATCTCCCGAGATCTGCTCCAAATACATTCGGCCACCCTGCACAGTTCGCCTCCCCGAACCCAATGAAAGGGTTTGCTCGCCAAGGGATAACGAAGTCGGTGTCTACTACCTGACCTTCGAACTCGGTCTGCGGTTTTCGCCCATCCCCCACCTCCTTCACTTGTTGAACTTACTCGAGCTTCCTCTCTTCCAACTAACGCCGGACTCCATCAGCTCAATGGTTGGATTTTTTGTTCTCTGCACTGTCAGTGGGATAAGGCCAAGCATATCGCTCTTCCGGCATTTCTTTGGGACGAAGAAGAAGGGGATGTATCATGGTCTCAGTGCGAGGAGGGGCCGTCATCTCATCCTTGAGCTACCGAGCAAGGTGAGAGAGTAGAGGGAGAGGTTCATCTTTGTCTTGATGTCGGCGGACTCAGTGTTGAGGTCGAACTAGGGGATGCTAAATCCTTTAGTGAATAAAGGGGTGACCATGGTGGGGAAAGACCTGGAGAATTCCAAGATCGTAGAGGAGATCCCCGAAGCGATTAGGAAGCATGCAAACTTGATTAAGGGCGACCAATTTGTCCAGTCTTTCTGGCTCGAAGGTATTGTGATATTGGCGACCTTTTCCCTATACGCTCACCCTGATCTTTCTTCTCTTTGTAGGTGCGGACATGATTCTCTCACGGGAGGAGCTGATGAGGAGAGCTACAGAGCCGATGACCTCAAAATCGACGGTCAAGAAGCCTTCGGGCCAGGAGAAAGGTAAAGGGGCGGCGATCAAGAGATTGGCGAGGAAGTCGGGGCATAAAAGGAGCTCCGGGATTATCATTGGGGCCGAGAGGGGCGAGCGCGACAAGAGGAAAGGGAGACGCCTGTGGCGACAGTTCATACCCATATGGTCAGTGAGGTGGTGCAGGGTAGCTCCATCGACCTTGGTGCTAGTGAGAAGGAGGTGACGCCCTAGAGCCCGGCGACTCATGGCACTCCTGCGGCGTGGATCAGCAGGGTTCTGATCGAGCGCTGGCCTTACAGATGTCCTCATTGGAAGCAGGGGAGCCAGGGCATCCGAGATGCGAGCCAATTCTCGCCCACTTCAAGGCAACGAAGGCCAATGTTCACGCCATTCTGAAGGGAGGACTTTTCGTGTCGAGCTACCCGGTAGGCAACATGGAGTCAGTGTTCGATGAGGCCGGCGTCGCAACTTGACTGGCATAGAACGGTCTGTTGCCAAGGGATCGTGCATCCCTCTCTAAGGTTGGTCTAGAGCGCCTTTATGATACAGTGATCTGGCACAGTATGCAGGTTTGACGCTCTGTAATGGCCTAAGTGTCATCTACAGTATGGTGTCCGTATTTGTGTGTTATGTAGTGGACATATATGTATAATAGTGTATTAATAATGGATGGCATTGTTGTGACTAGTTGTGATTTATGAGTATAGTAGAGGGGAGTGTGCAAGGTAAGGGCTATTTAGTAATTAAGTGGGATGGTGTGTGTAGAGTGATGGCTCCTTAGTAATTAGAAGGAGGTGTGTGTGCATAATAGCATGCTGACTTTGTCCCACTTGGATTCTTAAGAGATAAGGGAAGAAAAAAATTAAAAGGGATTAAAAGAAAACAAAACGAGAAATAAAAAGACAAAGGAAAGAAGATGGAAGAAAGAAAAAGAGAGTTGGAGAATTCTCTATAGAAACCCCTTCTCATTTAAACACATTCCTTTCATTTCTCTCTTTTTCTCATTTTCCCCTCTATTTCTTTGTCAATTTCGTGCTCCCCTCCCCTCCCCTCCATCTCTCTTGCTCTCATTTTGCCACCAAAATTTCATATTTTCATCTCCCTTTAGTCCCTAGTCCAATATGTTAGCAAGTGGATGAGTTTAAGCAAAGAAGGAGGAAGTTTTGCTAGCTAAGATGGAGTTTTGGATGGAGCTTTAAGGGGAGTTGTTCATGGAGCCAAAGTTGGATTTTAAGAGGATGATATGAAGCATCTTGCGATAGGAATTCCTCTCCACTCAAGTGTTGCTTGCATCTCATGTTTCATTGCAAAAAGGGGGTTCATTTGTTAAGCAAGTTGTTATCTTTTACATGTATACATGCTTCATTTGTTCCCCTTGATATGCTTGGATGACCAAGTTGCACTTTTTATGTTGTGATGCCTTTACATGTTCAATTTGGTTACTATGGTGATGCTCACATTCTCATATGATGCCTTGTATCAAGGGTTTTAAGCTAAAGTGTTGGGTTGTTCTGTTTTCTGAAATTCCTGCAGATTGGACACCTGTACAACTGTGATTTCGGCTCATTCTAGGTTAACCAAAAATCTAAAAAAATTATATTCCTGTAGTTCACGAAATTCTAGCCCATAATCATATATAATATGCCATATATTCAGTTTAGAAATTAGGAGAAAAGGGGGATAGTTTGAAACATATTAGAATTCTGTTAGTTTTGACACCCTTCACCAAAACAGTCATACTACCTTTGTACTTAATGAAGTTAGGTATTTTAGGACATTTTGGATAACTACTCTTCAAGATACACATATTCATATTTTGCATTCCACTCAGGTCTGATTGTAATTAGGAGTAAATCATTGATTAAGTTGATGTAGTGTTTCTGTTTTTCTGCAAAAATTCTATCTATTAGAAAATTGATCACCATAAATCACATGCTTCGTATTAATTTTTGAAATTTGGTGGGTGCATGGAAAACTGCCATATCTACAACTTTGTAGTTGTGAGTTTTGTGAGATTCGAACTACAATTCCCTGAAAATGGTCCCCCTTTATTGACTACCTGTAATTTCCTGCAAGCTGAAGTTTGGGGAGTGTTGTTCTTAAACCTTATTTGTGGTTATTCTTGCCATAATTGCTCTTAATTATGGTTGTTCCATGGTGATGGATGGTTGAGACATGAAGTGCATGTTCCCATGTGTTGTCTAAGCTATCACCCTCACTTATATGTTCATGTTCCACTTAAATTGTTTCATCATGCATGTTTCCCTTTTGTTATATGTTGTCGCCAAGTTGTGAAAGTAATCTTTATTTAATGAAGCTATGGATGCTTATGTGATGGTGTGAGTTTGGCTTGGTTGAGGCATGGCCTTTGTTGTGGTTTATGGAATTGGAAAAGGGAATGCACAAGGAGATGCATGTCCCAAGTGTGTTGTGAAATATGGAAAGGAAAGAATGGAAAGAAATTGAAAAGAAAGAGATATGTCCATGCCAACTTGATCTCTTTCATGTTCATGCATGTGTGCTATATCAGTAAATAAATGACTCAGTCCTCTTAAAGGAGGGTGAGAAACAAACATGGGGTTGGGGGAAACCTGAGTACCGGGTAGGCATATGGGATGGACGTCCTTTGTGGTTTCACTCGCATTCCTGACGTAGCCCATGAGGCGGGGAGTGGGCAGAGTTTTGGATCCCTTTTGTAACAGTGTATCTGGGGGGATCATAGGCTCCTGACGGGCTAGCGCGGCGGGGAGTCCTAGTTTTCCACCCACATTACCGGGTAAGCTCCATGCCCGTATGTTCTACTTGATACGAAGGGTTCTGATAACAATAAACAACTAATTAAATTAAATCTTCCCTTGCACTTAATGTTGTTGATGTGCTCTCTTCTATTTGTATGGCTCTTGTAGTTTCATTGTTGTTTGCTTATTGTTCTTCTATTTAGCTTGCACATGTTGTCATTTACATTCGTTGCACTTATTGCAACTTGTTGTTACCCCTTCCTCTCTGCACCCCATTGCATTATAATATATACTCTTATTTTTGTGCTATTATTGTAACACCTTCCCTCGTTCCCATTTACGGTTCTATGTACTCTTGTTGCTGTTATCTTGGCATGTCATGTTCGCTGTATATCTGCAATTAGTTACATTTTAGGATGTGGCATTTGAGGCGGAGTTGGATTTTCCTACTGGGTCATACGTTGACGTGCCCCACCGTTGATTTTCAGGTATCCATGTGTGTTGGAGTTGGATGAAGTAGTTGGAGGTGACAGTTGAGCTGGAGATTCTTGGAGTTGTGTTTGGATGTCTGAGCTTGAGTTGTAGGATGGGGCGGTGAGGGGAGGTGAGAGAGAGCTCTTGTACTTTTAGGTTCTCTTTTGGGGGTGAGATGTGGATGTATAAGTTAATGTATAATGGATTGTTATATTTAAAAGCATTGCTTACATGTGTGTTCTCTGTGCAGTTGTCCTTGTAGTTGTTGGTTTTGGTCTTTATGTGCCTTGTCTTGGTTGTTTGAATTTGGAAACATTACATGTACTACCCCAACAGTGCGCAGTGGCCTGCCGGTTTCTGTGTAGTTTTTCTTCTCTCCTTCGTAACACTCGCTGCTCTGGGATAACCTGGGACGGATTCGTACTTCCCGGGAATCCTGGGAGCGGGGCGTTATACGCTCTCTCTACTCCACATCATTGGTCTTCTTTCTTCCAGGTGTACTTATGTTTACTGTTCCTCCTGCAGGCAGTCGTGACAATGGTGTCCTTGCAGCAACATACTGCAGTGGTTGGGCTCAAGGCGAGCCATATAAAGACTAAGGCTGATCTCCAGGCAGCCACTGGTAAGCAACGAGCGATAGATGCCCAATTCGAAGAGGTTACCGGGAGGCTACAAGATATGGAGGACCAGCTGAAGCAGCTCCGGGAGTGGTATGCGACCCAGAAGGCAGGGACTGGGAGGCTGGAGAAGATCATGGCAGGGCTGGAGCGGCAGCTGCGGGAAGAGGAGGATCGAAGGGTCGCCACCATGAACGCCCACGTCGAGGAAGTGGAGGCCAAGGGGGTGGAGATCGCTGAGCTAAAGCGGCAGGTGGAGAAGCTAAAGAAGATAGATTTGGAGGCCGAGAAGGCTGGGGCCATCTGCAAGTATCAGGAGGAGGAGTACCTCCCCATGATGAGGTCGATGAGGGCAGAGGGTGTAGAAGAGGGGCTGCAGGCGGCCTTCAAGAGGGTGGAAACGAGGTTGGCGAAGCTGTACCCTGCATTGGAGGTCGACTTCTCCAAGTTGACTATGGCCTTCGATGATGAAGATGAGGAGATTAATGCTCAGGGGGGAGGCGACGCTGCATATTATTCAGAGGGTGGTTGCATATGTAGGGCTGGTCTTTGGACCATGTGTAGAACCTAGTGTAGAAAGTTCAATGTAAATGTATTAACTTTAACTTCAATGAAATATTACCTTTGGCGGTTCGCCTTATTTATCGTTTGTGCTTGTGTTGCTGCTTATCGCCACTTTTTGTGTAACGACCCGCTCCCAGGGGCCCGTTACTTATTTGATATTTGCGCAGGTCCTGCAGGTTATCAGTAAAAACAAAATAACCACGATGCAGAGATGTACAAAAATACCCAAATAGTGTCCAATTATTACAATCTGTATTGTACAATATGTTCCAACAAATATACATGAAAGGAAGGAAGTACATAAGTGCAAATAACTCTGAAAGCTGCGGTCTCTGAGTCGAACTCTGGTGCTATTAACTTAAGAGCATCTACCTCCATATGTACGTCGTCTACGGTGCCACGGAGATGGAACCGTAGGTAAGTCACAACAATTCTAGGAATAGTAGTAAAAGCTGTGTGCAAGCATGGGAAAGAACGGACTATGGAACTAACTACGTACGAAAAGTAAAGGAACATCAGTCATACATGCAGGTGCAATACGTATAGTATGAGAGCAGCAATGATGACATGGCATATATGACATGGTAATAAAGCAGGTAAAGTAACAACAATAGTAAAGTAAACTTGCATGTGGAGTAAAACAAACAGGCAGCAAGGTAGTAAAGCAAGCTAAGCAGGTGAAGTAAAGTACTGGTGACTGCATATGTGTAGTAGGTAAAGTGCGTGTAATGCGTAAAGTAGAGGTGATTGTGCAAACTATACTAGAACTATGTGACTCAAGTCGGAGAGTACAATATGTGACCATTGAGTTCATCTCTTGCCTGGGTGCGACCTAGACGAATGCCGAAAACACAGGCAGCTAGACAGAATGCTGACATGCAGCATATTCTTATTTGCCGAAACACAGGCAGCTAGACATGATGCTGAAAGCCCAGGCAGCCAGACATGTAGATTGAACTCCAGTCACTCCAGTACTCTCTCTAACCATAAGTTACCCCAAAAACCCCAATGATGTGTCAAGTGAATCTAGTACATGTTCCTTACATGATGTTCCATGAGATGTTCCACAAGATATTCCATAAGATATTCCACAAGAGGTTTCACAAGATATTCCACAAGATGTTCCATACATGACATTTCATACGATAATTCGTTAGCATTTACTGAGTAGTAAATGGCATGCATCAGGTGATGTGTCCATGAGCAATCGTGCTACAAGTAAAGTGTATGCGTAGTTTTGCAAGTGATGAGCATCAAAACATGGTAGACAAGGGTAAACGAGAGGTATAAGTTTATGTGCAATTGAAGAAACTCATTTGAAGTTAGTTAGAAGCAATGGTTGTTCTAAGACTATTTATTAAACCCTAAGTTCATGCATGTACACTTACTTAACTTCTAAGACTAGAATTAGAGTGACTTACAATTGAGATCGACATTATAAAGATGCTGTGCACGAGAATTGGAACATGCAAACACAGGAAACAATTGGTTAAAGAATACACCCTTTCTATTTATTAACCTGATCGTTTTGATTTTCATAACTGATTGAAACGGTGCCAAAAAGCGTTCTAAATTTTTCTATATGCTAGATATGAAGAAAATAATTTTAATGTAGGAGGAAATATTTTTCTAAGGCTTATAGTAATTTTTATAATTTTCAGAAGCTCAAAAATCACTTTTTAAAATCCAATTTACTTAAGTAACATAATCCTTCCACAATTTATTCCGGATGCCATACTAGTCGGAAATGTTCAAATGAGCAGCCAAAACGACCGTCTCGAAGAGTTCTATAACATATATTTTTATCACGTATCAGTGTACGTGAAAATTACAAGTAATAGATGTTTAATTAAAAAAGATGAATTTAAGTTTTAGGGTTAAAAATTTATTCTGGAAAAACTAGGTGTCTGATTAAGATGAAACCAGTGCCATTGGGTCCAGAATATCATTTCTGATTTTCTGAAGCTAGTCTTGCATTTTTCTGAGGCTTATATGATTTACTATCAATTATTTACTAAAACCCATATTATTAATTTCCAAAATATTTAATACACGTATTTATACACAAAATACGTTTCAAATACTTCTTAAAATACGTTTTACATCAACTTACCCCTCGCTCACGTACATTGCATGGCGGAGGGCTCTTGCGTGTTCGCCAGCGGGGCTCCGGGGCGGCGGCGAGGCGGGGCGTCGGTCGACAGAGATAGGAAGGCGGGGCGTGAGGCGGAGCAGGCGAAGCTCGGGGGTCTGTTGACTGGGCGTGTCGACGCTCGACGGATGGGAAGCTCGGGGGAGGTCTTTGCCAGAGCGGGGTGTGCGAGAGCATAGGGGAGGTGTCGGATGGCAGGGATAGTGGCGGAGGAAGCGCTGTTGTTTGAAGGAGGAGGGTGGGGCGGTGTACGGCGATGCATGGTGGGACCTTGCCTGGGTGGTCGGAGGAGCATCGGAGGGGGGTGTGATGTGAAGAGGCGGACGATGGCAGTTACGTCGACGTTTCCTCGAAGCAGGGCTGAGGTGAAGGAGGGTGTGGTCGAGCTGAGGGACTTGTCGGAGCGACGGGGAGAGGAGCAGGCCGTGGCGACGAACCCTGGTGGAAGCAGAGGCTGTGAGTTTGCCGGTGGCACGTTTTGTTTGAGCTGGGGGAGAAAATTACGGGAGAGAGAGAGAGAGAGAGAGATAATGAAGAGAGAGTGCGAGCATTGAGAGGGTGAGCGTGCGTGAGTTGAGTATCTTGGGGTGCTTGAGTTGAGTATCTTGGGTTCGTTTGGTTGGTTCGAAGAGAGAGAGAGAGAGAGAGAGAGAGAGAGAGAGAGAGAGAGAGAGAGAGAGAGAGAGAGAGAGAGAGAGAGAGAGAGAGAGAGAGAGAGAGATGATGGGTTTCAAATGGCCTGGGGGAGAGAGTGAGTGAGAGAGTGCTTGAACGCGTCTCAAGTATGTGATGCTTGAGCGCTACTCCCAATTGTAGGAGGACGTCAAGTAATAAATTTATAACCGGTAAGACCGGGTCGGATCACGGGGACAAGTCGTTTTACAATCACAAGTTCAATTAATAAAGGAGAGATAAAGGCAAAGTTACAACCAACTAAGCTAACGGGGGAAATGTGTGTGAAAATGTGTGTGAAACCATCTACCAAATCAACAACCTAGGGTGGAAGTATCAGGGTGGAAAATAGGCGAGGAAGCTTGTATGGTGTGTGGGGATGTGGTTGTTAAGCATATGGGTTCAATCCGAGGATAACTCAATTGTCTTTCCGGCTAAGAAAAGAGCAATCGGTGGATGTGGCATTTTATCAAACACTTGGTGTGCAATGAAAGTAGTGTATGAAAAATCGAGATAATAAACAACCAAGCATATATGAATGGTACCACTAGGCAAACTCCACTCTAGGGATACCCACTAGGATCCCTAATTCAAAGTATATCCCAAAAAATCCTACCACATAAACTTTTAAACATGCAAGATTGAAATTCCATAGCCCAAGCAAGCAACATCACCACACAACCACACACAATGAGATCTAGCTACTCATAGCAATAAAAGAGACATTTTCATCTCTAAAAGCCATCATCCAATATTACTATAATAACCAAAATCAAATACACAAAATAAAGGGAAGAGATCACCAAAGATTTCTCTTAAGAAAATACAACTTTTCCTCCAATGATTGTGCTCCTCCAAGCTTTCTTGCTCCTCTCCAATGGCCTCTAACCCTAAGAATGAAGAAGGAGAGTGGAATGAGGGAAAAAGAGGGGAGGAAAGCCCAAGAAATAGACTCAGAATTTCGGGTCTGAAACATCCCAAACGGGTCGGATCCGCGCCCAAACCCGCAACTAAAGCCCAAATCTGCAGAAATTTTTAGCATCGCCACCCTGTCTTGCAAAAATTCTAGAAAAATCATCCGACCTCCGATTGACATGTCCCAGGCGGCGATGGAACCGTAACAAAGTGTACTCTATCAGAAAAATATCATTAGGCCGAAAAATACACTGGAAGGATAGCAGATTTCTTCACAAGAGGGGCAAATCTGCAGAAATTTTCAGCACCGCCATCCTGTCTTGCAAAAATTCTAGAAAAATCATCCGACCTCGAAATGACATGTTTCGGCAGTGATGGAACCGTAACAAAGTGTAGAATACCAGAAAAATATCATTATGTCGGAATATATTCTGCAATGATAGCAGAATTCTGCACAAGAGGGGAAAAGCAGACTTTCTAGCCCAGAAATTTTCAGCACCGTCACATTGTCTTCCAAAAAATGCAGTAAATTGCTCCGACCACCAAAAATTCTGGAAAAATATGCGTTAGAATCGGGACTTCACGAAATTCAACTGAAAAATAATAAAAGACCAAGATGAAGATGCTAATAAGCTGTAAAAATTATGTTTTAAGCATATAAAAACGGTAAGCTCCAATATTACGTGATATCATCAAAATGTGCGTATCGGAGCCAAAATGAATACAAATTATGCATAAAATACCATCTAACGAGGGGTAAAATATACAATATTGAACCCTAATCACACACCACCAACTAGCTTCTTGCTAGTCCCTAGCAAAACAAGCGATATATTCGGATTCACAATATAGCACACATCAAACTCCACAATATTCATGGCACATGAAATTTTTTCAATATTAACTCAATTCCAATATACCAACTCATAAAAGAGAGCAAATCCAAGACCAAAACTTCAATATGGCTCAAACCAACAAAGTACAAGCAAATTTTGCATTCATTGAGATTAAAACATAAGCGTGTCATAGTATCACAATCTTCAAGAACTTGGCCAAAAATAACACTTAGCTTTCTTAATTCATGGAGTTTGATATGTGGATCATGTTTATTCATGTTTTTAATATGAAACTTAGAATGACCCAGGTAATGAGGGTTTGGTCAATGACTCCCAAATCAGAAGATTTTAGGGCATTGGGCCAAAAAGGACCCGCGGACCTAGTAACTCGAATCACCTAAGATTCACTTATTTTTCCCTCATGCACTCCCCTAAATCCTATCTTTCGACACGAATCCCCAATGTTTCATGAGGACCCGGCTACTTGACAAAACTAGAAGAACGATGCTCTTATTCTTTTTTTCTTTTTCTTTTTCTTTTTCTTTTCTTTCTCTTTTTTTCTTTTTTTGATCCAACACACCAATCAACCACTCCTCAAGCATAAACCAAGCATATATCTAAGGCCAAATTCCATCAAATTGAACACCAATCTACACTAATGACTTAATCCAACTCGTGCATCACAAAGTTTGTACAAAACTAATCCAAACCACATCGAAGACAAAATTCATCGAATTATGCACTAGTTTTATGAATAGCATATTAAAATTGATCTCATGAAGAAAAAGCAATAAAATGCATGACAATCACAATTTAGGAATTTGAATATAAGATTTGAACCCGAAAACATGCACGCAAATGAAACATGCAAGGGACTAAGCAAATAACTAGCAAGAGAACAAGGAGGGTAAATGATATACTTGCAAAATGATTGGTGATGTCAAAATGGATGTCTCCAAAAAAAACAAAAAAAAATTAAACCAAAAACAACTAACTAAACATCCTAAAACCACATACTACTCCCCCCAACTAAAGACAAACATTGTCCTTAATGTTGAAAGATAATACGTTTATTGAATTAAAACTATCCTAGAAAGCATAGAAAGTGCAAAAATTTAAATTTTCTACACTACTGGATAGAAGTCACCGGAGTCAAAAGGCGGATCACGTATGTCCAACGGTGGAGGAAGTAGCTCAATTAGATCCTTACGCTCCTCTGCGAGCGTCTTCCCTACACGAATCACTTTGGACCCTAGCAACACAACTCCAAGCATCTCTCTAAAATATGCGACCATGCCCTGCAAGAGATGAGCTGTATCAATCCAAAGTGGGCACCGTTGCCTTTCGATGAAAGTGACCCAAATATAATCGTCAAAGTAAAATAAGGAATTTGAAATATGTTGACGAAAACTCCCTAAAATGGTTGCATCCATCTCGATACAATGCTCAACCACGGGGGAAAGAAATGAATGATCTTGGGACCAGACCAGGGGAAGGCACATTTCAGGCTCTACCAAAATGATCGATGAGCTCGTGGCCATACTTGGCTCCTCCTCCTGTCCATCCAAAATATCACGCTCGTCCTCTCCATCTTTGCACACAATACCTGCGAGTGAAGAAGAGTCCAAATAAGATAATAAATTTTTTTGAGTGGTTGGATTGCCGTCTCCCAAGCAAAAGGCAAGCAATGTAAGACTCGAAATGATCTTCTGAATATACTGGCTCCGAGTCTCCATGCTCTGAAGAAAGTACCGGGATTGAGCATCATGTGTCTGAATAAGCAATTGAAGCTCCTCGCCCAAGGGTTGCAAAGGTGCGTCCACGCTTGGTTCTCCTTGGTCAAGGCATGCTCCAACGACATCATAATGAAGCGCTAACGGCTCACTCCCTGCAGTCCCATCTAATGGTCGGTCCATATCCTCCATGGACTCCAGGTACTCCCAAGCATCCTCAGGTGACATGTCAAATAAAGATCCATCATCCATCATCTCCATGTAGTCCTGCATCTCCTCCCGCAGTCCCTCATAGAAAAACTGGAAAAGATGGGCTATCGTGAATCCATGATGTGGACAACCGCTTAATAAATCCATGAACCTCCTCCAAGCTTGATAGAAGGATTCACCGTCAATTTGAGCAAAGCCGACAATTTTGAGCTACAAAGAAGTGGTCCTGTGTAAAGAAAATGAAAGTGCATCATACAAAAAATTTATGTCGTTAAAGTCCATAGCTTTTTTTTTGAATTTTTATAAAGGAAAATGAAAATAAAGATAGCAAAGGACTCAAAAAGTGAAAAATAAATAAAGATGAAAGATAATAAATGGAAGATAAAGAATAAAAAAGACTCACACTAAATAGTAGGATGTATCACGTCAAAATTTCCTAAATCAATCATAATGTAAATGAAAAAACCGTTGTCCCCGGCAACGGCGCCAATTACTTGAATGCGTCTCAAGTATGTGATGCTTAAGCGCTACTCCCAAGTGTATGAGGACGTCAAGTAATAAATTTATATCCGGTGAGACCGGGTCGGATCACGGGGACAAGTAGTTTTGCAATCGCAAGTTCAATTAATAAAGGAGAGATAAAGACGAAGTTACAACCAACTAAGCTAACGGGGGAAATGTGTGTGAAAATGTGTGTGAAACCATCTACCAAATCAACAACCTAGGGTGGGAGTATCGGGGAGGAAAATAGGCGAGGAAGCTTGTGTGGTGTGTGGGGATGTGGTTGTTAAGCATATGGGTTCAATCCGAGGATAACTCAATTGTCTTTCCGGCTAAGGAAAGAGCAATCGGTGGATGTTGCATTTTATCAAACACTTGGTGTGCAATGAAAGTAGTGTATGAAAAATCGAGATAATAAACAACCAAGCATATATGAATGGTACCACTAGGCAAACTCCACTCTAGGGATACCCACTAGGATCCCTAATTCAAAGTATATCCCAAAAAATCCTACCACATAAACTTTTAAACATGCAAGATTGAAATTCCATAGCCCAAGCAAGCAACATCACCACACAACCACACACAATGAGATCTAGCTACTCATAGCAATAAAAGAGACATTTTCATCTCTAAAAACCATCATCCAATATTACTATAATAACCAAAATCAAATACACAAAATAAAGGGAAGAGATCACCAAAGATTTCTCTTAAGACAATACAACTTTTCCTCCAATGATTGTGCTCCTCCAAGCTTTCTTGCTCCTCTCCAATGGCCTCTAACCCTAAGAATGAAGAAGAAGGAGAGTGGAATGAGGGAAAAAGAGGGGAGGAAAGCCCAAGAAATATACTCAGAATTTCGGGTCTGAAAACAGCCCAAACGGGTCGGATCCGCGCCCAAACCCGCAACTAAAGCCTAAATCTGCAGAAATTTTCAGCACCGCCACACTGTCTTGCGAAAATTCTAGAAATATCATTCGACCTCGGATTGACGTGTTCCATGCAGCGATGGAACCGTAACAAAGTGTACTCTATCAGAAAAATATCATTAGGCCGAAAAATACACTTGAAGGATAGCAGATTTCTTCACAAGAGGGGCAAATCTGCAGAAATTTTCAGCACCGCCACCCTGTCTTGCAAAAATTCTAGAAAAATCATCCGACCTCGAAATGACATGTTCCAGGTGGCGATGGAACCGTAACAAAGTGTAGAATACATAAAAATATCATTATATCGGAATATATTCTGCAATGATAGCAGAATTCTGCACAAAAGGGGAAAAGCAGACTTTCTAGCCCAGAAATTTTCAGCACCGTCACATTGTCTTCCAAAAATGCAGTAAATTGCTCCGACCTCCAAAAATTCTGGAAAAATATGCGTTGGAATAGGGAATTCACGAAATTCAACTGAAAAATAATAAAAGACCAAGATGAAGATGCTAATAAGCTGTAAAAATTATGTTTTAAGCATATAAAAACGGTAAGCTCCAATATTAAGTGATATCATCAAAATGCACGTATCGGAGCCAAAATGAATACAAATTATGCATAAAATGCCATCTAATGAGGGGTAAAATATACAGTATTGAACCCTAATCAGAGAGCGGGAGAGTAGAGAGAGGGTGTCTGAGAAAGATGGTCGGGGGGTTTCTCGCCGTGAACGAAAAGAGAGGGGATAGCTGTGCGCGCGCGCGCGGGGGTTAGCCTGAGAGAGAACGGAAGCGAGAGGGAAGAAAGATTAGGGGGTGTTTAAATAAGTTAATAATATTAATTAAAAATTATATTAGTATTTAATACTTAGTCAAAAATATTAATTGGGTTAGGTTAGGGGCTAGGGGATTGACTAAACTTAGAAATTAGGCTTACACATATTTCACATGGGCTGCCAATTATCGGGGTAGGTGATTAAGTTAGGTAATTTATTAAGTTAGGTTAATTTAAATGGTAATTAGTAATAAGTAAAACCCCATTAGCGAAAGTAATTAGTAAAATATAAAAACGAAATTACGATTTTGCCCCTAGTAGTAAACGTGTCCGAAAAATTACAAAAAATACCCACGAGATAGTATCATCGCGTGGATCGCGAATACGAGATCCAATTTGGGGTTTGAGTTACGGAGATACTAGCTTTAGGCCAAAACGTTTCGGAGGGTAAGCGGGTTCTCTATTGATTTGACTTCAGAAAATTACGAAATTAATGTGGGGTGCCCTAAATGATCATAGAATGTTACCGTAGAAGTTTGAAAATGTTTTGATGATGTTTGTATAGAAAATTAATTCATTCAGTCAAAATAGTAATATCTGAAAATGAATTTTTATCATATTATTTAGAGGTATTTGACGAGACCCGAACTTACTAAAATACTTCATAACTAATCTGATACTTCAAAATATTTTTTATAAGAAATTTTTGAAATAGTAAAACTTCTGACGAACCATTATAAACTAGTTTTAAATTTTTTTGAAAATAGGTTAAATGCGTAAATAATTGTCTTGATGAAAACAGGTCGTTACATTTTGCCTTAGTGTGTATGCCTCCAACTTTCTGCTTGGAAGTGGCTAAGGCCCTGGAGAAGCAGAATGTTGTGGAGTTAGCACTTATCGAGGGCAAAGCTCATAAGCTTGCCCCGGAGTTTGAGGAGTCTATCGCGGGCGAAGCTCGTAAGTTTATCCTGGAGTTGGGGGAGGGAATGGTGCGAGCCGTAGCTCCGTTCTTAACCCACCCAACGCCTATTGAGGGTGAAGCTCGTAAGATTACCACAGAGTTGAGGGAGTGGAGGGTGTGAGCCATAGTTCGGTCTTTAACCCACCCAGTGCCTATCGAGGACGAAGCTCGTAAGCTTGACCTGGAGTTGAGGGAGAAGAGGGTGCAAGTTGTAGCTCGGTCCTTAACCCACCCGGCGCCTAGCGAGGGCGAAGCTCGTAAGCTTTCCCCAGAGTTTGAGGAGTCTATCGAGGGCAAATCTCGTAAGCTTGCCCCGGAGTTGAGGGAGGGGAGGGTGCGAGCCGTAGCTCAGTCCTTAACCCACCCGGTGCCTATCGAGGGCAAAGCTCGTAAGCTTGCCCTGGAGTTGAAGGAGGGATGGTGCGAGCCATAGCTCGGTCCTTAACCCCCCAGTGCCTTTCGAGGGTGAAGCTCGTTAGCTTGCCCCGGAGTTGAGGGAGGGGAGGGTGCGAGCCGTAGCTCGGTCCTTAACCCACCCAGTGTCTATCGAGGGTAAAGATTGTAAGCTTGCCCTGGAGTTTGAGGAGTCTATCGAGAGGAGAAGCTCGTAAGCTTTCCTTGGAGTTGAGGGAGGGGAGGGTGTGAGCCGTAGCTCGGTCCTTAACCCACCCGATGCCTATCGAGGGCGAAGCTTGCAAGCTTGCCCCTGAGTTGAGGGAGGGGAGGGTACAAGCCGTAGCTCGGTCCTTAACCCACCCGGTGCTTATCGAGGGCGAAGCTCGTAATCTTGCCCCGGAGTTGAGGGAGGGGAGGGTACAAGCCGTAGCTTGGTCCTTAACCCACCCGGTGCCTATCGAGAGTGAAGCTCATAAGCTTGCCCTGGAGTTGATAGAGGGGAGGGTCGAGACATAGCTCGGTCTTTAACCCCACCCGGTGCCTATCGAGGGCAAAGCTCGTAAGCTTGCCCCGGAGTTGAGGGAGGAAAGGAAGGATGTGAGCCGTCGCTCGGTCCTTAACCCTCCCGGTGCCTATCGAGCCCGAAGCTCATAAGCTTGTCCTAGAGTTTGAGGAGTTTATCGAGGGCAAAGCTCGTAAGCTTGCCCTGAAGTTGAGGGAAGGGACGGTGCAAACCATAACTCGGTTCTTAACCCACCCAGTGCCTATCGAGGACGAAGCTTGTAAGCTTGCCCCGGAGTGGAGGGAGGGGAGGGTACAAGCCGTAGCTCGGTCCTTAATCCACTCGATGCCTATCGAGGTCGAAGCTCGTAAGCTTGCCCGGAGTTGAGGGAGGGGAGGGTGCGAGCCGTAATTCGGTCCTTAACCCACTCGACGCATATCAAGGGTGAAGCTCGTAAGTTTGCCCCGGAGTTTGAGAATGGATAGCTGAAATTTTCAAATGGAGATGACAACATTTGAGAGTGTGCACAGAAAACGATAGTTATATTTATAATGCTATTGATAACATATGAGTAAATGCTCATTATTCCGACGGTGGGCTAGCTCGGTGCCTACCCTGGTTGGTCGTCGAAGTCATCCTTATTGTTGACGAGTTCGACTAGCTAGACTTGCTCGGGCTCTTTATGTTTGGTGGAGCCGACTTAGCAGCTTCGGGACAACCTTTGGCTCACTCGTGCTTGTCCAACCCCCTACAGAGTCTGGAACTTGATCATTTAATACAGGAGTGAGGGGAAGAGCTTCGACGGTGGTCATGTATGGCAGCCCTATGATGCCATTGTATGCTGACGTGATGTCGACGACAATGAATTGCGTCATTCGAGTGAAGATTCTTGGCTCTTCTCCTAAAGACATTGGCAGGGTGATAGCTCCGATGATTGGAACCGAGTGGCCGGTGAAGCCGACAATTGGACCCTTGCACGGCCTCAGATCTGCTTGCTTCAGCCCCATCTTCTCGATCGTTGACATAAAAAGAATGTTGCACGAGCTCTCAATGTCGATCAAGAGGCGATTCACTATGGTCGTTCCGATCCGGGCTTCAATGACGACGGCTTCATCATGTGGTAGATCGACCCCCTCCAGGTCGTCGTCTGAGAATGAGATGGGGGGACGAGCTACTCTCCTCTGCTTTGCTTCGTCGCCCACGATCGTCGTCATCACTTGTCGAGCATATGCCTTACTGGTCTAGGCTGACGCGCCACCCGAGGATGGTCCACCGCATATCACATCTATGCGCTTGACTGCTTTAGGCTGGCGAGGGACGTCTTGCTTGGTGTTCTGGGGCTGGGTCGACAGCTGCCCTCTTGGGGGTGCTCTTTCATCGCGAACCGGTCTCCTCCCCTCGATGAATCCTTGTAGATGGCCCTCCTGAATCAGCCATTCGATATCTCTCTTCAGAGTAAAACACTCACCGGTATCATGATCGTGATCACAGTGATATTGACAGTATTTTCGTTGATTCCTCGCGGTTGGGATTGTCCTCCTCTCCTGAGCGAGTCTTAGAGGAGTCCGGCTCCCGTCGCTCGGCCAATACTTCAATCCTGAGACGTTGAGCTGTGTGCATTGGGCCTGCTGATGTCCTTGCCTCCTGACTGCCGGCGGTGGCTCTCTAAGTGGGGTGAACCCTCGCGCTGGTTCGGGACGATCTTGAGGTCGATGGCCTCCTTGGTCGCGCCTTTGGTTGCTCGGTTGGTAATGCCCTCTATGGCGGTCTTCCTGCCTTATTCAAAAATCAGGTCATCGCTCGTTGTGAGATGTCCCGCCCAGGGCTACCACCTTTTTTACTCCCAGAGCATCCTCGCTCAGCATGAACCTCATCGCTCGGGTGAAGAGTGCATCCAGGTCGATGGGCAGATCTTGAAGGAGTGACTTGTGCAGGCTCCGATTGGTCAGCCCTTTCTTGAAGGCCGCCATGGTGAGCTCATCTTTACAGCACGCCAAGCCAAGCCTTTCCTCCTGGAAACAATGTAAAAAATTTCGGATCGTTTTCCCTTCTTTCTGGACTATCGAAAATAGATAGTCCACAGGTTTATTCCTTCTCTGTCCCGCCCAGAAATGATGGCAGAACTTGTGGGATAGGTCGTCGAAGGCTTCGACGAAGTGGGCATGCATGCTATTTTACCACTCTAATGTCGACTTCTTCAGAGTCATTTGGAACCCTCGGTATAGGAGTGGATCATCCATGCCTTGAATCTCCATCGCCCCTCTATATCGCTGCATATGTTCGAGGGGATTGCCTCCACCATCATGCAGTTCAAGCTGAGGAAGCTTGAACCTACGAGGTATCGGGGCCACGGGCACTTGTCTGGCCAGGGGGTTAGCCACTTCTGGGTAGGTTGGTCGTGTAAGCGACCTGAGAGGGCGTGCATGTGATCTTTGGGGGTCGATATGGTCGCCTCGACCACCTCGCACATCATTAGAGTCGCCGGATGAGCCACCTTGACGATCGGCAGCGCCTTCCCTGCCTCAGGGGAGTCCTGCTTCGATCACGGCTTTGTCGTCAACGATCATCACGCCTAGAAGATTGGCAGGCCGACCTGCAGATGCTCCCTCCGAGTGGCGAGATATCCACCGGCGGCGGGCTACGTGCGTGCCTTCGGTTCAGGGTTGATGCCTCCGGGATCCTACGGCTCTCCTCTGTCGAGCCTTTCTCATGTGGCGATGATGAATCACAGCTGACAACGAGTGATTTCTTCATCCACCCGTATTTGTTGAGCGGTGGTTTCCACCTCTTCGTCAAGCTGCGTTGGTTGAACATCAGCTTCTTCTTTAAGGCGCCTCTGACTAGCGGCCTCCATTTTCGCATCGAGATGTCTCTGTTGGGCTGCTATCTCTTTGTTGAGCCCTCTCTGCCAGGCGGCTTCTTCTTCTTCGATCTGGGGGTAAAAGCTGCGCCTCACGATCAGGGGTGTACAGGGGACGGTGGACGTTCCGGCCCCACCTGCGTCGTAATCATTCATCATCTTTGTAAAGGATTCGAAGCCTTGGTGAATAGCACGGGTCGAGACATGAATAGCCTCTACCGTTCCCTCAGGTGGTATATCTGCTCGGGAAGTCCCTCAGAGAGGACGTGGCTCGTCCTCCATAGGATGTCTGCCACGGTTTAGACTATGATTGAAATGTATGGGGTTAGACATGCCTGTGACCCTAAGTTTCCACAGTCGACGTCAATTGTTGCGGGGTAGAATCCGCTTACAATGAATTTGTATAGAAGAATTACCCGACACATGATTTGGAGTTGGCTGCCGTTGTGTTTGCTCTTAAGATTTGGATGCACTTCTTGCTGAGTGAGAAAGTGAAGATCTTCACCGATCACAAAAGCTTGAAGTATATTTTTACTCAGAAGGAGCTCAACATGCGACAGCGTCGATGGTTGGAGCTCATGGCAGATTATGAGATTGATTTGCAGTATCACCCTGTCAAGGTGAATGTGGTTCCTGATGCACTGAGTAGGCTTCCAGCGGTGATGATTTTGACCTCGCAGTGGAGATTGCAGCAGGATTTTTGCGAGTCTGGTGTGGAGATTGTCCTTCCTGGGGAGGCTTCTTCGTTGATGTGTATGCAGATTCAGTCGACGATTGTGGATCGGATCAAGGCTGGCCAGGCCGAGGATCCGAAGCTGGTGAAGATTCGAGAGCAGGTGGAAGCCGGTATGCGGACTGACTTTTTGATTCATGAGGATGGCTCGCTGAGGTTTGGAGCCAGGTTGTGTGTGCCAGCTGGGGATATTAGAGAGGAGTTGATGGTGGAGGCACACAGTTCGCCGTATTCTGTGCATCCTGGTGGCACCAAGATGTACCAGGATCTTCGTCTGAACTATTGGTGGCATGGCATGAAGAGGAGTGTGGCTCGGAGTGTAGCCAAGTGTTTGGTTTGCCAGCAAGTGAAGGCGGAGCATCAGCGTACGACAGGGTTGCTACAACCGCTTTCGATTCCGGAGTGGAAGTGGCAACACATCACTATGGATTTCGTGACTGGACTACCTCGGAGTCCGAAGCAGAATGACGTGATTTGGGTGATCGTAGATCGATTGACCAAATCCGCGCACTTTATTCCATTCCGAGTAGGACAGTCCACTGAGGCGCTAGCGAGGAGATATATGGAGGTAAATTCTTTTACTCTCCGTTTTTATTTCCTTTTCCTAGTTTGGATAGTGATGCAATGTGGATCGTGCAGGAGGTCGTACGACTTCATGGAGTCCCAGTGAGCATCGTGTCGGACAGAGACACGAGGTTCACATCTCAGTTCTGGCAGAGTTTGCAGAAGAGTTTGGGTACGCGTCTGAGTTTCAGCACGGTGTACCATCCGCAGACGGATGACCAGTCCGAGAGGACGATTTAGATCTTGGAGGACATGCTGAGGGCATGCATGTTGGATTTCAAGGGTTCGTGGGAGGACCATCTACATCTGGTAGAGTTCTCTTACAACAACAGCTTCCAGGCAAGTATTGGCATGGCACCTTTCGCCGCTCTTTATGGGAGGAAATGTCGATCGCCATTGAGTTGGGATGACGTTGGCGATAGGGAGCTGTTGGGACCTGAGATGATTGTGGAAGCTGTGGATGTTGTCAGGAACATTCAGGAGAGGTTGAAGATTGCTCAGGACCGTTTTAAGCATTGGGCGGATGCTAAACGTCGTCCTTTGGAGTTTCAGCCGGGCGATCATGTGTTTCTGAGGATTTCCCCAAATCGTGGTGTGATTCGCTTTGGGAAGCGAGGGAAGTTGAGCCCGCGATACATTGGACCGTTTGACATTCTGGAGAGAGTTGGCGAGGTGGCCTACCGCTTAGCCTTGCTGTCATCTTTGGAAGGAGTTCACAATGTTTTCCATGTGTCGCAGCTTCGTCGATACATTAGCGATCCATCTCATGCTGTGGATTTCTCGGAGATTACCGTTCGCCCTGATATGACGTATGACCAGCAGCCAGTGCAGATTCTGGACAGGCGTCAGAAGTCACTTCGGAACAAGGTTGTCAATCTTGTGAGGGTGATGTGGCGACACGGCTCGCCTGGGGAGTCTACTTGGGAGAATGAGGATGAGATACGAGAGCGCTACCCACTTTTGTTTCCGGACACGTGAGTGTTGGGAAATTCCGAGGACGGAATTTTTCTTAAGTTGGGGAGGATGTAACAACTGGTTTTCATGTATCTGGATTTATTATATTATATTATGTGTCTTAGTGGATTTTCTCCTCATGTGTGGTTTTCGTCTCCGTAGCTTTCATTTTCGATCGTTTCGTCGTGATTTTCTAGCTTCTTCCTTAGAATCGTCGATTTTGGAGTAAGTCATTCGTGACGGGCTTCATATCGGTCATATCTTATTGTTAGATCAAGCCTAGGAGTCTTAGGAATCGATCCCGGAGCTTCGCGCTCCATTTCGGAACTTTCTGTGCACGTTATCCGGTACAAGAAGGGGAACCGACCGACTAGATGACGATTTAGTCGGTCGGCAAACCTTCATGGACCGACTAATTGGCTTTGTTATTTTCTCAAGAGTTACTGTTTATCGTTAGTCGGTCTAAGAACGTTCGTCGACCGACTAGGTTGCAAACTAGTCGGTCAGCAATCGTTCTTTAACCGACTAACTCTATGATCATTTTTGATACCAAGTACTATTTATTCTTAGTCGGTCTAAGAACGTTCATCGACCGACTAGATTCGAAACTAGTCGGTCAGTAGTTGTTTTTTGACCGATTAAATATAAATCCTATTTTTGTACAGGAGTTACTGTTTGGACTTAGTCAGTCTGCGTTGGTCAACCGACCGACTAGTTCACAAACTAGTCGGTCAGTGGTTGCTCTTTGACCGACTAATCAGTGTCGAAACCCTAATTTCTGGGCAGTCGACAGGTCATTTTCTATAAATACCCCACTTCGTTTCTTTTCTTTCTTTCTATTCTCCTGGCCTCTTTCCTTCCCCCTTGACCTCTGATCTTCCCCAACCTTCCTCTAGCCCTCCTCCTTCATCAAGAGCCTCTCCCCCTCTCCATTTTGACCAACCACCATGCCCTAGGTCATCTCCAACCCCCAAAAATCCCCAAAACCCCATTTCTCCAGATTTTCCCCATCCATTCCAGATCTGAACCCTAGGTTCCCCGGATCGTTTCTTTCGTTGCCGTGCTTGCTCGGCACCGTTCTTCCGCTTCCGATACGGTAATAAATCGATCTCTTAATGTTTTCATAACCCAATGTGTTTTTGTGAAACCCTAATAAAACTAGGTTAGATGTTGTTCTAATATTGTTTTGCCATGGCAGCGATCTCATCGCCGTAGTTAGCATTTGTGTGACGGCCTCGTTGATCGTCATTCTCGGTGCAAGGCAAGTGAAACTTGCATCTCTTGATTTAGGCCATGTCTTAGGCCATTTCCTTGCTTTAGCGTAAAAGAGACTAAACGGTGAAAGGATAGCCGTCTGGACGCCATTGACCTAGCTTGACAACGAAGCTTGGTCCGTCACCTTCATCATGCTTGTATGTCACGTTTAATTTCACTTAACGGTACGCGTATTAACTGTTCATGTCATCCATGCATCTTTAACTGCCAAGTTTAATTTAAATTAACGGTACGTGAATATCTGTTCATGCCATTGCATTTTGCCTGTCATGTTTAATTTAATTAACGGTACGCGAATATCTGTTCGTGCCATTGCATTTTGCCTGTCATGTTTAATTTAATTAACGGTACGCGAATAACTGCTCATGTCATTGCATGCTTGAACACTCATCGTGATTGCGTAGCATCGCTACATACTAGTGCTACTTGTTCAGGCTAGGCACCCGTTTTGCGGGCACAACCCTAGGCCAATTACAAATCTGGCTCGTGGTCCAGAAAACGAGCTTAATACAGCCTGCGGGCAATAGGGCACTCGCCTGTATGTGAGTGATCCCTTGTACTTGAATACAGCCTGCAGGCAATAGGGCGCTCACATGTGTGTGGGTGATCCCTTGCACTTGTTACTTGACAATACATGTCATACGTACCACTTGTTACTTGCTACTTGTACTTCACTTGTTACTTCCATACAATACTTGCCATGCCATGCACCATACTTTAACTGCTAGGTTGTTAGTTTACCTTTCTTTCAGTTTCCTTGCACAAGTCTTTTGACTTGCTGACATGTGCCCCTTTTCTCTTTTGGGTGACACATGTTAGATCCCGAGCCTGAGTTTGTCACTGAGGACATGGTGTTTGCTGACGCTGAGTCAGAGCCCGCGTTGATCGAGGACTTCGTGGACACTGGAGATCAGTCTTAGTGTCCTCGTAGAGCTTTTCCTTTTTGCTTTAGACTGCTTTTAGTTATCGGTGCGTAGCACCCATACTTTGTTGGTGTTTGTTGTGTTGGCCGTGTGTTAGGCCTTTAGACTCTTTCTTTTAGCCTGGTGGCTTTTCTGGATGTTGAACTTAACTTTAATGTTGGACAATTTCTGAGATTTGAGATTTTATATCTGTCTCTCCCTATGTTATTATTGTTGTTCCGTTTGTGGTTACAGGGACCTGCTTATGTTTTATTGACGCTTATCGGGTTTGGGGCTTCACAGCTCCACCCTCGTGCGGACCTTTTCACGTCTCGCCTACATTTTAGGGAAGCGGGGCGTGACAATCTCCGACCATGGGCTTCCGCTCCGCCTCTTCGACCTCATCAGCGAGCATCACACGGTAGCAAGGTGACGATGATATGGTAAGCTCGTAACTTTATTATATATTATGTATATAGGTAGGTGTGGGTTAATATGAAGTTATCTTGCCTGCAGTTCGCATATATATATATATATATATATATATATATATATATATATATATATATATATATATATATATATATATATATATATATATATATATATATATATATATATATATATATATATATATATATATATATATATATATATATGAGAGTTATATGGAGCTGCGCTGTCAGCTAAGGGGAATCCTGCGCTGCGGGGGCTTTCTGCAAAAACTTCGCTGCTTTTCACTCTCGTGACCATCGTTCAACATTTACAGAAAGATCTCTGTGCTACGACCTCCCCCTCGCTTCTCCCCCATTTGGCGGTTCCCCCTCAAGCATCTCCACCTTAGGGCTCATGCGTATCTTCAAATTTCCCTCGCCATCGCTCAAGCTATGGCCGAAGGCGGTTCCCCCATCAAGCATCTCCACCTTAGGGGTCAGGACGAACTTCAAATTTCCCTCGCCATCGCTCAAGCTCATGCCTCACGATCCTCTTTCCTTGGTATCTCATCCTCACGATCCCAGCGGCCAAGTGGGATCCCAGCCCTCGCCCCTCCGCCCTCGCTCTGCCTGTTGTCTAGCCCTTGCTCGCTCCTCAGTCATCTGAATTTGCAGGTAAAAATTGGGTTTTTTTCACTTTTATGTGCATGTATATTCCTCATTTCCCCATCCGCCCAATATTTGTACTCGCTCGCCCCTCAGCCGTCTCAATTTGCAGGTAAAAATTGGGTTTTCCCCCATGATTAGCATGCATGTTCCTCATTTCTCCTCATCACTAGCCCGTTGTCCAGCCTTCATGATCATATTTCCCAAGTATCTCCCCCTCATGATCCCAGCGATCGCCACTCCGCCGTGCCCTCGCTCGCCCCTCATTCCACCGTGCCCTACATGTAGGTGTTAGCTAAGGGGATTAATCAAGCTTGATGACAGTGTGATTAATCAAATTGGTTGCTGTGGGTAAAAATTTGATCAAATTGCATTAATGATTATTTCAATTTGATTATTGCAGGTAAAAATTGGTTGATATGGGTAAAAATTTGATTATTGCAATTTGATTACTGCAACTTGATTACTGCAATTCATCTAAAATTCATCATGATTACTGGAAGGTAGCTTGATTAATGCAATTTGATCATGGTTGATATGGAGATGTTATGCTAGTTAATGTAGCTTCGATAGCACGGGAAAATTGAGAAGTATATTTTGCTATAGAGTTTTACTTTGTTGTATTGGTTAGTGTGTTCGTGTGTATGGATATATATTTCTCAACTTTAGTTTTTAGATGCATATTAGCATGCTGATATTGGATGCATGATTAATTAATTACAGGTTTAAAGCTTGGGATATTGGTAAATTACTGTGAGGCTTATTCTGTTTCTGGCCTTTTCGGTTGCTTGTTTCATCCAACTTATTGGGACATTGGTTAATTACTATATGGTTAGTGTATTCTTGATTACAAACATATCTGTTGCATGTATTTCTTTTTTATCGTAACTTAATGTTTGCTTTTTAATATCACGGAGGGACCAATTTATCGTAACATAATGTTTGCCTTTCAGTACTACAGTAAGTACATCCTTGGTTACAAGTGTCAGTTATGAGCTTTTAGTACCTGTAACTTTGCTGTATTGACTGAATTTGTTCTAATGATTGTTGGTGTTGCATGTGCATGCTATAGATGGTCTCTACTGTGTTGGGGATAGCTATTTTCCTGGTATTAAAGGAGTGTCACGGTGTGCTGGACCGAAACAAATTGATGGCCAAAACTTGTGAAGCCAACCTTGTATCAGAAGAGGACTGTATTGACTTGGGAAAGGCTGGTCTTGGCACGTGTCTGCTTTATGGACTACTTGATTGGCTTGTTGCCTATTCAGCCCATCTGGTAGTTATTCATGCCACCTCTTTCCTCAAATTCCATTTTGTAAAGCGCATCTATTTGCTTGCTGATGGTAGATGATTAAAAAAATGAAGGTGAAGTTTATTAATTTTGAGAGAACAAAACTCCCTGAGGCGATCCTGAAGCATAAATTGGAAGAGAAAAGGAAATTCTTTGTAGATATCTGTCTTGAGGATGATAAAAGTGATGCTGAGGTCCAGGTATTTGCTGACTTTTATAATTTCTTCCTCCTATCATTATCTTCTTTCTTGAACAAGCTCAAAGCATTGTTTTCCTTCAGTATGGTTTAAGCTGAAGGGGTATATAATTCCATGCTTCAAAGTATGGCGCTTAGTCTTGACAAGGTGACTGTTTTTTAAACATTGGCCTCCATGATTTTTAAAACTACTTGATTGCTTCAAGCTATTCTGGATGTGGATTCTGGAGTTCTGCTATGGTAATGTCCAACTTAAGTATTGCTGCCCAAGGCTTGACATTGTTATAAAAAATGCAATGACTTATGTTGTTCTTTGTTCTGTGAGTTGAAGATGGAAATGACCATTTTGTTGATTATGGGTTGATATGGAGATACCAAGACTTGGACTTGGACAATCATTATATGGTTTAAAAAAATGCTAACAGATAAGTATTATTTGATAGGGTAAATCCATGGATGGGATGAGTCTATCGTTAGAGACTAGTAATTTTTATACTAAATGCACTCTGGTTTAACTCATTCATGATCCTAGTTTTAAGCCATCTTAGTACCATAATCATCTCCAGGAACCTGCATATGGTGCCTTATGTATTTGTCTCGAGGCCGCATGGTCTTGTTTGAGTCTTGACATTCTTAATTATTGTGATGTTTCATTTGTTTGACATATATGAGCATTTGTTGATGATTTACATAGAAATTGCAAGGGGGTTGTAAAATTCACCTCTCTCTGTTATTTACCTGTCAAATGAAAGCAAACTGAAGTCTGTGCAAATAACTCTTTCCCGTCTTTGTGCATGAAGCAGGGCTGGGGGTGGGGGCAGCAGGGCTGAGAAAAAGTTGCCTAGATTGGACAAACTTGATATTTCTCTCTCAATACTCAAAAAGAGGGAGGAATCTCAACTGGGTACCTCTTAAATCCCTGCTCCTAATGAGTAACCAATGGATTCTCTCATTGCATTGTCTTTTCAATATGAGTTTGTGAGATTAAGCAGCAGCAGCAAATTCTTATGTGTGATTAAGCAGCAGCAGCAGCAGATTTCAGGGCATGGGCTCAAATCTTGGCAAAATGCCATGCGGATGCACATGCGAGGAGCAATCAAGAGGTCGTGTATGACAAGTATTCAACTGAACAATATGGAGATGTGGCATTATACCCACCCTCAAGAGAATTGTTCCGGGAACCGTTACGTGAACCGATGGCATGTTAGCCGCGAGATGGAGCAGAATCTAGTTGAAACACAGTGTTAAAGATTAGTAATTATATTTATGCTGGATAATGTGCAAAGTGAGCAAACAATGTATGAAATGAATGTCCATCAAATATGTTAATGAATAAGGGCATGGTATTACTAGTTGAGCAAAGTGTAAGCTTGTCTGCCTTTTTTGGTGTTTATGTTTCCTCTCCAGTATTATAAACCTGATGCCAAAAAATCATTTGCAACATGGCAAATTTATGCTTGCATATATTGACACCGAGAAGATATTGACACGAAACCTGCAGAAGTGTGGAGCTCACTGGTCCAATGGTGCATGTCACAGAATATATGAATTAGGGGCTTACTGGTGCAAATTCCTTGGGTCCTTATGAACTCGTTAACATGATTTAACCTACAAGCTTGTGTCTAGGAAATTATGCAGTTCTTCCCACAAAGCTATGTAGTGCTGGCATCATTTGCAGAGAAACTCACTTTCCCATCAATCTAAATGAGTAATGTTAAAAAAATAAACAAAGAAAGGAAAGAAAAGGAATTCATATAAATGAAGCCATCCTACATCAAACCATTGCCTTGTTACACAAAAAAATCCTCACAAAAAAATTTGATACAAAAAAAACCTGGATACAAAAAATTCTGATACACAAAAACCATCACTTGGCATGCCCTCTACAAATCTCACAGTATCGGTACAAAATCTCACAAAAGCCCAGAAAAAACAACCATCCTAATTACAACAATGCTCTAGCTTAATCTAAGCATATTATTCTCCTTGATTTCCATATTCCTTGCTGGGAATCGGCGGCTCAAACTTGCTGAACATGTGGCCTGAGATCAACGAGAGACCAATAAAGAAAATCAAGGCCATGAGATGAAGCGCGACCTTTGTTTTTGATGCAGAACTGGTCATAATAACTGCAGGAGAGCAAATAGGAAGAGCAGAAGAGCAGGAGAGCAAGCATGCATCAATTCTGGATGCCTTAACACAAGTATTCTACTTGCTTTCTGCTCAGTAATCATTGGTGGACAACTGAAATAGTAGTTCATATTGTGTGCCTTCATGTTGTTCATCGGCAAAGATGCATTAGCAAAATCCATCAGTTAGTATGTGTTGATCGAGCTAGCTATCCGTGAAACCGAGACATGCATCCATAAGACTCGATTTAGCAATTTAGACTTCCAGCCAACAACAACTGGGTGCCCCTCTGGTTCATCATGCTTCTTCAAGCAAACCGAGAATTTGCATGCCCACAATTTGAGATGAGCAACCAAAATGCCTACAATATTTCAATAGTAGAAGTATTTCACATTAACATTAAAGAAATTTCAGTAGTGCCAGTTTCTTTGAATTCAGCAAATTAATAGAGTTTAATGCTGAAGGAACTCACTTTTACTACTGACAATTTTCTAGGGTGGGTCGCGTATTTGTTTAGGGAAGGTATTTGCTTACAAGCAGATGAAGGTTGCTTCTGCTACCCCCATGGGCTTTTTTAAATTCAAGCTGTGGGATGAAAAGAAGCCTGTAAATTATAGGAGCATGTTAACACTCCAGATTGATAGTGCGCTCCATCTACGTGCCCTTGACAGATGATGCTCATGCAGCAAAATTTAGATTTTCTTCAAGCATAATTGGCGGTGAATGAATATGGCAAATGATAATAAATGTATTCGAACTTTATGCATAACAGTAATATGCAGGAATTATTAACCAGGATCAAATTCTACATGCCACTCTAATGTAAATAACTAAATCATGTATAATTTGTATGTAGGGGTCCTAGTGATTAATGTTAATATCTTTAGATTATTCTGGGTTTTCTATATAGAGGGAAAAATTGCAAGACTTATGAATACACTATATTCCACCTTTGACACTGAACAGATCAATAACAGGAAGAATGTAGTATCATGATTGGTTTAAGTCCAAGGCAAAAGATATGAGAATCCATATGTACCTCGAAAGTGTCTCTGTTATTCGACCCTGAAAGGCATTCCACTGATAAAAATAGTCCTAGATGAAGCTCATTCCAGACTCCATGTTGGTCAATTAATAATAACAACCACTGACAAATTTTGACTTGACCGGTTTAGGAAAACAAGTCATGTGAACTGATGGATAATGAGCAGCTAGTATGTCATGTACAGTCTACAATATACAATTAGCAGGAAGCATAAATGACTAAGAGAAGATATAAGGAAGATGATCATATAATTTGAAATGGAAATAAACAAGGGTAACAAGCTCATGTGCTGAATCTATTCTGGAGTAGGATCTAAACTGAACATCTTCTGGAGTAAGAGAGTGCTGTATAAGCATATACTGATTAGACAGACATGGCAATCCCATACATGTTGTTAGTCACCAAAGCATATATATAGGGAATAGTCTACATGTTTTCACCTGAGCACGGATACAAACATTGAAGGAGATGGCAAGTAATACCGCTTGTCAATTGAAGAAAAGTCCTCCAGGATGCATGAGGTGATCCATTTTGCAAGTATGCAAAGCAAATGAAGAAATTGCAACAAACTCCACCATAAATGAATAGATTATGCTGACAAGTGAAGTAGAATGTTACAATGATTAAAAAGAAGACTCCACATTCAAATATTATATATTAAAACAGGTAATACATGCGTCATTTTCTTGATAGTTACAACATGTTTAGACAATGTAAATGAAACATCTTAAGCTTCAAATTAAACCCAACTTCTAAGTTCTAGATAGAAAAGCAGGCAAAATGCAACAGGACTTGCAGTTTCAAACTAAAACTAAATTTCATTTCATTATGATACCCTCCATATCCAAAGAAAACGAAGATGTAATAAGGGTAGAATGGAAATTCCCAACAATTTTCTAAAGAGAAATTACCTATGGTAACATTTCCCCTTTCCTCCCAGCAGCAATAACGAAAATGGTATCAAAACATGCCCAGTATCAAAACATGGGAACTTCATATCATGTTTGGAGAATGAAGTTCTCCAAAATGGATACTTGGAAACTGAAATATGCCCAGTATCCAAAAATGAAAATTACCATGTTTTGAAACATGCCCAGAATGAAACATGCCCAGTATCAAAACATGAAAATGAAAATGATACTTGGAGAATGAATTTCTCCAAAATAAAAATTCTCCAAACGTGGGAACTTCATATCATGTTTTGATACCATTTTAACCAAAAATCAAAATGCCCAGTATCCATTCTCCAAATTGAAACATGCCCAGTATCAAAACATGAAGTTCCCAGTTGTAGTATCACCATAACGAAAATGGTATTAAATATCGATAACAGAAATGATATCACAATCTAACAAAACATTTCTCCTTCAGGCTCTTAACATGCATGCAAGTCAAATGGAAAAAAACATATGTTTACGTGTAACTTGATAAATACATGCAACTTGATACGGAGATGCTAGGGATGGGATCGGCGGAGGGGCAAGCTAGGGTTGGGATTGGCGGAGGGGCGAGCTAGGGGAAATGCTGAAGTGAGGAACATTCAAGCAAATCAAAGGGGGAAAACGAATTTTTACCTGCAACTTGAAACGGCGAGCTAGGGCACGGCGGGATAGGGTGGCTAGGGCTGGGGTCGGGCAAAATATGGATGGGATCCCACTTGGAAGCTGGGAACCTGCAGATCGGTTTGTGCGTGAGAGCGATGGAGCTGCTAATGTGGAGATGCTTGAGGTGGAATTCGTGGGAACCGCCCAGTTGAGGGGAGAGAAGAAAGCGAAGGGGAAAATTCTTCAGTGGGGGAGAGGAGAACGCGAAGGGGAGATTTAATTACCCGCCAGCTGCAATGGAAAGCACGAGACGGGATGGAGAAGCACGGGAGGCAAATTGAACTCTAATTTGCAAAAAGAACCCTCAGCGCAGAGAACTCCCAACGCTGTCAGCGCAGCTCCATATTACTATATATATATATATATATATATATATATATATATATATATATATATATATATATATATATATATATATATATATATATATATATATATATATATATATATATATATATATATATATATAGGTTGACTAGGATCCATTCGGATGGATCAAACATGCGGATCCATCCAATTGGAATTTAAAGCTAGACAATGTAAATAGAAAATCCGACCGTTGGATGTCTTCTAACATGTCTAAACTAGCCCCAAACAAAATTTCAACTAATTTGGACATGTTTTGCCCATGCATCAAGTGGTTGCAAATTTAGCCGATTTTACAACTATTCAAAAACATCGATTTTGCAACCACTTGATGCATGGGCAAAACATGTCCAAATTAGTTGAAATTTTGTTTGAAGCTAGTTTAGACATGGTAGAAGACATCCAACGGTCGGATTTTCTATTTACATTGTCTAGCTTTAAATTCCAATTGGATGTATCCGCATGTTTGATCCATCCGAATGGATCCTAGTCAACCTATATATATATATATATATATATATATATATATATATATATATATATATATATATATATATATATATATATATATATATATAAAAGCCTTGCTCGTACAATAGTGTACTACCCTAATTAGTAGCTTATACTGGTGGGTGGGTATGACAGTAGACCTTAGTCTACTTATATCACCTTATATGAATCATGTGCTACAAGCTTTAATTATTTATAATAAATCTAGTTAATATGTAAGTGGATTTGTCAATGTTACTTTACTAAGTTAAACTATTAACTTGTTATCATGAATATGTGACCCAGATATTTTCCGCCTTGGCGCCTGGTTGTCCAAATTGCATCGCTTCAGGCAAGTATACTGTTTCCTACAACTATTTTCAAATACGCAAGTATTTATCACCAGCGAGTTTAAACCATATTGTTCAGATTCTGTGACCGGATTTCTAAACATTGCTAATAACAATTTTTAAGTATGTTGCCTAATCTTATTGAACCTAGTGACATGGTAGATTGCTTTTACTTTCACATATTACTACTATCGAAATGCACTCATTGCTTGTATACCTTAAATTGCGAAATGTACACCATTGTTGAATTGTGAAACTGGGTCCTCGGGACAAATTACAGACTACTGGGCCTACAGGCAATTATGGATTATTGGGCCTTCGGGCATTACGGATATTGGGCCCATGGGGCAATTACGGAATGTTTGCCATACGGCAAACATTGAACTACGGATTGACTTATGGACACTTTGGGTGGGGTAGTCTAGTGTAGTAGAGGCTGGAAAGCTGGATTACACTCTATTGGTGAACTTGACCGACACCTGACCGGGTCGGTGAGTAGAGAGTCACGGGTAGCTCCCGTTGACTTGGGTGTAATGCTAGTCACCTCCCCCTCAGACACTGGGCTTGTCACTAGATAGGAGATTGATTGATGCACCCCTTTTACCTTTGCTGATGCTATGGTGCAACCTGCTAAACTTCTTGTCACGATTAACTATTGCTGTACACACTACACTTGTCACGACTATTGCTGTACACACTACACTTGTCACGACTATTGCTACACTTGCCATGCTAGTTACTTTACACACCACACCTTGTTGTGTTTGCTACTTTGTGCACCACACTTCGCCTGCTCACTACTTTACACACTACACTACTCATGCTCACCGCTTTGCACACTACACATTGTTATGCCACTTGTTTCAACATGCTGCTATGTATAATCTTTTTGGAATCATAATGTGTCTCTTACCTTAAGCTTTGTAAACTATATTATCTTGCCGAGGGTCCTTTTATTACTAACGTTTTAAATCTTGCCGAGCGACCCTCGCTGACGTATATTTCCTTGTCTGTGAAATATACGTTAGGTTTTGAGCAGAGTTCACCGAAGAGTTCTTTTGGAGATTGAGCAGGAGGACCAAGAGAACCAGGAGCACGAGACCCACTGCTGAGGACGGCTTTATTTCGCAGCACTGCATTAAAAGTTTAATACTTGTTGTTGTATTCTTTCAGGTGTATTTTAAATTCCATGTAACTGTTGTACTGGCTATGCTAGGCCTTAATTCTTTGTGTACATGTAATCTGTAAAAGTTAAAGAATAATGATGACATCATTCTGTTGTTTCGATTGTTCGCAAGCAAGAACCTGACAAGTAGTCATACACATATGCTTATTGGGTTGGGGCTTCACCGCTCCAGCCCAAGCAGGCCCGCTCACGTCCTCGATCCCAAGTATAATGGGAAGCGGGGCGTGACAAGACCCCTATTTATATAGGCGGCTGACTGCTCCCCTTTACTCAAAATCCGATGTGGGACTAAATTTGGAGTTAATCAATTCAATTTAGTTTGTCTTTCACAAAGGCCAAACTTCCGTGAATTTTAACTCCCTCACCATTGAGCTTCATGATTGATACAACCTATCAATTCGAAGGGTGTTCAACGGTGAACGTATAGGAAAAAAATGGCGAGTCAATCGGAGTCCATTTGACCCTCCAATTGATCGCCCAAAGTTTAGCCCAAGGCAACATTTTCGCACAAAGGCTTTAGTTGCTAGGAGAAAAGATAGGGTTTCGGAAAACCCTTCCGTGGGGCCCACCACGTGGGCCCCACGTACACGCTGGCACGCTTTGACCGCCTGCATTTATGCGGGCAGGGCCCACCTGCCGCTCGCGCAAATGCGGGCGGCTTTTTTGCGACGAAGCGGGGCGGGCCCGCATCAAATGCGAATTGCGACGTTTCGCCCGCGTCGGCTGACGTAGGCATCAGCCTGCTGACTTTTGCGTCGGCTGAGTAGGCCTCGCTGACACGGGCTTCAACCTGCGTCAGCAGGCTGACGCATGCATCAGTGGGCCCAGGCGTGGGCCCCACCTTTAGATACCCCATGGGTATAATCTGGGTTTCTTTTGGGCTTTCACTATGGGCCTTCTATTTAACACTTTAAATAGACTTATAGGGCTCGTTTGAACTCCATTTTTGACGGGTTAGAACTTGCATTAAGAGCGGGATGAACCCGTCTTACCGGTAACCTTTTCCTTGCGTTTATTTCATTAAATATGGTCTTAAACAATTTAAGTCACATTTAACCTCGTTTTCATCATATGCAAATTAGTCCATATCTAAGCTTAAATTATCATTTGCATCAAATGCAATTTTATATCCCTTACATCAAATGAAAAATATTCTCCATAACTAATTTCTACCTATTACTAGACGAAGGTCGCACTCTGTGTGAGACCCTACAGCCTGACCCTTACAACATGTTGTGCTCGAAGCCCTATACGGTAGTGACCACGAGTAGTAGTTGCTGTCCCTGCTTCAGAATCATAATTATGTGGTTAACTCATCCACATGAGTATTGTCGGGACCACCCTGACTGTATCCATGATGAATTATGCAGTTTTAGTCTCTTCGTCTAAACCATGTCATGTAGATCAAGTCTAGGGTACGGTCAAACTGTCAACCCCAATAACTTGACTCCGGTTAGTTTTCATCGATCTTTAGTCAACTAATGTTGGACTTCTTCCAACATACTCTGATCAGAGATTTTACTAAAGACCGAACTAACTCTACGACACTAACTCACATTGACCGGGAGAGACGAATCCTCTCTTGGCTATTACTCTCCTCATACACTTCAAGTGACACTCAATCAAAGACCTTTCGACAGGCCTAGCCTCGAAGCTAGGTCAGTGATCTAAGTGGCACCGTTTACGCACATGTTCGTAAAATAACCTCAAGTCAAAAGACCAACTTGCCTATCATCACTAAGAGTTATCATTGACAGATTGGTCAATATAACCATATGATGACTCTTGTGGATCGTTCAGTGAACTCATTTTCTAATGAGCACATGTGTCTCGTCTTTGACTTTGCCAAGTCAAACGATCATGAGATCATCGCCACCGCTAAACGGTGAAGACTAAGACACAATGGTCTATCCGATGTTTCGATATGCTTGTCTCGAAACATCTTCGACCACGAACCCTTTTAGATTTATGCTACAGACGGTCAAACATTTCTCCATGATCGAACTACTCATCTCGATACATTTTTGACCTTGCATAAAGTCTTATGACTTTACCTAAGTTAATATCTAATGTTAACTACATTATAACATAACATAGATAAATTATTACCAAACAGCTTACTGTTATTTTGAACAAGATGTTTGGGCTATTCACACAGAGATAAATAGCCTCGAGGGCATCATCTCTCTACAGTATGGGCTCGGGGGTGAGCGCGTTCGACTCCGGACTGGTTGGGCACTGAAGGATAGCCTCGGTGCGACTGGATCTCCTTGACCTGAACAGATGAGAAAGCTCGTCAGGTGGTCGGACCTTGGTTCCAACAAGTCCTCTCCGATGTCTAAGTCAGAACAGATCTGAAGGATACTCGGCGGGATAGGTATGGCTCACGTAGAGGCTGATACCCGAGTTCTTGAGCCGAGCTGTGGAAAAGAATTATGAGGTGGAAGATAAGGTCGTTTAAGAGGAATACATCGGTGTCTTGGGTATCCAAAAAGTGATGATTTGCACGTTGTTTGTCATGCCATATTTAGCATTATACGTCTATTTTACTGAACACACGTGGTATTTCTACTTATGATACATGGGTAGGCATGATATAAGCGTAGACATTAATGTATGTAGCATAGTACAAGGGGAATTGGACCGTAATACGTAGCTAAGGGAAGTGAATGCGAAGTGTGAATGCGGGAGAAGTGCGAAAGACGTGGGTGCAAAACAACAGGAATGTGGTGGACGTGTGTGCGTGATGCATGTATGCATGTGTAGGCATGCATGAGTGTGTGTAGAGAAGCCATGCAAATGTGAAAGTGGTTAGGGGTCAATGGCAACCCCAGTAAATTTTTAGAAAGGCGAGGGGCAAAACGGTCATTTGGACTAAAACGGTTGTGCGTACATCCTAAAGTTGTGTGTGTGTGTAAAGTAATGGCAAACTTGTAAATACCTAGAATATGGATGGGTATTTTGGTCATTTAACTAAGTGCATGCTTATCTTAAGGAGCTTCTAGTGCTAGATTTTTTAAAGAGAGAACCTTCTCTCTTTTTCTTCTCTTTTCTTCTCCTTTCCCTTTTCATTTTCTTTCTTCCCTTTTCCCCTATAGGGCCGGCCACCCTAGTCCCCTTTTCTCTTCATTCTTCAACTCAAAAACCCTAATTTTAAATTCCAATTAGAAGGAATTCAAGCTTATTTCAAGAGAGAAGAAGTTGGAGAAGAAAGGAAGAGAAAGAAAGGAGAAAAATCAAGAATTTGGAGGTAGGATTCTAACTTGGATTTGGAATTCAATTAGGGTTTCATTTTATCATGTTTTTATACCATGTTTTATCAATATGAATTAGTGGTCATCAAATTAATATGCAAAAATTCAATTTTCATGGATTTCCCTTTGAAATTCTTAGCAAAGTGATCTCCTTTTGAAATTCAGAAATCGTGATGTCTGATTTTTCCTTGATTGTGGTTACTTTAGCTCGAATTAGGGTTCGAAAAAAATATTTGTTTATAGATCTTGAAGTTCTACCCCAAAATCATATAAATTTTGATATATATTCAATTTAGAAATTAGAAAAAATAAATCCATCTTTACAACATGTCTGTTTGATTTTCAATGTTGACACAATTTAGAAAAATTGGCCTAGAGACCTGCACACACAATGGAATTTCGTTTTCTTGGTCTTGTTGGAAATTTAACAAGTGTTTCTAAAAATTCAACAGAGTGCTTATATGTTGAATTTCGGGCTCCAAAATGCCCAAAATTGGCTTCCAATACAGACCCTGAAATCTGTCTGAAAAACAGATCTGACACACTCCACCAATTAATTCACCATAAATCATATACTTCATATTTGTGCATGAAATTTTATCTGTAAATCCATAACTGCCATATCTTCAACTTTAATTTATAAAGTTGTGTCAAATTCCCACGAGTAATGAATGAAATGAGTTAATGTTTATGGTTGTTCTTGCAATTCCAGCAAGTTGGAGTGCTAGTTGAATATTGAATCGTGTGGTGATGTTAATTTCCCCATCCCATTATGCATTGATGTTGTGCTAATGACGGAATGTTTAGTTACGCTATTGTTATTACATTTAAAAATGTGACAATGTTCGTTTTTATGGCGCCTGCCACGTGTTTGTTGAAATGCCCCAATGAATGTGAAGTTAAAGAAACAAGGAAATTGGGCCTATATTCTCTTGTATCAAGAACCCTGTTATAAATTGATGATGTTGGGGACATGTATGGCATGGATACACTATTATACATGAATGTGTATGTGATGTGATGAACGGCATGTCACGTGAGTGCATGACCTAGATTTCTATGTGATGATGCGATGACTGAGGGCATAGCACTTAGGTGCATGACCGTGTTGATGAAAGAAAGTTACTGAACGTGTACCATGCCACCATGATTCCTATAATGAAGCTTAAAATGCTTAATTGATGAATGAAAATGTCTCAATCCCCTCCAAAGGGGGTAAGTTAGCAAAACCCGGGGTTTAGGTGGGATTTGAGTAAATTGTGGATATGAGGCCTGGACTGTGAAGTTGGGAGATGATTATGTGACGTGTGGAGTTTATACCCACTCGCCTTTACCGGGAGTGGAGGGGATTTTTATACCCACTCGCCTTTACCGATAGTGGAGGGGAAGAGGGCATACGGAGGTTGTGATATGAGCCTCACTCCTGCCAGGGACGGGGGAGCTGAGAGGCCCGGCATACAGTGCCCGTGTCCACTGCGTCGTGTGCTATATTCACCCCAAATTTAGGGTGAAGTCTAGGTCCTGGTATCACACAGTTTACCCAAGTTCCAATTAACGCAATTATGAAATAATAAAATAAGAATTGTGTGTTACTTCTACTGCTGGCAGCACTTTCCCTTCCCTTTGCCTATTTCTTGGTGTCTCTGTGTCATGCCTTAGGCACTTGCACTTATCTTATTAGATATTAGTTGCTTGAACACTTGTGTTATTGTTATTATTATTATTATTATTATTCGTGCTAACCCTTTCTTGCAGTAACTCGACATTGGACCGCAGGTATGATTCCCTTGTTTTAGCTATTTAATTTTCATTATAACACTTAGTTTCATGCTCTATTTCTCTTGGCTTGCCTTGTGGATTGATAACCTTAGAATGGCGTTCCAAATCCAACTTGATTCCTACTGGGGCAACATTGACGTGCTCCTCCCTATTTTTCAGGTAGCAAGGATAGCTTGATTGGTGATGACTTGGAGTTGGGTTTCAGGGGGTAGTACTCGGTGTGAGCTGTAGCTTTGTAGAGTGACTTGGTTGTCTTGGGAGGTGGAGAGTGTTGGTGTACGTGAAATGATGTATCTTGACTATGTATGTAAATAAAAGGTGTTATATAAATTTGTTGTTGTTGTACATTGTTATTTATGGGTTGTTTGATATTTTAATGAAGTTACACTTGTACTATTCCAGCATGTACGCAGTGGCCTGCTCATTCAGTTTCTTCTTTCTCTCTCTTCCTCTCTCATCACCCTCACTCTTCAGGATACTTGAAAAAAATATTAAATGCCGGGTATTCTGGGGAACGGGGCGTGACAGTTTTTGGAGGCCCATGCAGGTCACCGCACTGCGATGTGCGTAAGGATAGTATATGTGATGCTTCAGTAAGTGATCGGGATACATTAGCCCTAAGGTGGGTAGTGTCTAGCCTTAGGACAGAGTCCTAATGACAAGAGCTCGAGGTATAAAGTTATCTGGGGGTCGTTTTAGACTCTTGGTTTGAGATCTGTATAGGAATACCAGTATGGTATGGCTATTGACTTGTGAAGTTGTGTGGTGTCCTTGTGTATGATGTATAGTTAGATTCATGTGCAAGTTACGTTAAATATACGTGCGTGGATCCTTAATGTAATGTATAACATATTGAATGTGTATGTACTTATATATTAAGATGTGGGCGGCATCTAGATATGTATAGAGCATGTTGATACATGTATATCCCCTTGTATCCCACCTCGGTAGATGCGGGTATACTAGATGTGTAGTGTCACTGATGATGGAATTATTTAATTGAGTATTGGCTGACTAAGAAGATATAGATTGAACTATATAGTTGAATAACTATATGAGGTGTATTGTTAGATGGGTGTATACGTATATGGTGTATATTATATGAGGTGTATACATATGTTGTTGAATGACTATATGCTAGCATATGATATTGCTTTAAATGTAAGACATATGAGACTTCAATGTATTACTCTCTCTGAGGGATAATTGTTGTAGTCATGTTAAATTATCAGTATTTGAGTGGGAAAAACAAGGATATTTCCCTACCAACATGTTGAGTGTGATGGATATGCGGATCGGTCATAAGCGGTACATGGGAGTGTACGTCAACGGTGATAAACGTATATGTCTATAATGAGTCATATAGGAGCACTGAGAGATATATATGTGTGTGTGTATGACCCTTGAAGACATGTATGTTTTGTGTGTGTGTGTGTGTGTGTGTGTGTGTGTGTGTGTGTGTGTGTGTGTGTGTGTGTGTGTGTACCTGACCCTTGTATGTGTGTTTGTATTTTCGGCTGTAGGCATGTATATGTGCCTAACTAGCCATTTGTTACTTATACTTGTATGCATGTGCCTTACATGTGTGTAAACCGTATAACATGTATGGGATGTGGTATATGAGCTTGTCCGTGTAATACGGTTGCTGCATAGCGAAGAATGGGTCTGTGGTGTACTTAGGTTGGTATGCCCTATGTGGCTTGGCCATATATAGTGTGTATGTAGTGATATAGCTAAGTAATGGACGTATGAATAATACAAGTAGTGCTCCAGGGTGTTTAGAGTAGATGTAACCTAATGTGGGTATGGGTGCTTAGACTCGTCCACCATAAGGTCAGGCGCTTAGCTCTGTACCGTGCCTAGTATGGGATAAGGATATAAGTATGATATGTAACGCATGTAAGATGTGATGGATATAAGGATTTGAGATTATATAGGGCGTGTATAAGTGGGATGGCTAATGGGTTGCACGGTTAAGTGGAGTTACGGTATATGTATATATGTGTGTATATGTTTACCCCGTAGAATGGTGTTTATAGGACCATTTGGATGCATGTGTAGTGCATACACCTTTCCGTATATAGTGACATGAGGGGGACCGTGTATTGGTAAATGAGATACTTGAATGTATGTAGGTGTGTTGTAGTAAGCGTGGTGTGATTGTGTATATATGTTGTTATTGTTGAATGTGTATTGGTGTATGTCTTATGAGTGGTTGTACATATATATGTACGTGAATGATCCCTATTCTGATATACATGTATCAGTATATGGATGTGTACGTATATGGGATATAGCTATCTACTGAATGTGTATGAATGTTGAAATACATTTATTTGTGTGTATACTAGTATGTTAGTAAGGGTGTGGACATATTGAATGTTAGGTATATAGTGGTATGGGTAGCTATCGACTGCCTGCTGGTATAGTTTGGGTAGTACGACTGTAAGGGTGTGTAATAGTAGAATATATATAGTATGTGTGTATGGATGTGTGTGTCCATACATGGGAATGTATGTGCATGGTTGCAAGGATCCTAATAAGTATATACACATGTTTGTGTGCATACTTACTATTAGAATAATAATCTGGTGTGTATGAGCAAACGGGTATTTGGCTATGTGTAGGCTTAGATATCTATGTATGGAATTGATTACCACTTCGTGTACATAATGCGTATGTACATATAATTGGGTCATATACAGTATCCGTGTGGTGTATTGGTTGATGTGTGTTACGAGGTGGAACTCGCGTACAATGAATTTGTATTATGGGGAACCAAGGGCACGGTGGTTATATGGAGAAGAAGGTTTAGGTAGGCTATTTTACAAGTGATTAGTGGGGTGAAGAAGTTGGACCCGTCGCCGGTGGTGATTACGGGGTCGAATCTCACCGGATGCAGCTGAGGGAGGTTGGATGACAGGAGGCCGAAGTTGACCTTGGTCAAGGGGCGAGCTTTCCTGCAGCACGAACAACTCGTCAGAAGGGCAGGGTTGGGGTTCAACCCTTAGCCCCTCTGATGCCTAAGTCAGTAATAGGACTTAAAATGGGGGCTAGACACGTCGGTCAGACTAACGGTGTGTCGACCGCACGTGGCGAGCTATAAGAGAGAGAACAAAGATATGGACAACCTTTGTTCTCGTGTGTGAATGATAGATTGAGAGAGAATTTTCCAACCCCCTCACCGTAAGGGGAGAGTGGGTATTTATACCTGTCGGGATATGACTAGGCAGGGCTGATCTGGCATGCTGACTAGACGTGCTGAGCTGGCTCGGTTGTCAGCGGAAGCTTCGGACAAGGATGTCTGGAACAGGGGTTCCTGACCTGCTTTTGTCAGGCGGCGCAACGGCCAAGGGGTGCTTTTGTCGGGATGTCAGGGCCGAAAGCGCTAACCGTCAGTCGGCTCAACCGTCAGGGGGTGCTTTGTCAGTCGGTCGGGTGACGTATGTGTCAGTTGTGTCCTTATCCTGGGTTGTTTGTCGTTGGCGACGAACTAAAGGTCGGGCTGTATCACTCTAGGCGCCACGGTTCACGGGAATCGGGCGGGTCGTTCGGACCGGGGGTTGTCCGGCCCGACCGCGCCCCCCGATCGATCACGGGCTATGGTTCGCCCGTACGGAAGGATGCGGCCGTGCCTATGTCAGTAGGCCCGGCGGCGCTACCCAGGCGTCCCCAAGCGCGCTACCCCCGGTGGGTCGAGCGGCTGTGGTTGTTCGCCTCGGCCGGGTCGGGGGACGCTGCAAGGCGCGCCCGTCTCCATATTGCCCCGTATTTTCGGGGTGGCGACCCTTTCATGAAGCGGAGAGTCCATGGGTCATGTGGGCGGATTCGGGTGGGACCCCTACGATCTTTAGGTCGTAACAATTGCCCCCGGCATCCGAGAGTGAGGCGGAAGCCCGGCTCGGCTCGGATGGCGTAACGCTGCCCCCCTACCCCCGACTTGGATAGGGATCCCTGCTCGGAGAGGGGGGGAAAGGGGGCGACGCCGCTCCCGTGGGATGTGTCCCGCAATAGCGGGATTGCGAGGTCTTATCCCGAGTGGTGCCGAGCGGGGCGTCGCCCTATTACGACGTGCCGTCGTATGTGGTTACTAAGTCGGGTTTGTAATTTCCGCGAGGCCTTGGCCGTTCCGCGCCCGGTGGACCGCCCCGTAGCCGTGCGCTTGGGCTCAAGGGGAGGGGTTCGTAAGGGGGGAGTGTTATTCATCAATTCTTATTTGGGGATCTAGATGATATTTACAACAATGGAGAAGATGGGGCCCCAACCGGCGGTTGGGACGGAGGGTTGTCCACCTTTGTTGTTCGCTCCGTCGGGAGGAGCAGATCCCTGCGTCGGGGCGGTCTTCCTTTATATCGACCGCCGAACTACTACTACCTCATTGTCCGGGGGCGTGCTGACACGCCGGGAACCAATGTTTGGTTTTTTTAATCAGGGGGTGCCGCCCTGAGGCGGTCTGCCCTTTGGGGGGGGCTGACCCTCGTTCGTCGGGGGGAACCTCCTCCTTTCCCTTTCCTCGCGTCCTCGCGTTCTGCCTTGCCGTCGTCGTGCTGGAGGGTTGCCCAGCCTTGTCGGGGATCCCGCACGCCGAGGGGGAATCCCGGGGGAGGCGGAGGATGAGGTGGCGGTGGCTGCACCGCTGGGAGAGCCGTTGGGGGTTTCCCCCCTGACACCCCGTAGGGATCGGCTGGGCGTTAATTGGGGTGTTGCGGCCCGCGGCTAGCCTTCTGGACCTGCCTTTTGATCCAGTAACGGGCAGGAGGAAAGCTGGCGGGCGGGGCCTCCCATGTGTAAGGGGAATATCCTGTTGGAGGTGGTGGGGCTATGTCGGTCATCGTGGGGGGAAGTGAGGTCCGTCGATGGCTATCGGCTTTCTTCGTAGCTCTGCAGGGCGTTTGGGGCCGTTTTATGCCCGGAGTGAGGGGATGCGAATCCCCTCTGTCTCTCTCTCCTTTTCTCCTGACCTCTGGAGGGGGGTATTTATAGCGAGATTCTGCGGAAGGGTTTTTCCTGGGTAATGTGGGGGATTAGTGCCATTAATGGGCTCCGCGGAATCATGCGCTTTGGGAATCGCTTTTCCCTGGCGGTATCCGGCACGGGTTGTCTGCTCTGGCCTCTCGGGGGGCGTGTTGCTGCTGATGGTGTGTTGTCCAAGCGTCCTTTCGTTATGTCAAGTCGCATCGTGGCGCTGCTTCGACAAGACAGGGCCGCTGCCTTATTTGGACCGGGCGCCGATTTCGAGGCCTTTGCCTTGCGACCGGTCCGTTCCCGGTCACGTGTCTTGGCTTCTTGCGTGAGTTACACGATCACCAATTATGCCCCCAACATTCCCGTGCCTGAGATCGCGAGGTCTGGGGGAAGGGGATGTTGACGGCTTGTGTTGCCTTTGGGCGGGGCGGGGGGGGTCGACGAAGGGGTTCGGGATGAGACACGCTGTCCTATCATGATTTGATCTCGGGCCGAACCGGTTACGTAGGGCGAGCCCCAGTGCACCTCTTTCCCCTTTGAGGGAAAGTTATCGGTGACCTTCAGGGAGCGGGGGGGGGGGGGGGGGGGGGGGGGGGGCTGGCTTCGAAGCGTAGTATCGCGGGGTTCGAGCTGCGGGCGTAGACTTCCTAGGCGTCCTAAGCCAGTTAGGCGGGGGGGGGGGGGGGGGCGGCGCGTTGCTCGCCCGGCACTTGGCGGGGGGATAGCTACACGCTACGGTATTCTCCGAAAAATCTACACGCTATGGAATTCTCCGAAAAATCTACACGCTATGGAATTCTCCGAAAAATCTGAGCGTATAAGGATGAGCGTTTTCATTTAAATTTATAAGCGCTGATCTATAGCTTGTACAGGAGTTCTTAGTTTATCGCCAGTTGTGGGGTCAGATCCGGCTCGAGGAGGGGCTATAGAGCTGTCCTCGCCCGTGGTTTAATGACCTCTGGATCCAGTGGTCACTTTGGGCCGGGTGGCCCCCTTTTTAACTCAAATCGTTCTCGGCGCGGAGGCGAGTGGCCGCCTTCTGGGCTGAAGTGTTGCAAGGTCTCCTTGGCCCGAGGGGGGATCTTGCCGATCGGGCCGCCTCCCCTCCATTGCTTTGTCATCTCCCTCCACGGACTGGGTAAAGTTTCCTCGGTTCGGTAGAGGCACTGAGAAGGGGAATCACCAGGGAAGCCGTCTTTCTGGGGCTTGTGTCTTGGGGAGGTTCTTGAGGATCGGGCCGCCCCTCCCCCCCATGCCTCGCTGCTTCGGTTTGAGGGTGGGGTTCGGGGCCCGATTGTGCAGGGGCGGGCTGACACGCCATGACTTGCCTTTTGGGCTCGTCAGGGATGCAGCCTTTCCGAGGTCCTCGCCCGGAGGTCGACGGCGAGGAGGTACTGGCCGGCGAGCACTGGGGGCTCTCGCCTGTCCAGCCGGCGAAGATCGGATGCGAACCTTTCTCCGACTCGTCCTTGTTTAGGGCGGACGGAGGCGTGAAAGGCGGATTTCCCTTGTGTAAGTGGAATATCCTGTTTGCGATCCGTTTGTAAGAGGAATATCCTGTCGGAGTTGCCGGAGGTGCGGGAACCGCTGCCCTGGGCGGTGGGAGCCACTGATGGCCGGTGACTTCTCTTTTGTTAGGGCGTTGTATCCCGGCCAATTTCCCAGTGGGTGGGGGGGTCAAGTGGCGGTTTCTCATGCCTTCCGACTCTTGGTTCTCTTTCTTTCGGAGGGGTGAGTGGCGTCTTTATAGGGGGATCTCGCTGACGGTTTCTCCCATATTTATTGCGCTGAGCTGTCCTTATTAATGGGCTCCTCGAATTCACGCCCGTGGGAAACCGCTTTTGCCAGGTGGCTCTTACGGGTCCTCTTTTGGAGTGTATCATTAATGGCGGCGTATTTCTCGAGCGTCCTTTCGTTTCGTCGAGTCATATCGGGGCAGCCTACCCGGGGACTGACGCAATTTCGTCCCGGTTTGTGTGCCTCTGCCTTCTTTTGGTTTTTCGAGGGTCACGGGCGCATGGTCCTTCTTTGGTTTGGGTGGCTAGGGTTGGCCCTGCCCCAGAGGTCTTGAGGGGGGGAGCGGGCGCGTAGCCCGGCCCGTGCCCTTCTCTGGTTTGGGTGGCTAGGGTTGGCCCTGCCCCAGAGGTCTTGAGGGGGGGGAGCGGGCGCGTAGCCCGGCCCGTGCCCTTCTCTGGTTTGGGTGGCGAGGGTTGGCCCTGCCCCAGAGGTCTCGAGGGGGGGAGCGGGCGCGTAGCCCGGCCCGTGCCCTTCTCTGGTTTGGGTGGCTAGGGTTGGCCCTGCCCCAGAAGTCTTAAGGGGGGGAGCGAGCGCGTAGCCCGGCTCGTGCCCTTCTCTGGTTTGGGTGGCGAGGGTTGGCCCTGCCCCAGAGGTCTTGAGGGGGGGAGCGGGCGCGTAGCCCGGCCCGTGCCCTTCTCTGGTTTGGGTGGCGAGGGTTGGCCCTGCCCCAGAGGTCTTGAGGGGGGAGCGGGCGCGTAGCCCGGCTCGTGCCCTTCTCTGGTTTGGGTGGCGAGGGTTGGCCCTGCCCCAGAGGTCTGGAGGGGGGAGCGGGCGCGTAGCCCGGCCCGTGCCCTTCTCTGGTTTGGGTGGCTAGGGTTGGCCCTGCCCCAGAGGTCTTGAGGGGGGGAGCGGGCGCGTAGCCCAGCCCGTGCCCTTCTCTGGTTTGGGTGTCGAGGGTTGGCCCTGCCCCAGAGGTCTTGAGGGGGGGAGCGAGCGCGTAGCCTGGCCCGTGCCCTTCTCTGGTTTGGGTGGCGAGGGTTGGCCCTGCCCCAGAGGTCTTGAGGGGGGGGGGGGAGCGGGCGCGTAGCCCGGCCCGTGCCCTTCTTTGGTTTGAGTGGCTAGGGTTTGCCCTGCCCCAAAGGTCTTGAGGGGGGGAGCGGGCGCGTAGCCCGGCCCGTGCCCTTCTCTGGTTTGGGTGGCGAGGATTGGCCCTGCCCCAGAGGTCTTGAGGGGGGGGGGGAGCGGGCGCGTAGCCCGGCCCGTGCCCTTCTCTGGTTTGGGTGGCGAGGGTTGGCCCTGCCCCAGAGGTCTTGAGGGGGGAGCGGGCGCGTAGCCCGGCCCGTGCCCTTCTCTGGTTTGGGTGGCGAGGGTTGGCCCTGCCCCAGAGGTCTTGAGGGGGGAGCGGGCGCGTAGCCCGGCCCGTGCCCTTCTCTGGTTTGGGTGGCGAGGGTTGGCCCTGCCCCAGAGGTCTTGAGGGGGGAGCGGGCGCGTAGCCCGGCCCATGCCCTTCTCTGGTTTGGGTGGCGAGGGTTGGCCCTGCCCCAGAGGTCTTGAGGGGGGAGCGGGCGCGTAGCCCGGCCCGTACCCTTCTCTGGTTTGGGTGGCGAGGGTTGGCCCTGCCCCAGAGGTCTTGAGGGGGGGAGCGGGCGCGTAGCCCGGCCCGTGCCCTCTCTGGTTTGGGTGGCGAGGGTTGGCCCTGCCCCAGAGGTCTGGAGGGGGGAGCAGGCGCGTAGCCCGGCCCGTGCCCTTCTCTGGTTTGGGTGGCTAGGGTTGGCCCTGCCCCAGAGGTCTTGAGGGGGGGGGGAGCGGGCGCGTAGCCCGGCCCGTGCCCTTCTCTGGTTTGGTTGGCGAGGGTTGGCCCTGCCCCAGAGGTCTTGAGGGGGGGAGCGGGCGCGTAACCCGGCCCGTGCCCTTCTCTGGTTTGGGTGGCGAGGGTTGGCCCTGCCCCAGAGGTCTTGAGGGGGGGAGCGGGCACGTAGCCCGGCCCGTGCCCTTCTCTGGTTTGGGTGGCTAGGGTTGGCCCTGACCCAGAGGTCTTGAGGGGGGAGCGGGTGATTTGGGTTCAATATTGCGTATTTGACCCCCCATTTAGCCCTATTTTGTGCTCATGTGATGCTATATTGGTCTCTAGTACATACGTATTTTCTACACATTTATTTAATAGAGAAAACACACTATTTGAGCACAAAACAGCATTTAACGACGCATTTCTGCACTTTATATATTTTTCCTAGCTTGGTCTCGATCTCACGATTCCAACGACTATTTATTTGTATTTTTCTGAGATCTGTGCTAATTACTGTGAATTTTTGAATGCAGAATACCATTTAATGGGGGAAATACGCAAGTAAATACAGATATACGGTCGACGCTCGAATCTCAAAGGCCACGTGGCGTAATCCTAACGGCTGTCGCTCCATCGGACAGCTCCCAGTAAGCGGTCGACGCGGCCTCGTTTCGACCGTCTGATTTCGATCGAACGGCCACGAAACACTCCGCAAGACGAAGCGGCAACGGAGATTTGAGGGGGTACGTGGCGCGCATCCAAGCGTCTGCAGCGTGAATGGACGGCGGCGATGGCCTCTGCTTCGAAACGAAATCGAATCCGCAGGCGGTGACGTGGCGCTTTCCGGAGCGTAGGATCGCGAGCGAACGGCCGCGATCGGCGCGAAGCGGCGAACGAAGCGACGGCAAATCTTGGCGACGTGGCGATATCACATCCATTGAATGCAGATCGAACGGCGAAGAAACGTTCCGAGTTGGGTTCGGATGCGAATGAAGAAGCGGGTCTGATAACGGTGGACACGCGTCGCTCCCACGAGCGATCCCGCAACAATCAACGGCTAGGAATTGCCCCGCTCGAGATCTACGGCGTGGATTGAGTCGGGTGCGATATTTGTGCGGGTTTGAACCCGTTAAACCCAATAAACCCGCAATCTTATTATTTAAGCGTATTCTAGGGTTTTTGGGCGTATAATTGGCGTATTGGAGCACTTAGGAGCCGTATTTTCTTCTGCAAAAATTCTGTAAAATTCCAGAGCCTATTTTCTTATTTCCAGAGAGTTTTGAAGACTTTTCAGAGAGAATTGGTGATATTTTCTTCAACTTTAGCTCGTATTTGGGTGTTTTAGCTTGTATTTTGCCCTTAAACTTCCGTATTTTGCTAATAAACTTATGAATTCTGATCTGAAATTTGTGTATTTCTGCACCATGAGTAGCTAAATATTTTATGTGCATGGTATGGAGTAATTAGGTGATGTGAATCGTATTCATTGGTTGTATTATTGCGCTTAATCGCTATATTTGCTAAAGTTTAATCGTCGCTCTTAAATCTATTTTTTCATATTCCAAAAGAATTGATCTAGTAGATGATCACCCCACAAGGGTGAGATTTGATCTCTCCAAAAGAGAGCTTCATACTTCATACGTACGTTTACAACTTTAGAGATATACTATTAGAATTGATGCGTTAACTCCCAAAAGGACATCTTCCAACGATTCGCTCCCAAAAGGAGGCTTCGTTGCGTTATATTTGATCAACCAAAGCTTACGATTCGCTGATCCTAATGAACCCATGCCATGTACATGCCTTTTATATCTATTTTTCACAAACTAGATTTCGTTGTTTGCATTGATCGTACATAACAATCCCATCACCACACACTTTTCATACCACTTTCACCATCACTATTAAAGTGCTTAGATTTTATTCGTAGTTACTCTATTTGATTTGGACTTGTGGTTTCAACAGATTCTCCCGAGGATTCGACATCTGGACTCCCAGATTTTACTACTTGAACGGACTCTTACGCTTGAGAGAAGCACCTTTCGGAGCCCACCAAGTTTTTGGCGCCGTTGCCGGGGAGAACGGTTTGTTACTACGGTTTAACTCATTCAGAGGACCTTCTGTGAGATCCTTCCACTTTATTGTATATAAACTTTTGTTTGCTTTCATAAAAAAAAATATTTGTGCTAGTTTATGTGGCATAGGACTCTTAGGACACATAGGTTGACTCGACGTTTTGATATGGCTAATAATAATATGGATGAAAATTTTAGCAACAATAACGAGAATAATGTGCAACCTGGAGTGCCTAGGACTTTAAAAGATTTACTCAGACCCACTAGGACTAGCACTGCTTCATGCTTTGTTTTACCTAACGATGCAAATTCTTTCAATTTTAAACCTGGGGTGATCCAACTCTTACCCACCTTTCATGGGTTAGACAAGAAAAATCCATATCTTCATATTAAAGGATTTGAGGAGGTATGCTTGACATGGTTTGATGGGAAAACTAGCGAGGATACGGTATATCTTAAACTGTTCCCATTTTCATTGAAAGACAAAGCTAAGAATTGGTTGAATGCATTGCCATCATGCTCTATTACTACATGGATTGATTTGCAGGCTGAATTTCTAAAGAAGTTTTTTCCTATTCACAGGACGCAGGGACTGAAGCGGCAGATTATGAACTTTGCCCAGAAAAGCGAGGAAACATTCTACCAGGCATTTGAAAGGTTCAATGAGTTGCTGCTCGCATGCCCGCACAATGGCTTCGACAAAAGCAGGATTATTGGCTTCTTCTACGATGGACTGCAGCCGCAAATGAAGCAATTTGTAGAGATGATGTGCAATGGAGGATTCTTTGATAAAGAGCCAGATGAAGCTTGGACGTACCTGGAGGAGATAGCAGAAAATGCGCAGACATGGGACACCACTTCAGACTACGAGAGAGGAGGCCATTCTGCACCATCCCAGCCTACGCGAGGAGTGGCTTATAATTTGAAGCAAGAGGACGCGTTGGAGGCAAAGATGGAGGCCATGATCTCAAACAAGCTTCATGCAATGAATTTGAAAGAGGCCAAGGCAGTTGAGATAGAGCAGATTTGCGCACTTTGCGACGTCAGTGGCCATGACACCAGTGCATGCCCCACACTTCCAGCCTTGAAGAGCATGCTAGGAAATCCTACTGGGGTGAATCAAGTTTCTTCGAACTACCAGAACTTCAATTCCAACAAGGGGTGGCGCAACAATCCAAACTTGAACTGGGGCCCCAATCAGCAGACTCAGCAGCAGCAGGCTCCCCCTCAGTTCTGACAACCTCAATACAACAACAACAACAACTATCAAGGTGGGAACCAGAGGAGGGACCATGAGCCAGTGCAACAACAACAGATGCAACCATTTGGCGATGCGCTTCAGCAGCTTATCCAATTGCAACAAGCTCAGATGCAGCAGCAGCAGGCTCAATTTCAGGCTCAGCAGACTCAGAATCAGCAGATGAGCGAGAGCTTGGTGAGGCTTACAGCGACATTAGAAAAAGGTAAGCTTCCATCTCAGTCAATTCCAAATCCTAATATGGGCCCATCTTATTCTGCAGGAAATAATATGAAGCCTTGCCAAGCGGTGTCCACTTTGAGGAGTGGAAAAGAGATTCAGAAGCCTGATCCACCGAGCAAACAAGCTGAGCAGGAAGAGGAAATTCAGATCCAAAAGGAGGGAATCAAAGAACAAGAGGAGGTGCAGGAAGAGAGCACGGACGTGGGTGTGATCGAAAGCGTCATTAAAGAGAAGGAACCCGCAGCATATGTACCTGCAGCACCATACCCTCATCGGCTACTTCAGAAAAGCAAAGATAAGTATCAAACTGAGATTCGAGAAATTTTTCAGAAGTGCCAGATCAATATTCCATTGCTTGATGCTATTAATCAAATACCTGCCTATGCTAAATTTCTGAAAGATTTGTGCACTGTTAAAAGAAAGTTAAATGTGAAAAAGAAAGCATTCCTGACTGAACAGGTTAGCTCTATTGTGCAACAAAATACACCACCTAAATTTAGAGACCCTGGATCACCCATCATCACTTGCACCATTGGCACTAAGAAAATTGGAAATGCTTTATTGGATTTAGGATCTAGTGTCAATATATTGCCATATCCTATTTTTGTGCAGCTTGGGTTAGGACAGCTAAAGCCTACATCTGTTATATTGCAACTAGCTGATAGATCTATTAAAGTTCCAAAGGGATGCATTGAGGATGTCCTCGTTCAGGTGGACAAATTTTATTACCCCGCGGACTTTATAGTTCTAGACATCCAGGGACCCCAAACTGCCAATGCTACTCCTATCATCCTAGGTAGACCATTCCTAGCGACATACAATGCTTTAATAAATTGTAGAGATGGTCAACTGAAACTAACTTTTGGCAACATGACTTTGGACTTGAATATTTTCAATACTTGCAAGTTGCCACATGTGGATGATGAGATTGAGAGGGTGCATATGATTGATTCGTTGGTGGATGATTATATTCGTTCTGAATTTTCTGATGATGCTTCTATTGTTGAGACTTTTATTGGTGATTCTGATGACACATCTTTTGTGCAGGAGAACGTGAAGGAGCTCAATGCAATATGGGAGCCTAGGTTTGAGGCTTTGCCACCTAATGCATCAATTCAAATTTCATCTGAGGTGGAGGATCCAAAGCCAGAGTTGAAGCCACTTCCTGACTACCTTAAGTACGCTTTTCTTGGAGATGAAAACAGCTTCCCTGTGGTAATATCTTCTAAACTTTCTTTAGAGCAGGAAAGCTCTTTACTTGATGTGCTGAGGAAACATAGAGGTGCTATTGGTTGGTCCATTGCTGACATTAAAGGTATAAGCCCTATTGTATGCATGCATCATATTTATTTAGAGGATGACGCCAAACCCACTAGAGAAATGCAACGTAGGTTAAATCTAACATTAAAAGAAGTGGTTAACGGCGAGGTATTAAAATTATTGGATGCAGGCATTATATATCCTATTTCTGACAGCAAGTGGGTTAGCCCTACACAGGTTGTTCCTAAAAAGTCTGGCCTCGCCGTGGTTAAAAATGAGAATAATGAGCTTATCCCAGTTAGAGCCACCACATGTTGGAGGATGTGTATAGACTATAGGAAGTTGAATTCTAGAACTAGAAAAGATCATTTCCCTCTTCCATTTCTTGACCAAATTTTGGAGAGGGTGGCTGGACATGAATATTATTGCTTTCTAGACGGTTATTCAGGTTATTACCAGATTGAGATTGCACCTGAGGACCAGGAAAAGACCACTTTTACCTGTCCCTTTGGTACTTTTGCATTTAAACGAATGCCGTTTGGTTTATGTAATGCTCCAGCTACTTTTCAGCGATGCATGCTCAGTATTTTTGATGATATGGTTGAGAAAATTGTTGAGGTATTTATGGATGATTTTTCAGTATATGGTAGCTCTTTTCATGATTGTTTAGCTAACTTGGCTCTTGTTCTCGACATGTGCATTGAAAAGAACCTCCTATTGAATTGGGAGAAGTGTCATTTTATGACCACAGAGGGACTTGTCCTAGGTCACCTGGTTTCTAAAGATGGTATACAGGTAGACAGAGCCAAGGTAGCAGTAATTGAGAAGCTACCAAGTCCTAAATGCGTGAAGGACATCAGATCATTTTTGGGACATGCAGGATTTTATAGGCGGTTCATCAAAGATTTTAGCGCTATATCTCGCCCTCTTTGCAACTTACTTACTTTAAATGTGGACTTTATTTGGACACCTGAGTGTCAACTTTCTTTTGAAACTTTAAAGAAGTTGCTGATTTCTGCTCCTATTTTACAGGTGCCAGACTGGTCCCTACCATTTGAAATAATGTGTGACGCAAGCAATTACGCAGTTGGTGCAGTCCTAGGCCAAAGAAAAGACAAAGTTCCAGTGGTGATTTACTACGCTAGCAAAACACTAAATGACGCTCAGAGGAATTATACGACCACAGAGAAGGAGTTGCTTGCTGTAGTATTCGCGTTGGAAAAATTCAGGAGCTATATTTTGGGATCACCAATTTTGATTTATACTGATCACTCTGCTTTAAAATATTTATTGTCTAAAAAAGATGCTAAGCCTCGATTGATACGATGGATTTTATTGTTGCAGGAGTTCAATGTCACAATTAAGGACAAGAAAGGCGTGGAGAATCAAGTAGCTGACCATTTATCACGATTGACAGTAGGCCTTGATTCAGCAGATGTGCCTTTGAAGGACTCCTTTCCCGACGAGCATCTTTTTAGCGTGTCCACCTCTCTATGGTATGCTGATATCGTTAATTATCTGGTAACTGGTAAGACCCCTGACACTTGGTCTCTTCAAGACTTTAAACGGTTCAAGTATGAGGTAAAATATTTCTTCTTTGATGATCCGTACTTATATAAATATTGTAGTGACCAAATTGTTAGGAGATGCATTCCTGATCATGAAATAACCAGTGTGATACAATTTTGCCATGATGGAGTATGTGGTGGACACTTTTCAGCGAACAAAACTGTGGCAAAAATCTCGCAATGTGGCTTTTATTGGCCAACTATGTTTAAAGATACGTTTCATTATTGCAAGACTTGTGCTGCATGCCAACAATTAGGGGGTATTACTAAACGTAACATGATACCTTTAAACCCCATTTTGGAAATTGAAATATTTGATTGTTGGGGCATAGACTTCATGGGACCTTTCCCACCTTCATTTGGATATTCTTATATTTTGGTTTGTATTGATTATGTTTCTAAATGGGTGGACGCTATTCCTTGCAGGTCGAACGACACTTCCGTTGTGCTTAAGTTCCTCAAAGAGAACATTTTCTCTAGGTTTGGAGTGCCAAAGGCCTTGATCAGTGATGGAGGGTCTCATTTTTGCAACCGCATGTTCGCTACATTAATGAAGAGGTTTGGGGTCACACATAAAGTTTCTACTCCGTATCACCCCCAAACCAATGGCCAAGCAGAGTTGGCAAATAGAGAGATCAAAGGAATTCTGCAGAAAACGGTGAATCCATCAAGGAAAGATTGGAGCTTGCGCTTACCTGAAGCGTTGTGGGCCTACAGGACGGCCTACAAAACAATTTTGGGGATGTCACCATACCGTCTTGTATTTGGGAAGTCTTGTCACTTACCTGTTGAGATAGAGTATAGATCTTATTGGGCTATAAAGAAAATGAATTTTGATACTGATGTCTCTTTTTCTTCTCGCAGGTTACAATTGTTGGAGTTGGAGGAGTTGAGGAGAAATGCGTACGACAACTCTAAAATATCAAAAGAGAGGATGAAATCCGTCCACGACATGATGATCTTGAGGAGGGAGTTCACCCCAGGCCAAAAAGTATTGCTATACAATTCCAGGCTACACATCTTCCCTGGGAAGCTTCGCTCTAGGTGGTATGGACCTTTCGTCGTCAAAGAAGTTTTCCCACATGGCGCTGTGCTCTTACTTAATGAAAAAGACGGAAGTGAGTTCAAGGTGAATGGCCAACGATTGAAGCATTTTCACGAGCCTTGGACCAAGGAAGCGAGCACCATGGATCTCACAGACCCACCTTCGGGTGGGAACTAATCAGGTGTGTTCTTTCCATGATTCCCTCTTCCTTACATTGAGGACAATGTCTATTTTTAGTTAGGGGGAGGGTATAACTTTTAGGATTTTTATTTTTATTTATTTTTTCTTTTGTTTTTCTTTTATGGTTTTCTTTTTTTAGTTCCCTTTTTGCATTGAAAAAAAAATTTGAGTTAAGAAATATCACCAAAGTCTATCTTTACCTCGAAATGACCCTCATGTGATGAAATTTCTCGATATTTATTCACCACCGTACACTCGTGATTTATTTTCCCCACCACTATTATTCAACATTTCAATCTCATTTTACCTGAATTTGAGTGCTTGTGGTGAGTTTCTTTTTATACATCTCAATGGCAAGTTACTTGATGACTTAATGAATCTAAAAATTATGGATTAGCAAGTGGTATGCTCTCATTGGAACACACCAAAGTTCATGCACCAATAATTCATAAATTAACTGGAGCATCGTTCTTTATCTCGCATTCATTGTCATTTGCATGCTTGGTGTGACTTTGGGTAGAAAAACGTACCACGTCATTTGAAATGATTAGGATACCCATTCTTGTGAAAAATTAAAGAAGAGGAAGTTATCGTGCCACGTTGTTTATGCACACACAAAAGAAGAAAAATTGAGATGAATGAGGAAGAAAAAATGTGCTATTAAAGAAATAACTTGGTTGGCTCGAGTAGTACAGTCCGAGGGGCCCTTCTTGGCCTAATGCCCTATGATCGTCTGATTTGGGAGCCATTGACCGGAACCTCAATTATTTGATGGAGCGATCCAAGTTATACACTTTTCCGCGAATGTTGCTTGATGCGCGTTACGCGGAACTATGGAGAAAAGAGAAAGAAAATAGAGAATAAGTGTGCATGATTAGCGAGGCAAGAGAACTTCCAAAGCTTAAAGAAAACGCAAGATGTGGTGTGAGTTCCTATGAATAGAGATTGACGTGTGTATGTCTTGATACCATCCTACTTTTGATGCTTGCTTTGCATGAACCATCTACGCTCCAAGTTAAAATATTTGATTGAACGGTGTGGGCCATTGATTTTGCGTACTATGAGCTATGAAGTAATTGATAGTGAATTTGAGTCTATTTTATAACCATTTGAGATGCTTGACTTTCATTTTTGAAAACCCACAAGTACCATTACTTGATGAGTTTGAAATATTGATATTAGTGTTTGGTTATCTCTTTTGTCGTTGTAGTATGGTGGTGAATGATTTGAGATCTGATAAGGTGATCTAGGCGTATTTTTAATCGCTCTCTTTGCTAGAGACTAGCAAAACGCTAGTTGGGGGGTGTGATTTGGGTTCAATATTGCGTATTTGACCCCCCATTTAGCCCTATTTTGTGCTCATGTGATGCTATATTGGTCTCTAGTACATACGTATTTTCTACACATTTATTTAATAGAGAAAACACATTATTTGAGCACAAAACAGCATTTAACGATGCATTTCTGCACTTTATATATTTTTTCTAGCTTGGTCTCGATCTCACGATTCCAACGACTATTTATTTGTATTTTTCTGAGATCTGTGCTAATTACTGTGAATTTTTGAATGCAGAATACCATTTAATGGGGGAAATACGCAAGTAAATACAGATATACGGTCGACGCTCGAATCTCAAAGGCCACGTGGCGTAATCCTAACGGCTGCCGCTCCATCGGACAGCTCCCAGTAAGCGGTCGACGCGGCCTCGTTTCGACCGTCCGATTTCGATCGAACGGCCACGAAACACTCCGCAAGACGAAGCGGCAACGGAGATTAGAGGGGGTACGTGGCGCGCATCCAAGCGTCTGCAGCGTGAATGGACGGCGACGATGGCCTCCGCTTCGAAACGAAATCGAATCCGCAGGCGGTGACGTGGCGCTTTCCGGAGCGTAGGATCGCGATCGAACGGCCGCGATCGGCGCGAAGCGGCGAACGAAGCGACGGCAAATCTTGGCGACGTGGCGATATCACGTCCATTGAATGCAGATCGAACGGCGAAGAAACGTTCCGAGTTGGGTTCGGATGCGAATGAAGAAGCGGGTCCGATAACGGTGGACACGCGTCGCTCCCACGAGCGATCCCGCAACGATCAACGGCTAGGAATTGCCCCGCTCGAGATCTACGGCGTGGATTGAGCCGGGTGCGATATTTGTGCGGGTTTGAACCCGTTAAGCCCAATAAACCCGTAATCTTATTATTTAAGCGTATTCTAGGGTTTTTGGGCGTATAATTGGCGTATTGGAGCACTTAGGAGCCGTATTTTCTTCTGCAAAAATTCTGTAAAATTCCAGAGCCTATTTTCTTATTTCCAGAGAGTTTTGAAGACTTTTCAAAGAGAATTGGTGATATTTTCTTCAACTCTAGCTCGTATTTGGGTGTTTTAGCTTGTATTTTGCCCTTAAACTTCCGTATTTTGCTAATAAACTTATGAATTCTGATCTGAAATTTGTGTATTTCTGCACCATGAGTAGCTAAATATTTTATGTACATGGTCTGGAGTAATTAGGTGATGTGAATCGTATTCATTGGTTGTATTATTGCGCTTAATCGCTATATTTGCTAAAGTTTAATCGTCGCTCTTAAATCTATTTTTTCATATTCCAAAAGAATTGATCTAGTAGATAATCACCCCACAAGGGTGAGATTTGATCTCTCCAAAAGAGAGCTTCATACTTCATACGTACGTTTACAACTTTAGCGATATACTATTAGAATTGATGCGTTAACTCCCAAAAGGACATCTTCCGACGATTCGCTCCCAAAAGGAGGCTTCGTTGCGTTATATTTGATCAACCAAAGCTTACGATTCGCTGATCCTAATGAACCCATGCCATGTACATGCCTTTTATATCTATTTTTCACAAACTAGATTTCGTTGTTTGCATTGATCGTACGTAACAATCCCATCACCACACACTTTTCATACCACTTTCACCATCACTATTAAAGTGCTTAGATTTTATTCGTAGTTACTCTATTTGATTTGGACTTGTGGTTTCAACAGATTCTCCCGAGGATTCGACATCTGGACTCCCATATTTTACTACTTGAACGGACTCTTACGCTTGAGAGAAGCACCTTTCGGAGCCCACCAGCGGGCGCGTAGCCCGGCCCGTGCCCTTCTCTGGTTTGGGTGGCGAGGGTTGGCCCTGCCCCAGAGGTCTTGAGGGGGGGAGCGGGCGCGTAGCCCGGCCCGTGCCCTTCTCTGGTTTGGGTGGCTAGGGTTGGCCCTGCCCCAGAGGTTCGGAGGTTTTTGCGAACTGCAAAACTTGTGTAGGAACAACAATGTTGGGAAAAACGGGTAGATGTGTATATTGCGCGTAAAAAGGAAAAAATCACAACTATTGGTAGAATTTTAGCAGATGCTTTGCATTCCAAGGGTGGGCCAGTTCGCTCCCTTCGGGGGTAGCCAGGATGTACGTGGCTGGTCCGACAATATCGACGACCGTGTAGGGCCCTTCCCATTTAGCGGCCAGCTTTCCCCGCTGTGCAATCTCGGGGCGGAAGGTGGCATCTCGGATGACCAAATTGCCGATCCTAAAAGTCCGCGGTTTCACCCGGGAGTCGTAATACCGTGCCATCCTCTGGCTGTGTTTGACGAGGCTAGTCAGGGCCCGGTCTCTTACCTCATCTATCAACTCAAGACTGAGGCCGAGTCCTTCCCCGTTGATTTCTTCGTTGAAGAGCTTTAGCCGGAGTGTCTCCTCGCCGATTTCCATAGGAACGACCGCCTCCGATCCGTATGCTAGCATGAAGGGACTTTCTCCGGTCGAGGCCTTGTGGGTGGTACGATAGGACCATAGGATCCCTGGCAGCTCGTCGACCCATGCCCCCAGGGCAGCGTCCACCTTCTTCTTCATTGGGTTCAAGATACATTTGTTCGCGGCCTCCGCCATTCCGTTGCACTGTGGGTGGGCGACTGACGCAAACTGGAGTTTGATCCCCCAGCCCGAGCAGAAGTCGCGGAAGCCTTCACAATCGAATTGCTTTCCGTTATCCGTGACTATAGAGCGGGGAATCCCGAAGCGGCATATGATGGATTGCCAGATGAAGCCCTTCATGTCCGTCCACACGATTCGCGCCAGCGGCTCTGCTTCGACCCATTTTGTGAAGTAGTCCACGGCGACGACTAGATATTTCCTTCCCCCGGAGGCCTTTGGGAAAGGCCCCAGGATGTCGAGTCCCCACTTGGCGAAGGGGATCGGGCTCACGATGGGCATCAGGTTGGCCGGAGGTGCAGTCGTCCGTCGGCAGAACTTCTGGCACGCCTCGCATTTTTTGACGTACTGTACTGCATCTCGGATCATCGTCGGCCAGTAGTATCCTTGGCGCATTATTTTGTGGGCGATGGTGCGCCCGCCATGGTGGTTTCCGCAGAAGCCTTCGTGTACCTCGCGGATGACTTGCTCAGCCTGCTCCGGGCCCAAGCATTTCAGGTAGGGCAGGACGTCGAAATTGGCGCGGCGGCGGCGGTACAGCACTCTGTCGAGGAGCACGAATGACAGGGCCCGCCTTTCCACCTGTTTAGCCAGCATCCGCTCCTCAGGTAGTTCCCCCGTCTCTAAGTACTTCATAATGGGGGTCATCCATGACGTTATCGTGCCCATGCACATCAGTTCTCCTTCATCAATGGTTGGCGTCAATAGGCTTTCGACGTAGATGGCCTTCCCGATCTCGGCCACCGAGGAGGAAGCTAGCTTAGACATGGCGTCCGACCGGAGGTTGTTGGAGCGGGGTAGGTGCCGGACGTTCGCTTTCTTGAACTTACAGAGTTCGATTTGGATGCGCCTCAGGTACCGCTTCATTGTCTCCTCTCGGGCCTCGAAGCTCCCCAGGATCTGTTGGATGACGAGACGGGAGTCACTTAGGAGCAACACGTTCGTCGCCCCCACCGCCCTAGCGAGTTTTAACCCGTTAACTGCGGCTTCATACTCCGCGACATTGTTGGTTGCCAGGAAGCTGAAGCGTAGGGCGTATTCCAACGAGCATCCGTCCGGGGTCTGAATGACGATACCCGCTCCTGTCCCGGACCCCGTCGCGGAGCCGTCGACGTGGATGGTCCATAGTTCGCCCGCGGTCATCTGGGAGAGCGCTGAGGGTTCACCCACCTCGATACCCCGCGGGGACGCGATCGTCGATGGGAGCTCCGTCCGGTCCCCTGGCAGGACTTCCGTGGTGCATTCCACCACGAAGTCGGCCAACGCCTGGCCTTTGATCGTCGTCCGGGCTTTGTACGTTATGTCGAACTCGCTGAGCTCGACGCTCCAGTTGAGCATCCTCCCCGACCGCTCCAGTCTTTTCAGGTTCTTTTCGAGGGGCATGTCGGTGTGGACGGTTATGGGATGGGCCTGGAAGTAGGGTCGGAGCTTCCGGGCTGTGGTGACTAGGCAGTAGGCGGCTTTCTCGATAGGGCTGTAACGAGTCTCCGCCTCCCGGAGGATCTGGCTGGCATAGTAAATAGGGCGCTGCACCCCTCCTTCCTCCTTGATTAGGACGGAGCTAACGTCCTCCTCGTTGGTCGCCAAGTACAACCCTAGGGGTTCGCCTTCCCCCGGCCGTGCGAGGAGCGGTGGGCTCTGTAGGTAAGCCATCAGCTCCGCGAACGCCCGCGCACAGTCGTTGTCCCACGGGATCACCTTCCTTTTGTCTTTAGCTTCGCCAAAGGCTGTGCGCAAGACCCTGAAGAAGGGGAGCGATTTCTCCGCAGATTTCGACAGGAATCGCCCCAGAGCAGCGATCCGGCCGTTCAGTCGCTACAAGTCCCGGATCGTCCGGGGCTCCGCCATACCGATGAGGGCCGTCACCTTGTCGGGGTTCACCTCGATTCCCCGCTTCGTTATCATGAAGCCCAGAAATTTTCCCGATTGCACGCCAAAGATACACTTCGCGGGGTTTAGCCTCAGGTTGTATCGGCGGACCCTTTGGAAAGTTTCCTGCAAGTCGGTGAGGTGGTCGGGGGCCCTTCTACTCTTCACCAACATGCCGTCGATGTAGACCTTCAAGTTTCGCCCCACCTGAGGGCCGAATATTCGGTCTACCATCTGTTGATAGGTCGCCCCGGCGTTCTTCAGTCCGAAGGGCATCTTGGTGTAACAGAAGGTGCCTTTATCGGTGAAAAAAGATGTCTTCTCCTCATCCTCCTCTGCCATCGGTATCTGGTTATATCCCGAGAAGGCGTCCATAAAGCTTAACAACTCATAGCCGGAGGCCTGGTCCACCAAGTGGTCGATCCTGGGTAGAGGGAAGCTGTCCTTCGGGCATACCTTGTTGAGGTCGGTGAAGTCGACGCACATGCGCCACTTTCCACTGGGCTTCTTCACCAGAACGACGTTGGCGAGCCAGTCGGGGTAGTCCACCGGCCGAACAAATTTGGCTTCGAGGAGCCGCTCTACTTCTTCCTCGGCTGCCCTCTTCTTTTCGCCCCCCGCACTTCTCTTCTTCTGTCGGACGGGTCGGGCTTCTGGGTCCGCATTCAACCTGTGGGAGATTACCGTCTGGTCAACCCCGGGCATGTCGGCAGGTGACCATGAGAATATGTCCGCATTTTCCCGGAGCAAGGCGACGAGGGCTGTCCTCAAGGCGGCCGGGAGTTTCGTCCCGATGGAGACGGTTCTCTCTTCATCCGAGACCACTGGGACCTCTTCCACTTCCTCGGCCGGGGTCGGCCGGGGTCGGCCGCTGGTCGCAGAAGTCCTCCCTCTCGTCAGGGATGAGAGCCGTCAGGGCCCGCCTCGGGCTCCTACGCTAGGATGGCGTATGGTCGTGGTCTCCAGGCACCTCCCGGCCTCCCCGCACCTGTCCCACCCCCCGCGGGGTCCGGAACTTCATCATCTGGTGCTGCAGGCTGGGGAGCGCCTCGATGGCCGTCATATACGGACGTCCTATGATTCCGTTATACGCCGACGCGACGTCGACGATGACAAAACGCGTCCCCTTGGTGACGACCCTCGGTTCCTCCCCCAGAGTCATGGGCAGGGTGATCGTCCCCACGGTGGGGATCGTATGGCCGGTGAAGCCGGCAACAGGGCCCGCGCAGGGCTCTAGGTCTGCACGCCCCCACCCCATCCTCTCGACCGTTGACAGGAACATGATGTCGTAGGAGCTACCGGTGTCAATTAGGAGCCGGCCAACGGCAACCGCCCCGATCCGAGCCTCGACGACGAGGGCGTCATTGTTCTGGCTCCCCACCTCCTGCCGGTCTCCCTCGGTAAAGGTGATAGTTGGTCGGTGTGTCCTTCTTCGCTTCGATCGGCGGCCGGCGCCCGCCACCATCACCTGTCGGGCACAGGCCCCCGGGATCGTGGGCGCCTGCCCGGCTGGGAAAGGCCCTCCCGTTATCATCTCAATTCGCATGACCGCCCCCGGGGGGCGTGGCTCCCCGTGATCGCGGTTCGTCGGCGGTTCTAGTCCCCCCTCCTCCGGGGTGCTCTCTCTCCTTCTGCTACCCGCCTGCCCGCGACAAAGTTTCCCAAGTGGCCCGCCTGGATCAGTCGTTCGATCTCTCTTTTAAGAGTGTAACAACGGTCGGTGTCGTGACCGTGGTCCCGGTGATAACGACAGTATCTCTGGGGGTCGCGCTTCGCTGGATCCGACCTCATCTCCCGGGGAGGCTCCGGCAATAACCCGGCCCTTGTCGCCGCGGCCAGCACCTCCATCATGGGGGCATTGAGTCGCGTGTAATGCGCCCGTAGGGGGCCTTCTTGTCTCGGGACGACTCGAGGGAGCCCTTGTGCCGGAGCAAACTCACGCGTCGGGCCAGGGCGATCTTGTGGGTGAGGCCCGGGCGGTTCCCGCCTCGGTCGGGCTAGCTGGTCGCGACCTCGGTGCCCCTCTTCTTGCCTCGACCGAGGGTGTGACCGAGGCTCGCCTTGGGACGGTTTCGCCAGGGGGAGTAAGGCCTTTGCACCGAGAGTCTCTTCAGCCAACGCGTGCCTCTCCGCCATAGCGACCAACGCCTCATAGTCGGTCGGCGGATCCCGGAGCAGGGATTTGTGGAGGCTCCGAGTCCGCAGCCCCGTTTTGAAGGCCAGCATAAGCACCTCATCGCCGCATGTCACCACCGCCCGTCTCTCCTCCTGAAAGCGGCGGAGGTATCTACCCGTTGTCTCTCCCTCCCCTTGGACTATCGTGCTGAGATAGTCTAAGGGCTTCTTCTTCGTCCGCCCGGCCCGGAACTCTTGGCAGAACTTGTGGGATAGCTCGCCAAAGCTCCCAACGGATCTCGCGGGCAAGCCAAAGTACCAGTCCAACGCGGTGTCCCTCAGGCTTTGGGAGAAATGTCGGCATAGGAACGTCTCATCCACGTCCTGCGCCTCCATCGCCCCCCGGTATTGCTGCACGTGCGTGAGGGGGTCGCCTCTCCCATTGTACGTGGCCAAGTGAGGAGGTTTGAACCTTATGGGCCTTGGGGCGGACGTGATCCACCGTGCAAGCGGCGTGGCCTCCTCCGGATAGGTAGGGCGATCTGGTGCATCCCCTCTCCGCCACTCGGGGGTCTGGCTTCGGTCGCGCCTCGGCCGCCGACGGTCCTCCGGCCCCGGGGAGTAGCCCGACGGTCGTCTGGCGGGGCTCCTCCCCTGGGTCGAGGACTCGACGGGCTGCGGGCTACGGTTCTCCCAGCGCCAGCGCCTCCCGGCCAGCTCTCCTCGAGCCTCCATCCGTTCTCGATTCTCTCGAAGAAGACTTTCGCGCTCGACGGTGAGGAAGCGTAGTTGTCGACAAACGGCTTCCTCGCGCAGGGAATCGGGGGGGGGGGGTGGTGCAGGTGATGCGGGCTGCCTCCTCCCGGTGGGGACCTGGTCAGCAACGGGTCCCGCCCGTCCCCGAGCCGCCGACCCGTCGCCGTCTCGTCCAGGATTTCTCGGTTGCTCCTGTCCTCTCTCCTTAGCCTCTCGCGCTCTGCGACGATGAGGCTGAGTTGGCGGTGAGCGGCCTCTTCGTCCTGGAAGGCCCTTCGGGCGGTCTCGGCCGCTTCGTCCAAACGCCTTTGCGCAGCGGCCGCCTTCCCCAGGCGCCTCCACCGCCGCGCAACTTCCATCTCCTCTTCTAGGAGCCTTTGTTGGGCCGCAATCTCCTCGGTAAGCCCCCTGTTCTCCACCTCCTCCTCGAACTGAGAGTGGAGATTCCGCCTCACGTTCTGGGGTTCCGAGGGGCCGGGCGGAGGCTCCGTTCCCGCCGCCGGAAAGCCTCCCCTGGCCTGAGTGACGGCCTCGAAGCTCTTCAGGACGGCGTGGGCCGAAGTATGTTCAGTTTCGGTGCCCATCCTCAGAAGGGGGTCGGGCGCCGGGGTGATTAGTAGAGAAAGCGGTTCCTGACCCACGGGATCTTTGCCGTGGTCAGGGTTCCGAGAGATCGGCATGGAGTCTAATATGGGTGTGACCCTTCGTTCCCACAGACGACGCCAATTGTTACGAGGTGGAACTCGCGTACAATGAATTTGTATTATGGGGAACCAAGGGCACGGTGGTTATATGGAGAAGAAGGTTTAGGTAGGCTGTTTTACAAGTGATTAGTGTGGTGAAGAAGTTGGACCCATCGCCGGTGGTGATCACGGGGTCGAATCTCACCGGATGCAGCTGAGGGAGGTTGGATGGCAGGAGGCCGAAGTTGACCTTGGTCAAGGGGCGAGCTTTCCTGCAGCACGAACAACTCGTCAGAATGGCAGGGTTGGGGTTCAACCCTTAGCCCCTCCGATGCCTAAGTCAGTAATAGGACTTAAAATGGGGGCTAGACACACCGGTCGGACTAACGGTGTGTCGACCGCACGTGGCGAGCTATAAGAGAGAGAACAAAGATATGGACGACCTTTGTTCTCGTGTGTGAATGATAGATTGAGAGAGAATTTTCCAACCCCCTCACCGTAAGGGGAGAGGGGGTATTTATACCTGTCGGGATATGACTAGGCAGGGCTGATCTGGCATGCTGACTAGACGTGCTGAGCTGGCTCGGTTGTCAGCGGAAGCTTCGGACAAGGATGTCTGGAACATGGGTTCCTGACCTGCTTTTGTCAGGCGGCGCAACGGCCAAGGGGTGCTTTTGTCGGGATGTCATGGCCGAAAGCGCTAACCGTCAGTCGGCTCAACCGTTAGGGGTGCTTTGTCAGTCGGTCGGGTGACGTATGTGTCAGTTGTGTCCTTATCCTGGGTTGTTTTTCGTTGGCGACGAACTAAAGGTCGGGCTGTATCACTCTAGGCGCCGCGGTTCACGGGAATCGGGCGGGTCGTTCGGACCGGGGGTTGTCCGGCCCGGCCGCGCCCCCCCGATCGGTCACGGGCTATGGTTTGCCCGTACGGAAGGATGCGTCCGTGCCTATGTCAGTAGGCCCAGCGGCGCTACCCAGGCGTCCCCAAGCGCGCTACCCCCGGTGGGTCGAGCGGCTGTGGTTATTCGCCTCGGCCGGGTCGGGGGACGCTGCAAGGCGCGCCCGTCTCCATATTGCCCGGATTTTCGAGGTGGCGACCCTTTCATGAAGCGGAGAGTCCATGGGTCATGTGGGCGGATTCGGGTGGGACCCCTACGATCTTTAGGTCGTAACAATGTGTATATGTGAATATGTATTATGGTTGTATGGATTTCTGTTATCCGTGTTACAATGGAGTGTATGGATTCGTTCATGCATGTGCAGTGTGTAGAAGAGGAAATATATGGTTGTGTGTATATTGGTTGAATAAATAAATAAATAAATAAATATATATATATATATATATATATATATATATATATATATATATATATATATATATATATATATATATATGAGGAGGGATCAAATGACCCCCAAAAATAACACCCTAATCAAAAATACTATGCCCCCATTTTTTCGAAAGATCCAAACCGTTCATCTTGATCTCCACCCTCTAAATACCTGACCCACCAATTTTCAACCCGATCCCATGTGTTTTGCCCGTTTATCAACCATTCGCAAAAGTTCTATTCATGCGAAACCATTAAATTTGGGTCGGATGGATGAACGGGCAAAACACATGGGATCGGGTTGAAAATTGGTGGGTCAGGCATCTAGAGGGTGGAGATCAAGATGAACGGTTCAGATCTTCCGGAAAAAATGGGGGGCATATGATTTTTGATAAGGGGTTATTTTTGGGGGTCATTTGATCCCTCCTACACACACACACACACACACACACACACACACACACACACACACACACACACACACACACACACACACATCCTTTTTTTTATATGTGAATCTTCCCGACATAGTTGCCTATCTATGTGTATCTGGGAGAAGCGTATCCCTGGGTGTATGCATGTATGAGTATGTCTGTACTAGAGCATGTGTGTATGTATGGTCATATGCAGTGTGGGTATGAATGTGATGAGTATGAAATATAGGGGGGTGTGTGAGAGAGTGAGTGAGTCAGTGAGTGAGTGAGTGAGTGAGTGTGTGAGTGAGTGTGTGTGTGTGTGTGTGTGTGTGTGTGTGTGATGAATATAAGTGAATGAAACTGTTTGGTATGTAGGTATTGAGATGTGTGTGATTGTTTGCATATGTATACGCGTGTGTGGGGTGTATATGGATATTTATAATTATTTGACTACTATGGCAGTATGTGCGTAGGTTGTGCAAGGGTAGTTATATATATATAGCAGTTGGTAGGGAATGTGATGTGTTTGTGCCTATCTGTGTGAGGCAGTATATGCACTGCTATGAATGTAAGTGAGCTCATGTGACTAAGTATTGGGTGTATATGGATCCGGTGTACATACGGGGTGACACCGTGATAGTGGCCATGTTTATCAAGTAATGGTGTGTAGATTAATGTGTATTGTTATGTGTTTGTGTTTGGATGTAGACGTGTATGTAAATATATAAAGAGATAGAAGATAAATCTTTATACTTGAATGTATTGTGATGTGTCTAGAAGCATGCCATGTATGAATACCTTATGTATCGTGATATGGATATGGTGTGATGTCCTATGCATATAGAAATGAGTAATGATCTAAATACGTGTAATAATACGTATAGAGACTTATTTGTGGTGTGTGATGTATATGTTAATGTGAGAATATGTGTGCCTAGATGTTTATGTAAAGAACATATACATATGTGTATGTAATGATGCATACAGTGATATGAATGTGCTACTAGATGAGTAATAGGATGTATCTGTGATATGTGTGCAGTGCGGATGTGTATGGATGATAGGAAAGCATATAGTGTATATAAGTGTGGTGTAGATACATATTCTTGTTTGTACTTCATGGGTAGTAAGACCATCATACTTAGATGACCTCGGCAAGGTTCACGCCCTAGAAAGTCCGAGGGCGGACTTTATTTTAAGGTGGGTAAGATGTCATGCCCTATTTAGCACTATACGTGTATTCTACTGAACACACGTGGTATTTCTACTTGTGATACATGGGTAGGCATGATATAAGCGTAGACATTGATGTATGTAGCGTAGTGCAAAGGGGATTGGACAGTAATACGTATCTAAGGGAAGTGAATGCGAAGTGTAAATGCGGGAGAAGTGCGAAAGACGTTGTGGGTGCAAAACAACGGGAATGTGTTGGACGTGTGTGCGTGGTGCATGTATGCATGTGTAGGCATGCATGAATGTGTGTAGAGAAGCCATGAAAGTGTGAAAGGGGTTAGGAGTCAATGGCAACCCGCGTAAATTTTTAGAAAGGCGAAGGGCAAAACAGTCATTTGTACTAAAACTGCCGTGCGTACATTGTAAAGTTGTGTGTGTGTAAAGAAATGGCAAACTTGTAAATACCTAGATTATGGAGGGGTATTTTGGTCATTTAACTAAGTGCATACTTATCTTAAGGAGCTTCTAGTGCTAGATTTTTTTAAAGAGAGAACCTTCTCTCTTTTTCTTCACTTTTCTTCTCCTTTCCCTTTTCATATTCTTTCTTCCCCTTTCCCCTATAGGGCCGGCCACCCTAGTCTCCTTTTCTCCTCATTCTTCAACTCAAAAACCCTAATTTTAAATCTCAATTAGAAGGAATTCAAGCTTATTTCAAGAGAGAAGAAGTTGGAGAAGAAAGGAAGAGAAAGAAATGAGAAAAATCAAGAATTTGGAGGTAGGAGTCTAACTTGGATTTGGAATTCAATTAGGGTTTCATTTTGTCATGTTTTATACCATTTTTTATCAATATGAATTAGTGATAATCGAATTAATATGCCAAAATTCAATTTTCATGGATTTCCCTTTGAAATTCTTAGCAAAGTCATCTCCTTTTCAAATTCAGAAATCTTGAGTCTGATTTTGCCTTGATTGTGGTTACTGTAGCTCGAATTAGGGTTCAAAAAAAATATGTGCTTGTAGATCTTGAAGTTCTAGCCCAAAATCATATAATTTTGATATATGTTCAATTCAGGAATTAGGAGAAATAAATCCATCTTTACAACATGTCTGTTTGATTTTCAGTGTTGACACAGTTTAGCAAAATTGGCCTAGAGACCTGCACACACAATGGAATTTTGTGTTATTAGCAAAGTTGTGTCAAATTCCCAAGAGAAATGAATGAAATGTGTTGATCTTTATGGATGTTCTTGAAATTCCAGCAAGTTGGAGTGTTGGTTGAATATTGAATCGTGTGGTGAAGTTAATTTCCCCATCCCATTATGCATGGATGTTGTGCTAATGACGGAATGTTTATTTACGCTATTGTTATTACATTTGATAATGTGACAATGTTTGTTTATAATATGGCGCCTGCCACGTGTTTGTTGAAATGCCCCAATGAATGTGAAATTAAAAAAACATGAAAATTGGGCCTATATGCTCTTGTATCAAGAACCCTGTTATAAATTGATGATGTTGGGGACATGGATGACATGGATACACTATTATACATGAATTTGTATGTGATGTGATGAATGACATGTCACGTGAGTGCATGACCCAGATTGCTATGTGATGATGCGATGATTGATGGCGTAGCACTTAGGTGCATGACCGTGTTGATGAAAGGAAGTTACTGAACGTGTACCATGCCACCATGATTCCTATAATGAAGCTTAAAATGCTTAATTGATGAATGAAAATGTCTCAATCCCCTCCAAAAAGGGGCACGTTAGCAAAACCAGGGTTTTAGGTAGGATTTGAGTAAATTGTGGATATGAGGCCTGGACTGTGAAGTTGGAAGATGATTATGTGACATTTGGAGTTTATACCCACTCGTCTTTACCGGGAGTGGAGGGGATTTTTATACTCACTCGCATTTACCAGGAGTGGAGGGGAAGAGGGCATACAGAGGTTGTCATATGAGCCTCACTCCTGCCAGGGACGGGGGAGATGAGAGGACCGGCGTACAGTGCCCGTGTCCACTCCGTCGTGTGCTATATTCACCCCAAATTTGGGGTGAAGCCCAGGTCCTGGTATCACACAGTTTACCCAAGTTCCAATTAACTCAATTATGAAGTAATAAAATAAGAATTACGTGTTACTTCTACTGCTGGCAGCACTTCTCCTTCCCTTTGCCTGTTTCTTGGTGACTCTATGTCATGCCTCAGGCACTTGCACTTATCTTATTAGATATTGGTTGCTTGAACACTTGTGTTATTGTTATTATTATTATTATTCGTGCTAACCCTTTCTTGCAGTAACTCGACATTGGACCGCAGGTATGATTCCCTTGTTTTAGCTATTTAATTTTCATTATAACACTTAGTTACATGCTCTATTTCTCTTGGCTTGACTTGTGGATTGATAACCTTAGAATGGCATTCTAAATCCAAGTTGGTTTCTATTGGGGCACGCATTAACGTGCTCCTCCCTATTTTCATGTAGCAAGGATAGCTTGATTGGTGATCATGACTTGGAGTTGGGTTTCAGGGGGTAGTACTCGGTGTGAGCTGTAGTTTGTAGAGTGACTTGGTTGTCTTAGGAGGTGGAGAGTGTTGATGTATTGGAAATGATGTATCTTGGCTATGTATGTAAATGAAAGGTGTTATATAAATTTGTTGTTGTTGTTCATTGTTATTTATAGGTTGTTTGATATTTTAATGAAGTTGTACTTGTACTATCCCAGCATGTGCGCAGTGGCCTGCTCATTCAGTTTCCTCATTCTCTCTCTCGTCTCCTCTCTCATCACCCTCACTCTTCAGGATACGTGAAAAAAAAAAATTAAATGCCGGGTATTCTGGTGAACAGGGCGTGACATTGTTCTTCAAGTCGATTTATAGGAGTCTTCCCGGCCACGTCTCCTCGACGTCCCTTTATCTCGTCCCGATGATCCGCCACTTTGATGGCGTCTTTATGGGCATGAAGGTGGACGTAATGGGGCTCCTTAATGGTGATTAAGGAGGGCGCGTTTTAAGTGGAGCGGTTAACTCCTGCTGGCGTGGGCCAGCGGGTGCGTCCACTTCGGTCCGAGGCTGGCTTGACTCCAGGTCCTCGTGGGGACCCCGTTCTCCCAGGCCAGTGGGCTCGCGACACGGGCTTGGGCCGTTCGGTCTTGGCCCATCCTGGGAGGATTGTATCATGAATATTCCATGCATATTTGCATTAAGAAGTGTGGGAAATGGCGTAAACGCACATCCTTAGCAATTTCTAACACTTAAAAATACTCACTCCATCCCAAAATGCATCATATGAGGGCATTGTCCGTTTATCACTCGCCCACACAAGGAAAAAAAATGCAGTTTGCTAATTTTTGCCGATTTTACCGTGCGGTTGGAGGGGGGAAAACGTCATTTTTGACGATATCTCGTGTGGTAGGAGATCTCTAATGTTCTAATTATGATCTCGTAAATTTATTCGTTATCATTCATGTCTATGACTATTCCAGTGATGGTCTAATTCGGATCACCCTGTAGTGACCTAATTTAGACATGAGCTAGGGTTTTTTTGGAGCATTCTTTTTCCACGTTCTTTCTCCATTCGACCGGTTGTCATTTTTGTGACGGAATGTTCTTTGCACAATTCTTTTCCAATGCGATGCTCTCGTTGTAGTTATCATTCAGTGCATTAGCTCATTAATTTTGGGCGATGGATGATGGATGATGATAGCCATGGACGAACGAAGGAGTTCTCGCCCTTCACATATTTTAACTGACAGTGTTGTGAATTGAGCTAACAAGAAACCATAACAAACATGCAACAATTCTTCACTCAAATGAAGACGTATAAGGCAATTATACCAAATATACAATACAACCGATGATCATATCCACCTCTCACTGCGTAGTTAGCACTAATGATCAATTAATCCCCCACGAGACACTCCTCCTCTCACCAGAATGCATTAACAAACCTCACCAAATTAGCACTCTCCAATCCATCCCATTACAAGCACACGTCCCACACCCTTCTCTCCTGCTGCGAGCCGACGTATCGAAGAACGCCGGCAAAGACGGCCTCGTCGCAGGGGATGCACAGCTTCGAGCCCGGGCTGAACTCGTACACCTCTTGCGCCCGATCGAGGAGGGCCCGGAACAATGGGTGGTGGAGGGAGGAGACGCGGACCACAAACCTCTTGAGCTCGTCCCCAACGTAGACTACCAAGTGGCCCTTGGGCACGTCTTTCGGTATGGAGCACTCGTCGTCTTCGGTGCAGCTGCCGAGGAGGAGGTCCCAGTGGTGGCCGTGGCCGTGGCCGTGGTCGTAGGCCAGCGCCTCGGCGCTGATCTTCCTCCATTTCCTTAGAATTGCCCGTAGACATCTCATCTTGAACATCTTCATGACTATTGTAGGAGGCTAGGAATAGTGATAGGTAGTAGATCGATGTTGGTGTGTTGGAATTGAAACAAGGCTAGTGTGCTTATATATAGTTAGGGAGCTGGGGTCTTGGAGGTGGCCTTTATTGGATGGTATGTGCTAAATACACCCCTATGAGTAGGGGTGTACATAGCTTTTAGTGCCCACTTTTCCTTAAAATAGTAAAAATAAATGATTGAAATGTCAAATAAGAGCATAGTATTTCCAAATTTGAAAAAGTAAGTTACATACACCCCTATGTTTAGGGGTGTATGTAGTCCCTGCCTTATTGGATAAGATTTAGAGCTAGAGAGAGAGAGAGAGGTGGAGTGGGATGAAAATGAGGAAAACAATGAATTGAGCTAGCTAGGGATGAGCTAGTGTGACAGTTACGTGAGTTTTTGGATAGCTGTAAGGCTTGTTAAGTTGAGATCAAGTTTAGTCCTTGTTGAGGGGTTGGTTAATTATGAGAGTTAGGACTCTTGAGAGAGAGAGGGGGGGTAGATGTGATGTATTTTGTTATATGCAGTAGTGCTAGCTATGTATATACGAAAACGTACGAAAGTCTGATCAGCATGGATGTATATCCTTCTCTCATCGGCGACTATTAATGGAGGAGTGGTCCAACGCGCGTTGGAGCGAACCTACAGGGACTCTGACCTTGAAATTTGCAAATTTCTTTGATTCCACAAATTTTTTTTTAGACAAAGGTTGAAGATAAGGTGCCAGAGAGAGGAAGGGTATGGATACGGTTTGTTGGATTGGGTGATCGCATTCATTGTTTCCAGAGAAATATATATATATGCGTAGTGTAGTGGTCCTTCTGATGATTATATACGCAACAATAATAACCTACAATTTGAGTTCTTCTTAATTTCTTGCTAGCCTTACAGTAGGTTTGTATTGTACTTCGTTGCATGTGTTTGAGGGTGGGAGGCAGCATTTTGTCAGAAGAGGTTGGATCCAAAATTTCTGTTTTTAGTTGCTTGGAAACTATATGTATATATCTACGATTTTTTTAATCTAAAAAATCTATAATTTTATATAGAAAGTTTTATTAGTACTACGGCTCTGATTCTTAGTATACACACATATATAATGTATGAAAAGAGCCCCCACTTCAATCATCAGTGGGCCTGTGAGTACCATAATATTTAGTAGCAGTTATAAGCTAAGATTTGCTTTATAAACACTACTCTCCTTGTTCTTGAGATTCGTCGTGAAGTGCGCCAAGTAGAAAGTATCAACTCACATCAGCCGTATGTCTAGCTATCTCGTTCCTGTATGTGTACGGTATGTCATATGCAAACAGTACGCATCGAAATACGAGCGTAAAATTCTGCGAGAACTTTTTCCAAGACTTTTGGGATGATATGCAAAGATCATCTCTCTTTTCCTGCAGAGGATTGGGATTGGCCTCCTCACATGCAGTAGAGATGAGGAGTACTGACAGCTCTATGAGGAGATATATAGTATGCCGAGCACATAAATAGCCACAGATGCAACTGGCAAAGGGACTCAGACCTAGAAACAGACCCATGCCTTATCTGGTACAAACCCATATCCGCAATCCAAAGTCCAAAAACCTAGACCCATACTTGCTCTGATGCTAGAAGGACCAGATTTAGAATTGACATGAGTAGTGGTGGCAAACGGGTCGGGTCGGGTTCAGATCGGGTCGGATTTGACCCAACCCGGATAGTGGTAAACCCTAATTACCTGACCTGGATTGAAGTCGGATCGGGTTCGGGTGACCCAGAAAATACCAGGGTCAGGTTCGGGTTCACTCGTCGGTTTAAGATTTGAATTACGTGCAACTGCTCCCTTTTCGATGTCCGACTATTTATTAAAATCCACCGACAATTTATTAAGTGTTGCATAATTGTCAGCCGCTCGTCGCTTAAAACTTGTTGATGACAGCGCGAAAGTATAATTAACTTTACCATTTTGTTAATGAAAGTAATAAAAGTAACTAAAACGTTGTATGTAAAGGGAATTGAATCAAAGACATCTTAAGGAAGAGGGCAACAATTCAAACCGTATACGCACTATTACTCCTCTTGCAATTGTATGTTGAAATTATTATTTAAATTATATATATGTGTGTGTGTAGAAAGTAAACCGGATCGAATTCGGGTCATTCGGGTTGACAGGTCAAACCCATGACTGACCCAGATTTATCCGGCTCGGTTCGGGTCAACCCGGATCCTACTTGATCTGGGCCCCTACCCATACCTGATTAACGAGGCGGGGTTGGAATCGGGTCGGGTCGGGCTCATTTTGCCACCCCGAGACATGAGATCGATCCATAATCCGAACATATTGTTAGGCATGTTATTGACATGTTATAGCCCAAATGAAGGATTGTTGGATCATGAATAAAAATTTGGGTTAATACGTAAAATAATTATGTAATGCGGTCTGTCAAATTTAGTTAAATCCAATAAAGTGATCTGATAAGGTATTCGGTTAAATGTGATTTTAATGTATTGTTAGAGCGTTGGCCTTTAATATGTAGAGACTTTTGGACTTTCTGGTTTAATGATGTGCTAAACCGGAAACCCAATAGGCATTAGGACTTTTGCCCGTAAATATGTGGTCATGGTCCCCAAATCGCACGAATGAAGAGCCATCTTTTCTACATCACATCGACAAATTAAAGCCGGAGAAAAGCTAAATGATTTCTCTCAGGGATTCGTATAGATCTGGAAGGCCAACCACCCGGATTTACAAACCAGGGCGTTATGAATTCAGATATACTTTCGCCTTCCGTTTCGATTTATTTCTCGCAGATCTGACATGATTTATCTAGATTCTTTAGCATGGATTTGCGTTGAATAATCTAGAAATAGCACCAACAATTAGATATGAACCATGCATCTTTTACCTCCAGCAAAGACCGAATCATCCACAGCCAGGCTAATAAATTAATGAGACAGATCCGTGATAATAAATATCATTGCAAGATGGTTGCTGTATCAGAGACTGCTTAAAAAATTAGCCAAAGGGGAAAAGTCGGACAACTCTCCAAGCAACGGCTGAGTGAAGAGTCTCAACTTGTTGAGCAACAATGCAGTTGTCCTTTTTTTGTACTACCACTACGAGGATAGCTGATAAACTAGGAGGCTAGCTAGCTAGTGTAATGGCCTCCCAGCTTACTGGTGTGAAAACAAGGGACAGGGCGAGAGATGGGCATCTTGCAGCTCCCCATGTGGTTTGTGATTGGCAATCATAAGAACAAGCTACGTACATACATGTGATCCAATCAAACGCACACGGATTCATTAATTCGTCTCATGAAAAAAACAACAACTCCATCGTAATCATAGACTCATAATGATAAGCTGATCCAGCTGGCCTTAATATATGCTGGTGTTCGGTGCAGAATCAGAGATCCCTGTTGGGCCACATCGTCACAATGACCTACTCCTAATCAGAAACTGACACCAACCAAATTAAAGCGAGAGACGAAGAACAAGAAGAGGAATCTCCATCGCTCTCCATTTTATCATCTCCTCCGCTCTTTACTCATCTCAACCGCTTTTATCGGCTGTCTCCGAGTAGAAGACAGTCTGGGGTCATCACTACAGCACATGGGGAGGAGCAGCAGCATGCAGCGCAGCAGCACTGACAAATATAAACAAAACTAGCAGCTGGTTAAGGGTGCATGCATGCATGCATGGTACTAAACAAACCAAAGAAAAACGAAAATTGATCATCGAACGAAAGGGATAGGTTCATGCATGCATGCATGCAACCATGGCCAGGAAAGATTTCAAAGGTCTAGACCGTTCCAAGTCAGTGAGAAGATTAGGTCTGAATCGATCAGTGTACGTTGCCTGGAAAATTCCTCATCCTTTAATTAATTTGCACATATCTAAACAAATTCCATGGAATTTTACGCATGTAACTTCTCTTGAGATCCAATCAATGTAGATATGGTTGCAGGCACAGATCAACACAATGGACCACCCTGAATGGGTAGGATAATTTTGTGTGTTGCTCCAGGGAAGCCTGATCCGTACAATATACATGCATGTCCTTTTCAGGAGAAATACATATATGCGAAGATATATAAGGTGCCAGCTGTAGAAGTGGCATACGTAGCCTGCAGGGAGTCCAGAGACGGGTTGTGTGATGAGAATGGGCGAGCAATGGAATGAATCGCTCCCCAAACAGCAACAGTTGTGGCCAGATCTGTCTGCTTAGGCCCCTTCAAAGGGCCCAACAGTAGGGCGCTCCTGTGTGATTAGTAAGCAAGCGATATATCACTCTGGTCACTTCCTGGATGCTTCCTTAATAAAGTTATGAACAAAAATCTTACTCGGGCCAACAAATGAGGGCAGTCAACAGAAGGGACCATGTTTGCAACCATGCGAGTCCCTTTCGGTACAAATAGAGGCAGAGTGCCAGCTTGAACTGGGACAACCTTACACTGACTGCGAAATTCCAACCGTAGCAATGGCGTAGCCTGCGGAGGATCCATTGCCTGATTGTGTGACGCGCAAACGAGCAACGGAGCGATCGCTCCCCGAATGGCAACATCTGTGGCCAAATCTGGATGCCTAGGCTCCCTTCGAAGGGCCCAGTCCTTTTTTGATAACCATGGTCATTAATTGGAGAGAGGGATAGAATTGAAAAAAATTCAAAGTATTTCAAGACGCAGCGCGTAAGATTTGTGAGCAGTAACAGGTGGCGTTGAGCCGGAGTCCGTACGGGGATCGGAGGGGGGACCACCGGGGCGCACGAGGGGGGTGGGCGTGGGTCTACTGATTGGGCCGGGCCCACCGTGCACGTTCTCTTCTGAAGTCGGATCCCAAATTCTAAATGCTCCCACCTAAACAAGAAAGGAGAACACTGCAAATTGTGGTTCATTGAATGAGGTTTACATTGCAGAAAATCCAAATCAAGCCCAATTTGTCTCGTGAAACTCACAGCCAAAAGGTGGGCCGTCAAGGAGATCGAGCGCTCTCTTTGAAGTCGTCCAATTTTTGTAATGGGCCACGAATATTCTATTTATATTTGCCAAATTTTAATAACTGCTAAAAGTTTATAATTACACTGTAGGCTTGTGGAAAAGGCCCGGACTTTCTTGGGCCTTCTCTATGTCGAACCCATTTCAAGCATTGGCTTAAGCAGTAAATGTGTAGACGGGTCAGTTTCGAGTGGGATTTGCGTGAGATCCGACCAGTTTAAGGGTATACCCGAACCCGACACGAATCAAATCCGAGTCAGGAACCTAAAACACATACCCGAATCAAATCCGGGTCGGGAACATAAAACACATACCCATCCAGTGGGTTGTCGAGTTATCCGAACCCGAATTGCTTTTCCTTTAAAAAATGTGTTTAGACCGGCCCAGCGCAGGAATCGACTCACTGACCTCAGTTATGCATGGATACAATCCCACCTGTTAGTGCACGGGTACGGATCACGAAACGGTGTTAAGATATCCGACACATTTAGTGCTTGCAACCCGAAGCCCGTCATTAAGGCACAGTAATATTCAGTCAAGCGAACGGCTCACGCGACCGTTGGGCTCCCGCTGATACTCAGGGAGGAGTTAATGAGACCGAGTAAATGGGCAGCCGTTATCACCAATCCCGGCGAAGATCACGCCCGAATCAATGAGGGACGGTTAGTCGCAACAATCGGAGAAACACATATAAATACCTGAAAAGACAATGGTAAAAGTGTTCCAACTCCCAAGGTACGGGATCTAATACTCGGACTTTACATTCTCCAACTTATTTTTCTTCCACAAAAGTGCTTGCGACGTCGGATCGCATGAGACGAGCCTCCACGGGTCGATCTCAGCTGCTCCAAGCTCTCTTCCTCCCTTAACTTGAGCAGCTCTCTTCCTCCCTTAACTTCCATTCCAACTTAAGCATCGGAGGGCATTTTGGTCGGGACCCAGATCCGACCACCCTGACGCTTCCTTGTGGTGCCGATCAGCAAGTCTCGATGCTCCGTGAGGGTCGCGCCCGAGCTTCTCAACCTCGATCGACCGAGATACCAACCGCTCGCGGGTCGATTGAGCATCGCAAGTCAACTACCATCCATTAACGACCTTGGTACTTTCAACCTAGGGTCCCACTCATCTGGCTGACGTGGCTCTAACTCAGCAGGAAAGGATCCACGTCGGCATCATAATTGCTTTGGTCATTTTTGGATTTAACACCACTCGCTAAGCTTGGTGACGTGATGGTGTCGAAAAACTTTCAAATTATTGTTGTAAATGAAGAAGTAAGACTTGAAATTAACAAAGAAATTAGCAAAAAAAAAATTAACAAAGAAATTACTATTATGGGAATTCAAACCAAGACTGCCAGAAGTAAGTGAAACAATAGAAACTCCTCACTGAAATTCCCAGTGACCATTGTGTTTCCATGGTATAATGTAAATATAAAGTAAAATGGGTAGCTGGATCCTGGTTGAAATTAGGGCCATTAAAATCCGTCTATGATAATAGTGGCCCAAAGACAAGGAAAACGCACAGTGCCAACTTCAAGCCTAGTCCCTGTAGGCCCGGCCCATCCAATTAAAGTAAATGCACACAATCTACATGCAAGTAATAAAAAGCCACATACATATATGCTTGTTTCTATATTTGTTTAAATAATGCGATTTTCTCCCTTGAGATCACAGCTGAGAGAGGCCCACAAAACATTCGCATATTTGAAGAAAATACCTTTTCTTAAAAAATATTTTAAATCGAAATTTAGTCCGATTAAAGCCGAACCTTTTTTTAATTAAAAAAATCAATGATCGTAAACTGAGGGTCAGGGCGTCGTGGTCTCTGGTCCAAGGTTTAGCATCGTAAAATAAAATAAAATTTCAATCTAGACGACGTATCCGTAGGTACTTGACCAGTTGAATTCAAATATTAGTTTTTATTGAGATTTGGTGAGGGAAAAAACTTTACTATTATTTTATAACCGTATTATAACTGGGTGCGAACTATTTTATTTGGAATTAATAACTGGGGGCACGGTAAGCTACCACCATCAAATTTTGAACAAGTCAGTCGTCTAATAAGAATATTTCTGTTATTTTATTTTCGAATGTTTTTATTAAAGAAAAAAAGAATATGATAAATAAATTGTCACGTGAGCTTGTCCGCTGAAAGCGGTCATTGGCGGCCATTTAGCCTCGTTTAAATTGCACGATGATCGAATATTCCCTTAAACTCAGAATCTGATCGAAAACTATATGACTTGGTTAACAATATAAGTATGCAACTCCGTTTCCTTTTCCCTATAAATATCTCGCATTCGGCCTAATTTCACCCAAGCAACCCAAATCACCCAAGCAAGCGATTTCCACAACCGCCTAATTTCACAATGAGCGAGGCACTGAACCGGGACTACGTCGTCGGGCCGGAGATCGGCCGAGGCCGGTTCGGCACGGTCTACCGTTGCACCTCCGTCAAGACCGGAGAGCAGTTCGCCGTCAAGTCCATCAACAAGTCCCTCATCTCCGACCCCCTCGACCGCGCCTCCGTCCTCGCCGAGCCCAAGCTCACCATTCTCGCCGGCGGCGGCGTCAACAGCAACGACAATAATATTGTTCGTCTGCACGATGTGTACGAGGACCCCGCCTCCCTCCACATGGTCCTCGACCTCTGCCCCGGCCCCGACCTCTTCGACCTCGTCTCCCACCGGGCCCCGCTCTCGGAACCCGAGGCCGCCTCCATCATGGCCTCCCTCATGCAGGCCGTCGCCGGCTGTCACAAGCGAGGGGTGGCCCACCGCGACATCAAGCCCGAAAACGTCCTGTTCGACGGTTCAGGCCGGCTCAGGCTGGCCGACTTCGGCTCGGCCGGGCGGTTCCTCGGCGAGGGGGGGAAGACGATATTGATGGGGCTGGTGGGGACCGCGCAATACGTGGCACCGGAGGTGGTGAGAGGGGAGGAGTACGGGGAGAAGGTGGACGTGTGGAGCGCGGGGGTGGTGCTCTACGCAATGCTCGGCGGGGCCCACCCGTTCGACGGGGAGGACGCGGGAGAGGTGTTCGAGGCGGTGGTGAGGGGAAACCTGAGGTTTCCGACGAGGATGTTTGGTGGGGTGTCGAGGGAGGCGAAGGACCTGATGAGGAAGATGATGTGCCGGGACTCCGGCCGGAGGTTGTCGGCCGAGCAGGTGCTCCGGCATCCTTGGATCAGCGCCGGAGGGCGATTCGGATCGTTGTAAGACTGAGATCGATGTAAAGCGTTTTTTGATTGTAGACTGTATATAGGAGTCGCTGAGCATCAACACAGCTGTGAGATTTTCTCTGTAAATTAATTGAGCCCATTTTCAATGAAAAATGGTGGCAAAATATTTTCCGGCTTTTTATTATGAATCAACTACTGAGGGGAGAGCCCTCAAGTCTATATTTATAGCCAAAGGGGAGAATACAAGTGGGTATGTGCACAACCACTTAGTTTGGCCCAATAACTCATCAACCCAGTAAATACCCATTCACAACACTCCCCCTTATCCAGCTATGGTTGTGGACCCCGCTCATGAATACTTCAGGATTCTGAGTCTGTATGGGTCTCACATGGGGTGGATACTTCAGGATCCTGAGTTGGTGAGATTTGCCTCATTAAAACCTTTGGCTATGGAAAACCCAGTGGGAAAAACCATAGTTAAGGAAAAAGAGTGCAAACGCTCTTTAACTCCCCCTGATTTGTACAAGTGACTCTGCTCATGAATACTTCTGGATTCTGAGCGTCACAGAGGGGTGGATACTTCGGGATCCAGAGTTGATTTGATTTGCCTCGTTAAAACCTTTGGCTATGGAAAACCCAGTGGGAAAAACCATAGCTAAGGGAAAAGAGTACAAATTCCCTCAACTCCCCCTGATCTGTAAAAGTTCTTAGGCTTTCAGATCTCTTAGGCTTATCTCATCACTCCTATTTACAATATTCCGAAAATGTACACAAATTACAAATTTTGTCACCATCAAGCAGCTGCTGAATCCAGGGACTCTGAGGAGGTTGCTAAGTTTTGTCGCCTCTGATGTGGTCTTCAGACTATATGGTTAGCTCCACAGAACCAGCCTCTATCCCAGTCGTCACTGGGATGTGATGTACCACCAGGCGCCCTCAAATACACCATTGGTGTGATTATGGAATGGTGAGGATCTCGGAATGATAGGATGATGTTGCCTTCATAAGTTGCTTTGCAGATCTGCAGGGGATGGCCATCCCACTGTGGGTACCCGTTCTGTGATTTCTCAGCATAGGGACTGGACCTGAAACCTGCATTTGCATAAACATTGGAGGATGCTACTACATTTTGTAAGTCCGAATATTTCGACCCTTGGAGTAAGCGCAGAAGGCTTAACTCAGGTCTAATGGCCCTTTTTAGGTGCCAACTATCTCTGGCTAATGAGTTTACTGCAATTGTTATACCGGGACACATGCAGTTAGCCAGGAGTGCATGATTGCACTAAGATAAGGGACTTTAGGACCAGTTATATCCTCCCCCTCTTCCAGCGATCGGAAGGGTTCTTTTTGTTCATCCAGTAAGTGTACCACCGTAGGTGTACTTTGGATGACAATGGTCCTGTTAATATCTCCAACGCACTTCTGGGCGTTTGTAACAGGATTCTATGAGCCATGACTTTATATTTGCCTAGGTCTTTTTTATTTCATGTTTAAAAGTCAGGCTAGTACATTTATTTCGGTTTTCTCTTCAGGAGATCCGATGAGATGTTAGTTGTCTACAACTAATATCTCTAATCCTGTTCTTTGCATAGATGCAAAGACAATCTTCAGTAGGAATCATTGACTTCTCAAGTGATTCTCTTGGTTGTACATTTATTTGTTATACTTATTGTTACGAGGTGGAACTCGCGTACAATGAATTTGTATTATGGGGAACCAAGGGCACGGTGGTTATATGGAAATGAGGGGTTAGGTAGGCTGTTTTACAAGAGATTAGTGGGGTGAAGAGGTCGGATCCGTCGCCGGTGGAGCTCACAGGATCGTATCTCGTCGGACACAGCTGAGGGAGGTCGAACGGCTGGAGGCTGACGCTGACTTTGGCCAGGGGGCGAACTCTCCTGCAGCACGAACAACTCGTCAGAAGGGCGGGGTTGGGGTTCAACCCTTAGCCCCTCCGATGCCTAAGTCAGTAAAAGGGCTTAAATGGGGGCTGGACACGCCGGCCGGACTAACTGTGTGTCCGCCTCACGTGACGAGCTATAGGTGGGAGAACAAAGATATGGAGGATCTTTGCTCTCGTGTGTGAATGATAGAAGATGAGAGAGTTTTTCTAACCCCCTCTCCGTAGGAGGAGAGGAGGTATTTATACCTGACGGGTGATGACTAGGCGTGTTGAGCTGGCTCGGGTGTCAGCGGAAGCTTCGAACGAGGACGTCGGGAACAGGAGTCCCTGATCCGCTTTTATCTGGCGGCGTAACGGCCGAGGGGCGCTTTTGTCGGGATGTCAGGGCCGAAAGCACTAACCGTCGGATAGGTCAGCCGCCTGGGGGTGCTTTGTCAGGTGGTCGGGTGACGTATGTGTCAGCCGTGTCCTTATCCTAGGCTGTTTGTCGTTAGCGTCGAACTAATGGTCTGGCTCACTTTAGGCGTCGCGGCTCGCGGGAATCGGACGGGCCGTTCAGGTCGGGAGTTGTCCGGCCCGGCCGCGCCCGTCAGTGGGCCGGACCTAGCTGCCCAAGCGTTACTAAACGCGCTTCCCCGGTGGGTCGGGCGGCTGCGGTTGTTCACCTCGGCCGGCTACAGTTCGCCTCGGCCGTTTCGGGGAGCGCTGTGAGGCGCGCCTATCTCCATGATGCCCCGGGTTTCCGGGGCGGCGGCCCTAATTGTTAAATGGTGAACCAAAGGGGTATGTTAGCGGATCCGGGCGGGGGTCGGGCTACTACGATCTTTAGGTCGTAACAATTGCCCCCGGCCTTCGAGTCTGAGGCGGCGGCCCGGCTCGGCTCGAAGGGCGAACCCTATCCAACATTCCGGACCGTCAACATGGGCCTTGGACCCACCGGGCAGTGCCGGCGGCGGCTTCGGAATTCCCGCTTTAGTGGTCATTATTACGATTTGAAAAGGAGGCAGAGGAAAACGAAGCGTCCCTGCGATTGAGTTTGCGACACGTGGATGAGGTGACCCTCACGCCAGTCGAGGCGTCGGGGATGTCTCGATGGGTGCCGCGTGGCGAAAGTTTGACGGCCGAGATGGCCCGGGGGCCACCTGTACCGCTAAAAGGGTTTGGGAGGCGCTCGGCGGGAATTTTTGTTTTTCTCCGATTCTCCTCCGGCGCCCGATTTTTTGTTTGGAGCCGGTTGGCTAACTTGTCCCTTTCGTCACCGGCCATCTCCTTCCGATCGCCTTCCGGGTTCAAGGGGGCAACAGGTAACAACAATTAATTTCCTTCCTATCCGATCAAATGGCTTCTCGATTAGAGATTGGGGGGAGTAGCCGGGTCGGGGAAGAAGAGTCGGCGTTCGAGGGGGTGTCGCAGTCGGGGGTGCAGCGGGCCAGGGAAAGATGGTCATGGTTATCCGTTGCACCAAGAGACATTGAGTCCCCCCGACGTAGGTTGGATAGGATCAACATTCGGGAGATTCGTGTGCGGTTTGTGCGGCAACCCTATGAGGTGCGGGTTCCCGGGTCGGAGGAAGCGGTGAGCTCACCGGGGAATAATGAGGTCGGGTCGGGGTCTATGTTCGGTCCTTTGAGTTGGGGCTCCGCTTCCCGATCCACTCGTATTTGTTTCACTTGTTGAATTTCCTGGAGCTGCCGATATTCGCTCTAGCGCCCCGTTCCTGGGGCTTGCTAGTGGGGTTTGTCGTCTTGTGTCTTGCTTGCTCCTTGAGTCCCTCCTTGGCGTTGTTTCAGCATTTCTTCGTGGTTCGGAAGTGGGGGTGTATCATCGCGTTTGCGCCAGGAGAGGGCGAGAACTCATCCTCGAGGTGCCTGATGATATCGGCGATTGGATGAGGGAGTTCGTCTTCGTGACAGTGCCAAGTGACGTGGCGCTGACGTCGAATTGGGGGGCGCGGAATCCCTTCGTAAATGAAGGGGTGGAGCTGACCGGGGAGGATATTGCCAGAGCTCAGATTTTGAGGGAGCTGCCCGAGGAGTATCGTAATTGGGCGAGTCTAACGCAGAGTAGTCGGCTCGCCCAGGACTTTTGGGCCCTAGGTATCTTTGAAGTTTTGTAAACTTTGGGCTAGGCTCGCCCTGATTGTCTCTCTTCCTTTTGTAGGTGAAGATACGATGAGGGAGCCGGAGGAGGTGTCAGGTTCGGCCGGTGCCCCGACCTCGGGGGGTACTGATCCTCGTGGGAAAGGCAAGGTGGGGGCTAGTGAGGCAGGATCCCCGGATCGTGGGGGCGGGGCCCCTCCGGGGGAGAGATTGCACCCGGGACGGGCGACAGTCGGACAAGACCGCTCCGCGTGTGGGCCCGGCGAGGATCGTCCCGAGGGCGTGCCCGCGTGAGGGGCCCGACCCTCCGTCCCCCCGCGGGTACCCGAGGTGGTCGCGCCCCGCCGGGCGCCTGTGATTCAGAAGTGGCCATACGGGATCCCTTCGTGGGAAATGGGGGCGTCGTCGAGTCAAGCCTGTGAGAGCGCTCTCATTTGCTTTAAGAGGACCCGAGAAGAGGTCGAGGCGTACCCTGATGACCATCTCCGCAAGTTTCCCTTTCGAGTCAGCCGCGACGAGTCGGTATTCGAAGATGCGGGAGTGGCGGCGCGCCTCGCCGAGTACTGCGGGTTGCCGCGCGATCGTGAGTCGTTGGCTCGCGTGGGGGCGGAGCGACTGTGTGGCTCGGCTATGTGGCACGTCGTACAGGTAAAGCGGCTTTTCTTACTCGCACGCCGGCTGTGTGCCAGTGTCTCACTGATTCAAGGTTTATGTAGATGCTTGCGAACGTGCTAGCTCTGCGGGGCCGTCCCGCAGCGGTCGCCACCAGGGCGGCCCTGCGTGAAGCGAAGGCGAACCTTGGCGAGGTCAGGGAGAAGCTGAGGGACACGGAGGCGGAGCTGGAGAGGGTTAGGGTGGCCCACGGCGTGGAGAAGGGGCGAGCTGCGTACTTCGATTCGTCTAAAGCAGCGATCGAGAAGCAGCTTCAGGAAATAACGCGAGAGAGGGATGATATCCGGGCGAAATATACATCGGAAGTTGTCAGCAAGGAGTCTGTGATCGGGTTATAGAGGCAGCAGATTGAGGACCTAAAGGTAGCTCTGGCGGCCGAGAAGAGGGAGAAGGGTCTAGCGGTGCGGCGACTGGAGAATAAGCGGGATGCTGAGGGCAAACTGGTCGAAGCCGCTATCCGCCGGTATCATGACGAGCATGTTGTGCCAATGCTGCAAGAAGCTAAGGAGGCGGCGATTCGGTAAGTAGTTAAGGATGTGAGAGATCGGTCGGTCGAGAAGCGGCGCCGCTAGAAACGTGGGTTCGGGGAGGGCCGTACCATCTTGTGATAGGGTTATGAACGATGTGTTGTTGTAGTGGGTGGAATGTCAAATGTCCCATGTACGGGTTAGCGGTTTGAGTTAATAAACTATGAATTTTTTTTGTGCCAAACTGTGTTCGTATACGGTTTGCCCGTAGAATATACGGTTTGCCCGTAGAATATACGGTTTGCCCGTAGAATATACGGTTTGTGCGGGATGTGATTGCCCCCAACTTCGCTCTGCCGGGGTTTCCGGGAGAGGGGAGTTGAGATGAGTCATGATCTGTCCGTTAGGTCGGGAGCCCGTTGTGGGCCGGACCAAATCACTATCCGGTAGAATATTGGGTCCAACGCTGACTGCGTTTAGGCCGGACTGTTGGAGGCCGGAACAAATCAAGGATATAGCGCAGATTTCACGCTTTGGCCGGACTGTCGGAGGCCGGGCCAAGTCTTGGATATGGCGTCGATTCCATGTTTTGGCCGGACTGGCGGAGGCCGGACCAAATCTTGGATATGGCGTCGAGGCCGTGTTTTGGCCGGACTGGCGGAGGCCGGACCAAATCTTGGACCTAGCGGCGATATCGAGGGGTAATTTCAAAAGAGGGTAATCATTTTGCAGGGATTTGGGCGGGATTCGTTGGCGGTCGTCTGACTTGACGTCATCCTGGCGAATCGTCGGCGGTTGGGAACCGACGAGGCCCGACCGCTGTGGTGACGACGCGTGGCGCAACTGACGGTTTTTGGCAGGACGCGAAGCGTCTGAACACGTGGGTTGGCGATGGATCAGACCCGGATTGGTGACACGTGTCGCGGGTTCGACGGTCACGATGTTGATGCTTTGCGGGAGCGCTTTAAAGATATATTGCCTGTGAGGGGGTTGAAAGGTTGAATGTCGAGGAACTAGGGCTTGTAAGAGGTTTAAGAATCCTTTCCAGAGTCGTTCTCGTAGGAGCGGACGGCGGAGCAACGCGAGAGGCCGAGGCGACAGCACCCGTTAGGTAAGACGCCAATTTGACTAATGTCTTCCTCGATGTCTCCGATTCGGGGTCAGGGTTCTGGGGTAGTTGGGGAAGGAAGTTCCGCCGCGGAGACTGGAAGGGTGCCCGCCGAGATTGCGGGGGTGAAGTCGGTGCTGAAGAAATCCATTGGGGAGATCTTCACGAAGTACGTCAGGCCCCCATATTCGGTTCGTGAACCGGAGCCGCATGAAAGGGTGTGTTTTGCAGGTGACCGGGAGGTGGGAGTTTATGTCTCTTCATTTGAGCAGGGTTTGCGCTTTCCCCCTCATCCCTTCGTGCTGGAAGTGTTGAACTTCCTGGAGCTGCCTCTCTATCGCCTGATGCCCAATGCCATCAGTGCCATTATGGGGTTCTTGGTGATGTGCTTGAGCAACCAGGTTCGCCCGTCGCTGTCCTTATTTCGGCACTTCTTCTCGGTCAAGAGGTTGGGGTCGGGCTACTATCTGTCCGCGAAGAGGACTCATCCGCTCGTCAGGGGGTTGCCTAGCAAAATTAAGTTTTGGCGCCATCAGTATGTGTTTGTGGAGGTGCCGGAGGAGGTGTTGATAAGGTCTGACTGGGCGGAGCTGAATCCCGAGGCGAGAGAGGTGGTGGAATTGGGGGACGAGGAGAAGTAAGTGGCCCAGATTTTAATGGATATCCCAGCAGAGGGCCGAGATTATCGGAAGCTATCTCGGGTTGAGATGATAACGGCCTACATATGGCCAGAAGGTACAAAAGATTTTGGCGTGCCGGCACCTGATATGCTTACGCTGAACTTTCTCTCTTTGGCAGGTGGCACGATGAGTCTATCCCTTGAGGAAATGATGAGGAGGGCCGCGGATCAGGCGGGGCGATCGTCGGCGAGAGGTGGCCCCAAGAGGGCGCGAGCGGAAGGAGGGGCTGGGAGCTCGACTTGTGTGGCAGCGTCAACGAAGAGGAGGAAGAGGTCGGCGAAGTCGTCGGGGTATGACGCGCCAGGGGAAAGCGGTCCGTTGGATGGCGGAGCTGGGGGTGGCGTGGCGAACCCCATCATCGACCTGGAGGGCGGCGATGAAGGGTCGACCGGGGGAGGGGCGGAACTGCCCCGAGCGAGATCGCCTAGCCCCATGGCGCCCGCAGGGGGGGAGGGGGCGGATCCTAGCGGTCAGTCACATAGGGCCGAGGCGTCGAGTGGCCCGACCAGATCAGGAGGATGGGACACATGGCCTTATGGTTGTCCCATGTTTGGCCTCGAGAGAGTGCCAACCGACCCCCACTGTGAGGCCGCGCTGGCCAAGTTTAAGGCCACGAGGACTGATGTCGAGGGCTACCCCGACGGGGCGCTTCATCAGGCGCCGTACAAAGTGGCGGATAATGAGTCCGTGTTTGAGGATGGGAGCGTGGCGGCGAGGTTGGCGGAGAACATCTTCCTGCCTCGCGATAGAGTGGCGCTGGAAGCGGTGGAGCCTGAGGGTCTGTGCGGGACCACGGTGATGCATGGCGTCCAGGTATGTTATGTAAGACGGGTGGCGCATTTAGTTGTGTTTTAGGGGACGTCCTGAATGTGTTTTTTTTTGGCGTTTCTTTACGTAGATCCTCAACTTGATGCTCGGGATGATGCGGCACGTGCCGGCCATACATAAGGCCGAAGGCGCCGTGGCTAGGATGGTAGCCGAGGTCGCTGCCGTTCGTAAGAAAGCCGGCGAGGACCTGGAGAAGGAGAGGGAGCGGGGCGACCGATACGAGGCGAAGGTAGAGCGCCTGAAGACGGTCTTGTCCGCTCATGAGCAGAAGGCGACAGAGGCTGGAGGGAGAGCGAAGGAGCTGGAGGGGGCCCTTCGGAGGGAGGAGGCTCGTGCGGAGGATCTGGCGGGGCGTGCCAAGGCCGCCGAGGAGGAGTTGGCCCGTAGGGTCGAGGAATTCCGGACGTATCAGGAGACAACCGTCATCCCCGCCCTTACCAATTCGATGGTCGAGGGCATAAGGAAGGGCCGCGTGGAGGGATGGGATGACTGCCTGGCTCGGATGAAGGAGAAAGCGGCTGGCCTGGTCCCGCCGATAGAGGTCGATCTTGACGGGCTCGCCGCAAGCGGCGGGGAGGAGGGGGATGGAGATGAGGGTGAGGAGCAAGAGGACGACGGGGCGGGGGAGGATTCTATGGAGGGAGAGGGCGCCGTGATTGGCGGGGGCGCTGAGTAGTTTTGTGTAGGCCCCCCCCCCCCCCGTGTGTTTTAAAAAACGAAAGTAAGGGTTCGCCTATGTAGGCCCTTGCCTTTTTTGGACTCTCCGCCTATGTATGCATAAATTTATTTTTTTTTAGAATTACGCCTTGGTGCGGACGTTTCTAACTCGGTCGTAGGCTGAATTGTGTCGAGTCCCTTTATTTCGCGTAGGGCGCCCAAGAGACTTACAGCGGGGTCGCCTCCCTTTTCGTAGGTTGTTCGAGTTTAGGTCTATCCGAGTTATGACTAGCGGTTAACCGGCATTTGTCTATGGACTTTTCATCGGCTATTATCGAATGTTTAATAAGACGGGGTCGCCTTAGGGGCGTAACGTTGAAACGGCCCGAGGGCGTAACATTGTATTGGCCCGTAGGCGTAACATTGTATCGGCCCGTAGGCGTAACATTGTATCGGCCTAGGTAGGTTGAGGTTCCCATCGCAGCTGTCCCGCCTTTCTCTGGTGTTATGCCCCTGACGTGGGGCGTGGAGTGGATTTGGCGGGTTCCCCTCGGCGAAGGGGGGATGACAGCATCGGAGCCGGGCCGCGGCTTTGGTCCTCGTTCCCAGAATTGGGGGGAGAGGGAGTCCTTGGTGGTTGTTCTATCCCACTGGGCCGTGTAGCTCCTCTCGATTAGAGGCTCTGCGCGGTTGGCGCGGAGGGACGCGGGTTGTAGCCCCTCCGTGTGTCCTCCCGGTGTGAACGGTCCAGGGGAGGCCGATGAGTGGAAGGGGTGGCGCGTGTGGCTGCCGGGGGGTCCGGTGAGGTGACTTGGCAGGCCCGTCCCCTCCATCGGGTTGTCAGCCAGCCGCGCCCGCGTACCCAGGGCGTTCGTGGGGAGGCATGGTGTTCCCATGGAGCGCCCGGTCCCCTGCCTTAAGTTGTCTAAGGGAAGGAGGGGAGCAGCAGGCTGGGCAGCCGTTGTGTAAGCGGAATATCCTGTTGGGGATTCGTCAACCTTTGCGGTCGGCGAAGCTCGCATTTTCCGCGTATTTTAGGGGAGGGAGGCTTGAGAAAATGACGAGTCTTTCTCCACATCCTTTCTTTTGCATTTCTCCCCTTCTGCAGGAAGCTGAGGAGAGGGAGAGGGGGAGGGGGTTGATTTATAACGGTGAACTTCTGCCCTCGTTTATTCTTCATTAATGGGCGATGTGACCCCGGTGGGTGACGGGTGATGTGACCCCTCAGGCATGCCTGACATTTGTTATTGGCGTTTGTCCCGAGTGTCCTTTTTGAGTTGGACAAGTCGTTTCGTGTACCGGCTTTATGGGGGATGGCTTTTCGTAGGGGTGGCCTTGATTCGCGGTCCGCGGGGAGTTTCCCGAGGTTTGAGGAGAGGGGTGTCAGGCCCTTTCGGGGGAGGGAGGGCATAGGGCCGTCGCCTCCCCGTAGCCTCTATAGTCGGACGGGTATTGGGCCGTCGCCTACCCCGCATATGGCGCTCCGGTTTGGGTGGCTAAGTTCAGGGAACTTGCCCCGGAGGTCTTCGAGAGGGGGGGTATAGGGCCGTCGCCTCCCCGCAGCCTCTATTGTCGGACGGGTATTGGGCCGTCGCCTACCCCGCATATGGCGCTCCGGTTGGGGTGGCCAAGTTCAGGGAACTTGCCCCGGAGGTCTTCTTGGGGGGAGCGAGTGCGCAGCTCGGCCCGTGCCCCTCTCCGGTTTGGGTGGCGAGGACTGGTCCTGCCCCGGAGTCTTTGAGAGGGGGGGTATAGGGCAGTCGCCTCCCCGCAGCCTCTATAGTCGGACGGGTATTGGGCCGTCGCCTACCCCGCATATGGCGCTCCGGTTTGGGTGGCCAAGTTCAGGGAACTTGCCCCGGAGGTCTTCTTGGGGGGGAGCAGTGCGCAGCTCGGCCTGTGCCCCTCTCCGGTTTGGGTGGCGAGGACTGGTCCTGCCCCAGAGTCTTTGACAGGGTTGAACTGAAATTGTCGTGTAGCAAAGGCGAAATTCGAATATGAAAGGAAAAGAACAAGGTACTTCGTTCAGGACTTACAGTTCCAGGCCATGCCAGGACCTGCGCACCGCGCCCCTTGGAGTGATTAGCCCGTCCTTCTCATGGGGGGGTGGCGGTGGTGGGCGTGTGGTCGATCCTGTTTTCCTCGGCAGTGGCATCGGCTGGGGCTAACTCTGGCTGGTGGGGGTCATAACACCGCCTCAGGGAGTCGATCTTCAGGTTCACCTCTGGCTCTTTGTGCTTGGTCGACCCTACGTAGCAACTCCTAGACAGCTTCTGGCTTCCCCGTACGATCCCCACCCCTCGGGGGGTCTGGAACTTGACCATCTGATGGAGGAGGCTGGGGAGCGCTCCAATGGCCGACATGTATGGTCGTCCTATAATCCCGTTGTACGCCGACATAATGTCGACCACAACGAACAGCGTCATTCGAGTGACGACCTGTGGCTCTTCTCCGAGGGTTATTGGCAAGGTGATCACCCCCATGATGGGGGTCGAGTGACCGGTGAAACCGACGAGGGGCCCGGTACAAGGTCTCAGGTCGGTCGGCCGTAACCACATCTTCTCAATTGTGGACATGAACAGGATGTCGCAAGAGCTCCCTGTGTCGATCAGGAGGCGGCTGACGATGGCTGTCCCAATCTGGGCCTCGATGACGATGGCGTCATCGTGGGGCTGCTCGATCCCCTCTAGGTCCTCGTCACTGAAAGTAATGGGAGGGTAGGCCATCCTTCTTTCTCTTTGGTCCCCTCCGAGACCCGCCGTCATCACTTGCCTTGCGTACGCCTTTTTGCTTGACGACGACGCCCCTCCCGAAGACGGCCCGCCGCATATCGTATCTATGCGCAAGACGGGTTTTGGTGGGTGAAGCTCTTCCCGCTCGCCGTTTGCCGGAGGGTCTGCCCTCCGCGCCCTTCGGTGGTTCCCGTCTTCTCGGCCTGGTCTTCGGCCTCCGACGAAGTCCCCCAGGTGGCCAGCCTGGATCAACCGCTCGATTTCCCTTTTGAGGGTGAAGCAGTCATCGGTGTCGTGGCCGTGGTCCCGGTGGTATCGGCAGTATTTCTTAAAATCTCTCCGGGCCGGGTCCGACTTCATTTCTCGGGGCGGCTCCGGCAGCAGACCGGCCCGGGTGGCCGCAGCCATCACCTCGATCAGGGGGGCATTGAGTTGCGTGTAATGCGCCCGCAAGGGGACCTCTTGTCTTGGGGCGACTCGAGGGAGCCCTTGCGCCGGAGCAAACTCGCGCGCCGGACCGGGGCGATCTTGGGGGCGAGGCCCGGGCGGTTCCCGCCTTGGTCGGGCTAGCCGATCGTGACCTTGGTCCCCCTCTTCCTGTCTCGGCCGAGGGCGTGATCGGGGTTCGCCTTGAGTCGGTTTCGCCCGGGGGAACAAGGCCTTAGTACCAAGAGTTTCTTCGGCCAACGCGTGCCTCTCCGTCATGGCAACCAGCGCCTCATAGTCGGTCGGCGGGTCCCGGAGCAGGGATTTGTGGAGACTCCGAGTCCGCAACCCCGTTTTGAAGGCCAGCATAAGCACCTCATCCCCACATGTCACCACCGCCCGTCTCTCCTCCTGAAAACGACGGAGGTATCTACCTGTTGTCTCTCCTTCTCCTTGGACTATCGTGCAGAGATAGTCCAGGGGCTTCTTCTTCGTCCGCCCCACCCGGAACTCTTGGCAGAATTTGTGGGATAGCTCGCCAAAGCTCCCGACGGATCTCGCTGGCAAGCCGAAGTACCAGTCCAGCGCGGTGTCCCTTAGGCTTTGGGAGAAATGTCGGCACAGGAACGCCTCGTCCACATCCTGCGCCTCCATTGCCCCCCGGTATTATTGCACGTGGGTGAGGGGGTCGCCCCTCCCATTGTACATAGCCAAGTGAGGAGGTTTGAACTTTTTGGGCCTTGGGGCGGACGTGATCCACCGTGCGAGCGGCGTGGCCTCCTCCGGATAGGTAGGGCGATCCGGGGTCTCCCCTCTCCGCCATTCGGGGGTCCAGATCCGATCGCGCCACGGCCGACGACGGTCCCCCGCCCCCGGGGAGTAGTCCGATGGTCGTCGGGCGGGGCTCCTTCCTCGGGCCGAGGACTCGACGGGTTGTGGGCTACGGCTCTCCCAGCGCCAGCGCCTCCCGGCCAGCTCTCCTCGGGCCTCCATTCGTTCCTGATTCTCTCGGAGGAGCCTCTCGCACTCGGCGGCGAGGAAGCGTAGTTGTCGACAAACGGCTTCCTCGTGCAGGGCATCGGAGGGGTGGTGTTGGTGACGCGGGTCGACCCCTCCAGGTGGGGATCTGTTCAGCAACGGGTCCCGCCCGTTCCCGGGTCGCCGCCCCATCGTCGTCTCTTCAATGACTCCTTGGTTGCTTCGGTTTTCCTTCCTCAGCCTTTCCCGCTCCGCGACGATGAAGCGGAGTTGGCGGCGGGCGGTCTCTTCTTCCTGGTAGGCCCTTCGGGCGGTCTCGGTCGCCTCGTCCAAACGCCTTTGCGCGGCGGCCGCCTCCCCCAGGTGCCTCCACCGCTGCGCAACTTCCATCTCCTCTTCCAGGAGCCTTTGCTGGGCCGCAATCTCCTCAGCGAGCCCCCTATTCTCCCCCTCCTCCTCGAATTGAGGGTGGAGGTTCCGCCTCACGTTCTGGGGCTCTGAGGGGCCGGGCGGAGGCTCCGTTCCAGCCGTCTGATAGCCTTTCCTGGCCAGGGGAACGGCCTCGAAGCTCTTCAGGACGACGGGGGCCGAAGTATGTTCAGTCTCGGTGCCCATCCCCAGAAGGGGGTCGGACGCCGGGGTGATTTGTAGAGAGAGCGGTTCCTGACCCACGGGATCTTTACCGTGGTCAGGGTTCCGCGAGATCGGCATGGAGTCTAACATGGGTGTGACCCTTCGTTCCCACAGACGGCGCCAATTGTTACGAGGTGGAACTCGCGTACAATGAATTTGTATTATGGGGAACCAAGGGCACGGTGGTTATATGGAAATGAGGGGTTAGGTAGGCTGTTTTACAAGAGATTAGTGGGGTGAAGAGGTCGGATCCGTCGCCGGTGGAGCTCACAGGATCGTATCTCGTCGGACACAGCTGAGGGAGGTCGAACGGCTGGAGGCTGACGCTGACTTTGGCCAGGGGGCGAACTCTCCTGCAGCACGAACAACTCGTCAGAAGGGCGGGGTTGGGGTTCAACCCTTAGCCCCTCCGATGCCTAAGTCAGTAAAAGGGCTTAAATGGGGGTTGGACACGCCGGCCGGACTAACTGTGTGTCCGCCTCACGTGACGAGCTATAGGTGGGAGAACAAAGATATGGAGGATCTTTGCTCTCGTGTGTGAATGATAGAAGATGAGAGAGTTTTTCTAACCCCCTCTCCGTAAGAGGAGAGGAGGTATTTATACCTGACGGGTGATGACTAGGCGTGCTGAGCTGGCTCGGGTGTCAGCGGAAGCTTCGGACGAGGACGTCGGGAACAGGAGTCCCTGATCCGCTTTTATCTGGCGGCGCAACGGCCGAGGGGCGCTTTTGTCGGGATGTCAGGGCCGAAAGCACTAACCGTCGGATAGGTCAGCCGCCTGGGGGTGCTTTGTCAGGTGGTCGGGTGACGTATGTGTCAGCCGTGTCCTTATCCTAGGCTGTTTGTCGTTAGCGTCGAACTAATGGTCTGGCTCACTTTAGGCGTCGCGGCTCGCGGGAATCGGACGGGCCGTTCAGGTCGGGAGTTTTCCGGCCCGGCCGCGCCCGTCAGTGGGCCAGACCTAGCTGCCCAAGCGTTACTAAACGCGCTTCCCCGGTGGGTCGGGCGGCTGCGGTTGTTCGCCTCGGCCGGCTACAGTTCGCCTCGGCCGTTTCGGGGAGCGCTGTGAGGCGCGCCTATCTCCATGATGCCCCGGGTTTCCGGGGCGGCGGCCCTAATTGTTAAATGGTGAACCAAAGGGGTATGTTAGCGGATCCGGGCGGGGGACGGGCTACTACGATCTTTAGGTCGTAACAATTATATTTCTTCATTTGAATAGACGTCCTGAGGTCTATTCAGGCATTTTAAGGAAATGTGGAAATTATCTTTACAAGATATCCACGAAGGTATGCCGTCACAACATCCAATAACAGCATATCCAAAATTTTCCTTCGCCAAATCGTAAGGTATTCGCTTGTGATAACTTAGGGAGACTGATGCATCATTTATGAGACATGCTCATTTGAATTTGTTCGATCCCTAGTTTCAGCGAAATTTTCCTTGGGCTATAGGTTGTACCGTATATCATACGATTTTGTATTTATTTTTCTTATGTTTGCAATACTTTGTTTTATCCACAGGTTTGACACCTTTTGGTGTCTGGACTTCAGGTCCGAACATTTCACGTTTCATAAGTGAGTCCAGCTCATCTTCTATTGCCACGTTCCACATTTTGGCCAATCTCTACGTTTGCCTTCTAGCAACGGAGTGTGGAACGATAATTTACAAACATCATCGCCATTGCGATGTATATGGCAATATAATACGTGAATATATTGTCGACAATTTATGTTCTATCTGTCCAACACCTCCCCAGTACGTACAACATTTACTTAATTTCACTTTTTCCCGGCAATTCCTCTGCAGTGGATTCCGGGAAGGGTGATGGTGTGGACAGGAGCTCATTGTCCTGTGGTAGTATTGTCTTAAGGTCTCCAGGAGTTTCTGTCCTTGGAGCCTGGTGGTCTGTCTCTTTTCTGTTGAGGATCAGCCACTTCTGCTGCTGGTGGATTGCATCCATTCTCGGGGATGTCAATCCTAGCTGGAGTTTTTGCAGCAGGGATGTGTGATCTGACAATCTTCTTGTTGTCAATAAATGATTCCGGTAATTGGTGAACAGTGTTCTGTATGTGGAAGATCTTCTGGATCTCATCTACACATTGTATTGTTACCGGATCATAGTGGGTCAAGCTGTTTGTATCCCACGTTATAATTTTCTTCGCGCCAGATTTTCCAGTATCTGGGCCTATTTTTGGGAAAACTCGTCTCATCGAGATCACAGTCTTCAAGATGTGCCTTAAATGCGTCCCCCGTTTAGGGTTCTAGGTATCTTATAAGTGAGGGTGAGTCAAACCCTGCATGGATACCTAGGCGACGCTGAGTACCGTTTTGGTCCTCTTTGGTGGTGCAATGGGGATTTAAGACTGCGCGACCGAAGATTCTCAGATGAGAAATGTTCGGTGGCATTCCATATGCAAGTTGCATTGGAGACTCTGACCTCCAGAGGGTCTTATTTTCATTTACGATGCAGCATGCAGAGTTTGCATGTCCCCATGCATCCATAGGCAATCGGGATTTAATGGACGTTCAGTCCATTAGAGTCTACTTTTCAGTGACTCTGCCGACCCATTTTGGGTATGAACATGCGGCACTTGTATGTTCATTTTCAATTCCCGTTGATTGGCAGTACTCTTGAAAAGACTGGGAGGTATATTTCCCAACATTAACCAGACTTATTTACAATATTTTATTGTCTGGGAAATGTGCCCGCAACATTTTTATTCTTGTGCCAATAGCTTTTGGAAAAGCTAAGTTGCGGGTCTTGTAGTAGACATACGTACGAATATTCTGAGGATGCATTTATCAGTACAATGAAGTACCAAAATAGCCCACTAGGGATGGTGGATTTTATCCACATCTGTCTCCTTGTATTCTTTTTGAGGAAGCGTGGAGATCCTTTTTCAACTTTTCGTGGAGATGGCCTTGTAATTAATCTTCCCTTATAGTAAGAGATGCGAGGGAATTTTCCCTTCTGAAGAATCTTCTGGTTCTTCAAGTCATACCCATAGGATAAGATGCTGTGCATCACAAATCCAGGGTGGCCAAGTCCAACATGCCAGAGTAAAAACTCGGCTGATGTAGGGCACTTCAGGTGCTCCGTTTAATTCTGCTTCCTTTCTCCGAATCTTCGTATGGTAGAGGCCTATAAGGCTCTCAAAACATTCAAGTGTGGATTTTACTCCTATTTCTTGAGACGTCGCATACGGTAATTTTTCATTTACATTTGCTGTTTCCAAGTGGGATCCGTTGAAACGGATGTCCTTGAAACTTAGAAAGTTTATTTTTGGAATTCGGAGGGATTAGTGCATCCATTATTTTTGTGTCGTTTGGGGGCAACTGTGTTGCATTCCCTGGATCTTCAATATAGCCCTGATATTGGGCTCTGTATTGAAAGAGATCGTACGTGTTTATTGTCTACTAATTATTTATGAGAGCAGTTTCAAAAGATGAAAGGCACATGCATATTCAGATAGACATATTCATATATTGTCTACTAAAATTTTTCAATCAAAACAGATTGCGTAATACAAAAGCTCTCATAACGTGAGATGTTCTAAACAATTTTGCAAGATAAAAGTAAAGGCTAGTCAAGCATGTCATTATTTTCGAAGTCGTCAGCTGAAAAACTTAACTGGAGCATCAGATGTCATCAGGTTTGTTTCAGCTTTATTTTTCTTGTTCTCTTTATACAAATCCTGGAGATGATGCGGAGTTCGGCACATTCTGGACCAGTGGCCTTTTATGCCACAATTTTGGCACTGGTCTTCCCATTCCCTCTTGGGTGGGGTTATATCATTTCTATTTTTGTTATTTCTGTGCCTCGTGAACTTCCGCTTACTTTCATTATTTCGCTGCTGCTGTACATGGCCCTTGGCATTTTTTCTGTTGACCCCCCCCCCTTCTGTGGTCTTTCTTCTCTTTTATTATCCCTCTTCTTTTTGAAGGAAGAGGAATAGTGAGCATCTGGTGGGGGGCAGTGCCGGGGAGCGTATATTGTGAGTGGAGATAAGAAGCTCTCTGCTTTGCTCGGCCATGAGTAAACATGACGGCAGCTCGGAATACTTGGTGAACTTGCGTTCACGGTATTGCTGCATGAGTATCGCATCTTTTTCATGGAAGGACGTATACGTCTTTTCCAGCATGCGATTTTCCGAGACTCTTTCACCACACAACTTCAGGCATGCGGTGATGCTAAAAAGTGCTGAGTTGTACTCAGCAACGGACTTTAAGTCCTGCAGTCTCAGGTTCTCCCACTCGTATCGTGCCCTTGGGAGTATAACATCTTTCTGATGTTTATACCTGTCCTCAAGGGCAGTCCATAGCTCAAGTGGATCTTCGACCGTAAGGTTTTCAGCCTTTAAGATCTTGTCCACATGGCGGCGAATATAGATGATGGCTTGTGCCTTCTCTATATCGCTAACATTTTCTTTTTCATTCACAGCAGCGATGAGGGTCTTTTGCCCGCAGGTGAAACTTTACATCTAGCTGCCAGCTTAGATAGTTTCCACCTGATGCTTCCAGTACTTCGAAATTAATGCTTGCAATATTAGCCATTTATCTAGCAGAGCACAAACATGCATGAATTAATAATTAATTCAGAGAAAACATTTTCATGCGGAGGCAATATTTAACGAAAAACTAAATGTGTGGATCGGCCAGTCCCACAAGAAAGAGTCCAAAAAAAGGTCCACATTCCAAATTATACAAATTTGCAGCTTGAAGAAAATGAAAATACAACTTTGGAAACCCCGTGGGTCCCATATGATATCTCCATCTTCAAGCGTGGCCTCCGTCTCCATGGAAGTTGGTCTTCTTTCTTTGACATTTACATAAATTCCTCACTACAATTTCTCTCAAAAATAAAAGAAAAGTGCGGGAAATAAACTGTGGGACTAAACGGCCGATCCAAAAACCACATTTAGCAATTCATGCAGAAATATTGTGCTCATCAACATTTTCATCAGACATTTTCATCACAGGCATCACAGGCATTTAATATTCGCAGAGATGGATAAATAATTTAAACACTTAATAATTATTGGACCACTGGGCAACGTCATACACCGTTAGGTTACTAACGGCAGAGCGGTCGCAGGATCTTCCTAATTATTAAGTTTTAAATACAATGCACAACCACGCATATAATATCCAACAGAATATACCAGAGATGCAAAGCATGTAAATATGATATTTGCAGAAAACATCATTACAATGCATAGGTTGTAATTTGAATGGGGTTTAATCAATTAAATTGATAAAGAGCCCAAAATAAACATTTTCTTTGTTAGAGGGAAAAGTTTCCCTCATCATCCCAAAAGACCCCCAAGGATCCCCAAAAAGTCCTCGCCTGCCCGATATTTGTCCCGTAATTTATCGTGATTTTTCACGAATATTTTGCCCTTAGAACCCCCTTTTAAATAAATTTTTAGGCTAGCAAGTTGCCTTTTAAGGCTTGTTAATAGCCTTTGCCTCCCCCAATTTTTTTTTCTTTCAGATAAAACGGACTGCGGGTCTGAAGCCCGCAGTCGGTCTATGGGCTTCAGGCCCATAGGCTTTTTTTTTGAATCTGTGGGCCTGAAGCCCACAACAGGTCTGTGGGCTTCAGGCCCACAGACTAGGATTTTTTTTTCTTTTTTTTGTTGAAGAAATAATTGGCCTGTGGGCCTGAAGCCCACAGCCGGCCTGTGGGCTTCAGGCCCACAAGCTTTATCACTTTTTTTTTGAATGTTACTGGTTAGGGTTTGGGGGGGCCGGCGCCGCCGCCGCCACCTGCAGGGGGGCGCGGCCGGCGCCGCCGCCGCCCCCTGCAGGGGGAGCGGCGGGGGCCGCCCCCCGCAGGGGGGCGCGGCCGGGGGGCGCGACGGCGGGGGCCGCCCCCTGCAGGGGGAGGCGGCGAAGGGGGGGCCGCCCCCCCTGCAGGGGGAGGCGGCCAAGGGGGGCCGCCGCCCCCTGCAGGGGCGGCGGCGGGGGCCGCCCCCCTGCAGGGGGAGGCGGCCAGGGTGGTGGGGGGGCGGATTCCGGCGAGGGGGGCCCCCTAAAAATTAGGGTTCAAAATTAGGGGTTTTACCCTAAAAATTGGGTTTTTGCCCTAAAAATTGGATTTTTGCCCTAAAAATTGGGGTTTTGGGATGAAAAATCCGTCGTTTTCAAGGCGACGATGAATCCCCATGACGATCTTGTGAGATCTAGGGGAGGGGTAATCATACGTATGATTAAAAATATCGTTTTTAGTGTTTTTACCTCTATATCCGTCCTCCGGATATAGCGACGGTTGCTCGAAGCCCTATGCGGATGACGACCCTTGATGGAGGAAGCCTTGCACCGCGCTCGTGGATCTCCCGTCTCGCCTTCGCCTTCGCCTTCGCAACGAACGGAAAAAATTTGTGAAAAAAAATTTAGAGGCTCGTGCTGATAACGTATTATGAATCAACTACTGAGGGGAGAGCCCTCAAGTCTATATTTATAGCCAAAGGGGAGAATACAAGTGGGTATGGGCCCAACCACTTAGGTTGGCCCAATAACTCATCAACCCAGTAAATACCCATTCACAACACTTTTTATATTGTCGGGGCCTTTCTAATTTTTTTTTATACATCGGAAAGCTGGGCCTTTCAAATTTGAATACATTAATTTGTGATATATGAAAATAATGGAGATGTTAGGGTAGTTCTGGAAATTTTCTTTACTTGTAGCACATCATTTCTGTGGGGTTAATTTGATATTTAATTATTTAGGAGTGATTTACTTATACCAAAGCACAAATACGGTTACCAAAGGACTAGGTAGAGCTGTATTTACCTCCGTTTTTAGGTGGGCCACCCGGTATCCATCCTTGGTGGATGCGGAAGGAGCACGCACCTTTAACCAGCTTTCCGATGTATAAAAGATACACAAATACGGTAAAAATCAAGTAAACATTTGTCCGGTTTAACAAAACATTCCATTATTGTAAAACTATTGGATTTGTAATAATCCGATCGATGATTGTTGACGGATGGAATCGTCGATCAGTGAGCAGACGAGGTCGCCTCTGGTGACGTGACGCTCTGCCAACTAATGAGTGGGACCTGCGATGGTTGGAGCCCAGGTCAGAGAGTGCCAAGTCCGAGCTATAGGGGTACCTAACTCTGGGTCATTCTGAACGATCTTTTGAGCTACTTGCTGAGTCAACCGTTGAGTTATCTGCAACACTGACAATCGTCAAGAAGGATCGGATCTGGGTTCCGACCCAAATCCCCTCGATGCTTAAGTCAGTAGAGGACTTATGATTGCTCGGGCATGCTGGATCGACCTAAAGGGAGATCGTCCTGATGCCGTCACGCCGAGCTTTTGAGGAAGATATATAAGTGGAAAGTGAGGAGTAGTTAAAGTACCTAGTGCTCTGTATCTCAATATAAGTGGAGACGTCCCCTAAGTGACGTTGGCAAATAACGGCCTTCCATTATGGTGGCATGATTGCCCCTGAAAAACATATTGAATATGCCTAGCACTGTTAATTTTGTTTGCCGACAGCATATATGTATTCTACAACCAAATATTGCTTGGCGAAAGATTTGTTCACAGATGAAAATCATCGATCGACAAATGAAAATTCTAAATCAATGATCTGACGGTTATATCAAAATAAATTTCGTCTTTGTTTTCCCTCATGTTACGACCTTCCTTGGATGGGCCAAGACCGAACGGCCCAAGCCGGTGTCGCGAGCCTTCGTGCCTGAAGAGAACGAGGCCCCCACGAAGACTCAGAGTCAGGCTGGCCTCAGAGCGAAGCGGACGCGACCGCTGACCCACGCAGCGGGTGTTAACCATTCCCCTTAAATCGTGCTCCCTTAAACACCATTAAAGAGCCCCATTATGCCCACCTTCATGACCGGTGAATGCACCATCGAAGTAGCGAATCATCGGGGCGAAATAGGGGGGGCATCTAGGGGACAAGGTCGGGGGAAGAATCCTATAAAGCAACTCAAAGACCAACGAGAAAAAAGATCACTCTGTAGAGACAAAAAAACTCTGAGATATTCTTCCCGAACAACCATATCTCACACCTTACAATTCTCCTCCAAAGCTCGACCCGAGGACTTGCGTTTCAGCCTCTCCGTGAGTCATACCGATCACATCGAGCATCCTTCAGATCTGTTCTGACTTAGGCATCGGAGGGGACTTGGTCGGAACCAAGGTCTGACGCCTCCAGACGAGCTTTCTCTTCTGTTCAGGTCAAGGAGATCCAGCCGCGTCGAGGCTACTCTTCGGTGCCCAATCAGCCCAGAGCCGAACGGGCTCGCCCCCGAGCCCCTTCATCTCCACTCGCACAGAGGTCGTTGCTTAGCCGAGGACTCCCTTCGGCACATCGATGCTCGGACTCGTGCGCTCTTCGCCAAGCTGAACGAGCTGCATCTCACTCCTGGAGGCCGCACGTGACCCGTGTGATCGCGTTGACCTCCGGCCCTCCAGTCAACCAACTTGTGGTGAGAAAACACCTTGAAATACCACCAAAAAGTCCAGCATATCGCCTCAACTAACAGGTCAAAAAACATTTGGCTTGGCAAGGACTATATTTACCTCCCTAAGGGGCTGTATGCAATCATGATTTTCTAAAAATGGCAAAGAAGAGAAGAGACAGAGTGTGGAACGACATGTGATGTGACTTGGGTTTCAATTTTTTTGCTAAAAAGTTTATTATTTACACCGGTCAGCCGGTGTATATAGCAATTCTCTTTTCGCATTACTTGCATGATGGATATGGGGGCAACTCAACCACAGACACGGTTCAGATCCTTGGTATGAAGGAGTCTTTGACACAAGGATCTATGCCACATGTCACATCCTTTGGGTTTAACTGTTAGGATGTTGGAGAATATGATAAATCCTTACAGTCAGGGGCGGAGCCAAGCATGGGCTGATGTGGGCTGTAGCCCGGGCTCCGCCCATACCCCCGGTAACCCTTGCAGTCCCGGTTCCCCGCAACACATACTCCTGGTAACCCTTGCTGCACGGGCTTAGTTTCGGTAACCCTTGCAGCCCGGGTGTAGGAAAAATAGGTAGAATACTGTGGCTATATGAGGAGGATCAAATAAACAGAGTACTTATCAGATGTAAGTGAAAGCGCTGTGGCATGGGATGACCACTGCCTTGAAAGCAATTACGACGCGACCTTGGTGGTAATCGCTGTAGCCAGTTGCTCCCCAAGGTTAACACATCAGCCTCTGGTCGCGTCCACTCGTGGCCAGAGACTTGGAGTTTGCACAGTACAGATTTTTCAAGAGTGAGAGAGAAGAGATTTTGAGTGAAGAATTCTTTCTGCGTATTCTTCATATTATTTCTTCAGGAATGAAGAAGGTATATAAGAATTCAAAACTCAAACGGTCAAATATTAATGTGAATTAAAATTAGTATTTCAATGATGCGTATTAAAGCGATACTTTAATCACGTATTAAGGAGGATTTGAATGCTGTGTATTAAAGCAACGCTTTAATCGCATATTAAGGAGGATTTGAATGCTACGTATTAAAGCTAAGTTTTAATTGCATATTTAGGAGTGGTTTTGAATGAGACAATGGGCTATGTCCAAAAAGGAAAGTCACGACACGGCCGGTCGGCGGGCGATGCGCGCACGCACCTCACGGCCGGCGAGCGGGCGGCGGCGACGGTGCGCGTGTGTGTGTGGTAGACCCTTGACCATATAGGTCATCTCCCCTTCACAAAAGTGTCGTACCCCTTGGGGCACAACCCAAGTCTCTACAAATCCTAAAATAAACTCTTCCAATGCAAATTGCCCAAGCAATATGGGACTAAACGAATAGTGGGAATGAAATAAAGGCTTTTGAGAGCCTATTATTTCCAACAATCCCCCACTAATGGCTTGAGAAAAGAAACAAAGGATCTTGTGTAATGAAAGAATATATACTTAAGTATCAATGTCTTTTGATTGAATTGATACGCAGTGAAGTGAGGCAACAACTTACTTCCTAATGAGTGAATTTCTCTTGAACTCATTAGAGTTTGGTTGAGACCCCCACAACACGTATTGAACATTGAGTATGTGCAAACTCCTCGATACAAATCAATCGCTTTAAGGCCATGCACATACCTTGGCTCTCATGAGTGCTCTAGAAAGACTGCCCATGTCTTTCATAGAAGGCGGCCAAACCTTCACACCCATGTAGGTGGTCCATCAAGTGCTTCTCTATAGCACCATCAGAAAGGATATGGAACCATTAAGAGCATATTGCTCAACCTCTCAACAGATAATGAGTCCATCAAGTGCTTCTCTATAGTACCACCAAAACTGGTTATGAACTTATCTCAAAGTGAATCCATAAAGTGCTTTTCAATAACACAACCAAAACTTGGCTATGGATTTAAAAACACTAGCACATGTCATAGGGATGGAAATGTAGTGCATGTTAAGAATCATATGGCTTCGTTAGACCACACTGAGTATCAACCATATTATCTTAACACATGGGCTTTAGTCCCATTCCCCTCGATGAATCAAGAACCACTTTCCTTGGCAACCCCTTGGTTAGTGGATCTGCAAGATTTCTTTCGGACCTCACATATTCCAAAGAAATTACTCCATCTTTCAGGAATTGTTTAACCACACCGTGTCTGATGCATTTGTGTCTTTTCTTTCCGTTGTAGACACTGTTTTTAACAACTTGAGAATCACAATGAAGGAAAACTATTGCAGTTTCCCCCCTCCCCCCACAGTGGCAAGTTTGCTAACAAGTTCCTTAACCATTCAGCTTCTTGCCCTGCCAACTCAAGATCAATTAATTCAAATTCCATGGGGGATCGTGCTATACATGTCTGTTTAGAAGACTTCCATGATATAGCACCTCCATCCAATGTAAAAATAAAACCACTAGTTGAACTTATTTCATCATTACCTGAAACTCAGTTTGCATCACAAAATCCTTCTAAAACAGCAGGAAATCTACTAAAATGCAAACACCAATCAATAATTCCTTTCAGGTATTTTAGCAAACGATGAAGTGCATTCCAATGTTTATTACTAGGGTTATGTGTATAACGACTTTAGCCTACTAACTACATAGGTTATATCAGGTCGAGTGCAGTTCATGAGGAACGGCACACTTCCTATAATATTAGCATATTCAGATTGGGAAACTGTAACGACTGGGTTCCGTGTAATTGGATTATCTATATTAAAATATATGCTTAGTGGATTTTCTCCTTGGATGTGTGGTTTTCGTCGACGTAGCTTTCACTTTCGATCGTTTCGTCGTGACTTTCTAGCTTCCTTTCCTTAGATCGTCGAGTTTGAGGTGAGTCACTCATGACGAGCTTCTTATCGCTCATATCTTAGAGTATAAATCGATCCTAGAAGCCATAGAAATCTTTCCGAGGCTTCGCGCTTCGAATCGGCACTTTTCGTGCACGTTAGTTGGTTCAAGAAGGAGAACCAACCGACTAGATCTCAATCTAGTCGGTCGGCAATCCTTAATGGACCGACTAGTGGGCTTTGATTATAATTCAGGAGTTACTGTTTATCGTTAGTCGGTCTAAGAACAACCTTCGACCGACTAGTTCTCAAACTAGTCGGTCAGGAATCCTTCTCAGACCGACTAACTCTCATTTCCATGATCTCTCTCAGAATTCAGCCTTTAGTCGGTCAATGAACACTCATCGACCGACTAGTTCTCAAACTAGTCGGTTGACAAGACTTCACAGACCGACTAACCCATAGTCCAGTTTTCCTGAGCGAGCTACTGTTTACTCTTAGTCGGTCTGCGTTGATCAACCGACCGACTAGTTCCCAAACTAGTCGGTCACCAATCCTTCTTTGACCGACTAATCAGCCCAGGAAACCCTAGTTTTGCCCTAGCCGCCACACTTTTCTATAAATACGCCCCAAACGTTTTCTTCTTCCTCCTCATCACCCCAAACCCTAATTTCTCCCCCATTGAGCCCCCTTCTTCCCCAAACCATTGATCCTTCATCCCAAGCTCATCCATCATCATCCAAACCCTCATTTCACATATCATACCTCTCCTCAACCTCAAACCCTCATCAAATCCCCAAAAGCCTCATCCAAACCCATTTTCTCCGGATTTTCCCTCATTTCCAGATCTGAGCCGGATCGTTCTTCTGTTGCCGTGGTTGCTTGGCATCGTCCCTCCGCTTCTTCACGGGTAGTATTCTTCCTTTAATAATCTCATAACCCACACTTGATATTTGTGAAACCCTAATAATAATGGATGTTGTTTGATGATTGTTTCTCCATGACAGCGATTCCCTTCCCCGTAGATTAGCGTTTGTGGGACGAACCTTCGCGATCGTCTTCCTCGGTGCTAGGCAAGTGAAACTTGCATCTCTTGTTTTGGGCCATGTCTTAGGCCATTACCTTGTTTTAGCGTAAAAGAGACTAGACGATGAAAGGATAGCCGTCTAGACGCCTTTGACCTAGCTTGACAACGAAGCTTGGTCCGTCACCCTCATCATGCTTGTATGTCACGTTTAAATTCAATTAACGGTACGCAATTATCTGTTCATATCATCCCTGCATCTTTGCCTGTCATGTTTAAATTCTATTAACGGTACGCAAATATCGGTTCATGTCATTGCATAGTGATTATTCATCGTGATTGTGTAGCACACGCTACAATACTTATATTCCTGGCTCGTGTTCCAGAAGCGAGCCCTGTAGTTGGAAACCTCAACGCTCGATAAATAAGGCTAGGTGCACCCTTATGCCAAGTGGAATACACTTCCTGGCTCGTGTTCCAAAAGCGAGCCCTGTAGTTGGAAACCCCAACGCTCGACACATATGGGTGGGGTAAGAGATAAGCGGACTGAGCCCCGAGTTGGCCTGATCCGCCACTCCGGTCAGCAGGTGGACTCTCTAGTGCACAAGTGATTAATAGTGATAGAAATAACCAGCCTGAGCCACGAGCTGGCCAGCAGGTGGACTCTCTATGCACTAAGTGATAAACAGTGATACGTGATTAGTGAATTGATAGCTTTCGCTACACCGTGCGTGCTTGTCTCTCTTTTTAAACTGCTGCATCAAACTAAACTGTCATGTCATTGTTTAATATTATAAGTGCTAGGTTGTTAGTTACTTTCAGTTTCCTTGCACAAGTCTTTTAGACTTGCTGACATGTGCCCCTCTCTCTTTTGGGTGTCACATGTTAGACCCAGAGCCAGAGCTTGTTGCAGGGGATTTGGTGTTGCTGCCACACTTTGGTTGCTGCGGTGGAGTCTCGTGGACACCGGTGACCTTGCTGAGTTTCCTTTCTGTTTTAGGATTCCTGTTAGTTGTTGGTGCGGGGCACCCTTGCTTGTATGTTGTACTTTGTTGGCCATGGTGGGCCTTAGCTTTTCCCTTTTGAGCCTGGTGGCTTTTTTGCGATATTGTAATTTGTTTATGGACATTGGGAGATTCAATAAAATGTCGTCTCATTTCTTTATTATCATTGTTGTTTTGTTTCGCTTTGCAAGGACTTGCCATAATAAGTGTTTTTATACGCTTATCAGACTTGGAGCTTCACAGCTTCAAGTTTGTGCGGACCTTCTCACGTCTCGCCTCCACATTTTTGATAAGCGGGGCGTGACAGGTTTTAGTGGTGGCCCATGCAGGTCCATTTGCAAATGTGAGCTATCGGAACAACGATAATAATTATAGAATGTCCATTAAATAAATTAGAACATCCAAATTATAAGCCCGGAGTCTAGGTTTTTAGCGTTCATATGCCTTAGGTGGCTAGTAGGCGTGTTAGAGCACCTGTCCCAGCTTGATAGAAAATCCATTAGGTCAGGACTATAGTGAGACTTAGTTAGAAGTTCTGCTTGCTGGTTAGAGGCCCCTGATTGTTTGTTAGACTCCATGCTAGTGATCGCTATGATAGTCTTAAGAGTTACCTTAGTGGTTCCTGTCTAGCCCTGACCATGATAGATTCCTAGGATTTCTTTAGCCGTTCGCTTGGGTTCATCGATTTCGGGCCTAACGTAACATGATCTCGATTCTTTTAGAACCTTACCTGAGGCCTCTAATGTACTCTAGCCATTAGGAAGCTTAGTGTTAAGTCTTCTTGACCTTTAGTCAACCGATGATTAGGACTCTCTGGTTCAATCTGTTCCTGGTCACTACACTTCTGTGTTGCTGACCGTAGGCTTTCGTCGTAGTTTTCTTGAATCGTAATTTAGGTGCATTCGTCACACAACCACATTCATTGCCCTCGATTCACATGATCCCCTCCTTACTAATATCGTTGACCTTTCAAATCTTTCCCGTTGCAAATCTTGATTCTTCCAAAGTCGTTTCCAAATTTTCCTTATTAAAAGTTTCCACTTGATTTGAATTTCGTTTTAAACCTTCTTTCAATATATTTCCATTACTTCCATTTGAGCTAAAAGTTATTCTTAGATTTTGAAAAACTATTTGGCCGTAATTTTAAATTACTATCTTGTAACCATTTTCTAACCTATATCTTCGTTCCTCGATCTCAAAACTTTACTACTATTTCGATAATTCGATATACCACTTTTTCTAAATTGCGAAATTCATTTTAGCTATTTACCATACGTACTTTAAAATACTTCTTTCAAGATAAATAGAACTCCAATTAATTTATGAATATATACTAATTACAAGTTTGTCGTACCCGTACTTCAAGTCTTTATACCAACCCATTCTTGTGGCAAATCCTTGTTTCCCCTAAAAGTATTTTCGATGTTCCTCTTCGCTAAGTTTAAATTTGTCCGCAAACTTTTAATATATATATATTAGATTTCATACTCTTTCGCGACTTAAATTTATTCGTCCTTTTCTAAACATTGAAACTTTTGTCGAGATTTTTGATTATTAGTTTATAATATTTTCCAGCCTATAAATTCATATCGATATAAATGTCTTGCCCCTTTTCATATACCAATTTTATTCTGAACCGTGCTTCTGTTTTTCCCAACCTGAATTATAATTTTCTTTTCTTACTCATGCCATTAAAACTTATTCGAATACCGCATCATGTTTGCTTCTTATATACCTTTCAAGTCACGTGGGACTTCAGCTTTCAGCGAGTCGATTTTATGCTCAACGTTTTCCCTAGTTCGGATTTTCGTGAAATTACTTTTCGAAACCATTTCCTGATTTAGACCTCCAAAATTCGGTTTTAAAGCTTATTATCAATTTAATAATTCTATATATGTGTATATCCTCCCACTTACTTCCATACCACTAAGATGTCATTATCTTTCCATTCGTCATACATATTTCTAAAAAAATGATTTCTAAAGTAGAACTTCAATTAATTTTTATATATCAGTACTACGACCGTTATGCTCCTCGTTTCCCCTATTTCAGATTCTTGTAAAAATCGTTATTTCATAACCTTTCCTGATCTAGACCCTCCATAAATTTGATTTTAAAGTTTCACTAAAAATTTTGATAATACTACTAATAAGCTTTTGTATCTTTCCGTTCACCATACATGCCTTTAGGATAATTTCTAACCTAAATGGAATTTCAATTATTTTTGTATATCAGCACCAGGCTCGTGGTGCTCATATGTTAAGAGCTTTGTGTAAAACAGTCTCTCTTTGGCAAATCATGATTTCTCTAAAAGTAGTTTCAATATTGAATACTTTAAACTTTCCCTGGCTTAAGGATTTTGAAAGCATTCAACCTGAGTTTAAAATTTTCAATTAATTTAGTTTCATTTCAAACCTTGCAAACGCTATTAAGTTACTATCGTGTAATATTTTCTAAACTACGACCACAAAATTCGTGTAAATGATTTACTTCCTTTTAATGACTTTATGTGAGCCAATAAACCGTTTTCTCCTATTAGGTATATTCGACTCAAACTTATTTCAAACAATTTGTTTTATCGACCTCTAAATATTTTTATACGAAAAGGGACTCCAACTTTTGAAGTATAACGGTTTTCAAACTTTTCGTATTTTAGAATATGTTATTTACACTATTTTCCATGTGTCCTAATGGAGCATCATTACATCATTTTACGACCGTTTTCATGCTTTTCGATCCTCCTATTCGTTACGCTTTTGATTTCAATTTCTTTCCTTTGTCTAGCCGATAGAGCTTGTCGTCGCCCGTGTCAACCCTATTATAGTTTGGTGGGCCCCATTAGTGTAATTTGATGTGTCGTCGTAATGTATTTAATTTCATGGTGCATACGAAGTTGTATGTGTGTTGGTATTGGTATATTGTGTGTAGCTAGTTATGTACTAGCTGCCTGAGTGTAAGTGTGATAAACATATGATAGTAGGATTATAGTTGTTTGATTGGTGTTACTTGTTCTTATGAGATGTCGTATGCGTGTATACCATGAGGTATGCCCGACTACTGCATATCTTAACTAATGTATGAAGTAAATGTATTGATGTACCAATTATAGATGGATGGATATGGTATGAATATATGATACATGTATGTGACCATTCGATGACAGCATTTATTAGGGAGAGTATTGTAATTATAGGTGTGCTGATGTTTGTAATAATATCATGGTATATGAAGTGATTGAAATATGTGATATTACCTGATTAGATATTAAGGGTGTTTGACATTTTGATAAGTATATGGATATGTTGGTAAACGTGTACGCATTAGATAGTATTGGCCTATGTATGGATGCTAGTTATGTATATGGAATTATTCTGCTATGATTTTGAGTCTCACTCGAGCTTGAGTGGGTATACTCTATGTACGTTGGTGTATTTGTATGTGGTTGGTGTATGTATAATGTTTGGATTGTTTGTTTTCCGTTGTGTTACGCACATGATTGTGGGTCGCTAACCAGTATATAGCTATATGAGTTGGTCTTGTGGTATAGTTAATCACTAAGGACTTGGTTGCGTGAATATATGTGTGCTAGCTAAAGCTAAGTGTGTATATATACTGAGTTTGAAATTGTATGATTGGTATACATGGATGAAATATTAGCGGGTATGGGTGTGCACCATGCGCGGGTAAGTATGTGCCTAGTTATAAGTTTTTGGTGACTATGATATGTTGGGCGTGTCGTGAGTATAGTTATAGGGCCGTATGTGATGTGAAGATATGGTGAAATATTTACATGCACTTCGAATGACTATATTTGTGAAGTTATAGTAATGGTGAATGTGTATTAGATATAGTAAGACTTGTCTGAATAATGGCGTGGTGCGACAACATGTGTCGATGTGTTTGGTATTGGATGTATACTAGGAGATATAGTGAGTAGTGTATTCTTATTGCCTTATTCATAGGTAGCTGCCTAACGTAGAGTGTTACAATGGTATTAACTAGTGTGAACTATTTAATTGGTTGAGCGAGCTACTGTTTACTCTTAGTCGGTCTGCGTTGATCAACCGACCGACTAGTTCCCAAACTAGTCGGTCACCAATCCTTCTTTGACCGACTAATCAGCCCAGGAAACCCTAGTTTTGCCCTAGCCGCCACACTTTTCTATAAATACGCCCCAAACGTTTTCTTCTTCCTCCTCATCACCCCAAACCCTAATTTCTCCCCCATTGAGCCCCCTTCTTCCCCAAACCATTGATCCTTCATCCCAAGCTCATCCATCATCATCCAAACCCTCATTTCACATATCATACCTCTCCTCAACCTCAAACCCTCATCAAATCCCCAAAAGCCTCATCCAAACCCATTTTCTCCGGATTTTCCCTCATTTCCAGATCTGAGCCGGATCGTTCTTCTGTTGCCGTGGTTGCTCGGCATCGTCCCTCCGCTTCTTCACGGGTAGTATTCTTCCTTTAATAATCTCATAACCCACACTTGATATTTGTGAAACCCTAATAATAATGGATGTTGTTTGATGATTGTTTCTCCATGACAGCGATTCCCTTCCCCGTAGATTAGCGCTTGTGGGACGAACCTTCGCGATCGTCTTCCTCGGTGCTAGGCAAGTGAAACTTGCATCTCTTGTTTTGGGCCATGTCTTAGGCCATTACCTTGTTTTAGCGTAAAAGAGACTAGACGGTGAAAGGATAGCCGTCTAGACGCCTTTGACCTAGCTTGACAACGAAGCTTGGTCCGTCACCCTCATCATGCTTGTATGTCACGTTTAAATTCAATTAACGGTACATAATTATCTGTTCATATCATCCCTGCATCTTTGCCTGTCATGTTTAAATTCTATTAACGGTACGCAAATATCGGCTCATGTCATTGCATAGTGATTATTCATCGTAATTGCGTAGCACACGCTACAATACTTATATTCCTGGCTCGTGTTCCAGAAGCGAGCCCTGTAGTTGGAAACCCCAACGCTCGATAAATAAGGCTAGGTGCACCCCTATGCCAAGTGGAATACACTTCCTGGCTCGTGTTCCAGAAGCGATCCCTGCAGTTGGAAACCCCAACGCTAGACACATATGGGTGGGGTAAGAGATAAGCGGACTGAGCCCCGAGTTGGCCTGATCCGCCACTCCGGTCAGCAGGTGGACTCTCTAGTGCACAAGTGATTAATAGTGATAGAGATAACCAGCCTGAGCCACGAGCTGGCCAGCAGGTGGACTCTCTATGCACTAAGTGATAAACAGTGATAAGTGATTAGTGAATTGGTAGCTTTCGCTACACCGTGCGTGCTTGTCTCTCTTTTTAAACTGCTGCATCAAACTAAACTGTCATGTCATTGTTTAATATTATAAGTGCTAGGTTGTTAGTTACTTTCAGTTTCCTTGCACAAGTCTTTTAGACTTGCTGACATGTGCCCCTCTCTCTTTTGGGTGTCACATGTTAGACCCAGAGCCATAGCTTGTTGCAGGGGATTTGGTGTTGCTGCCACACTTTGGTTGCTGCGGTGGAGTCTCGTGGACACCGGTGACCTTGCTGAGTTTCTTTTCTGTTTTAGGATTCCTGTTAGTTGTTGGTGCGGGGCACCCTTGCTTGTATGTAGTACTTTGTTGGCCATGGTGGGCCTTAGCTTTTCCTTTTTGAGCCTGGTGGCTTTTCTGCGATATTGTAATTTGTTTATGGACATTGGGAGATTCAATAAAATGTCGTCTCATTTCTTTATTATCATTGTTGTTTCGTTTCTCTTTGCAAGGACTTGCCATAATAAGTGTTTTTATACGCTTATCAGACTTGGAGCTTCACAGCTTCAAGTTTGTGCGGACCTTCTCACGTCTCGCCTCCATATTTTTGGGAAGCGGGGCGTGACAGAAACACTCTCTGCCAAATTCTTTTTCAAATGTATTCTAGGATCATAGGAAGTTCTAGCAGGCACAACATCAACACGGTTGAACTTTTTCAGCACTTTTTTAACGTAGTGAGATAGACACAAGGAGATGTCATTGGAGTTTCTAATAACTTTATCTCCTAAAATTACATCAGCTTCTCATAGGTCTTTCATCTCATATTGAGATGACAAGAAATTCTTGGTATCTTTCACAACGTCCAGATTGTTCCCAAAAATCAACATGTGATCTACATATAGGCATTTGATCACACAATCTGATCCTATTAGTTAGAATAAACACAAGATTCAGAGGTATTCACAATATAGCATTCCTCACCAAAGTGCTGTTAAACTTCTTATACCATTGCTTAGGTTCTTGCTTTAGACCATATATAGATATTCTAAGCTTGCAAACCTTATTCTCTTGACCAACAATCACAAACCCCTTGGGTTGGGACATGTAGATTTCTTCCTCTAGGTCACCATTTAAAAATGTTGTCTTGACATCCATTTGATGTACAACTAACTCATGAATTGCAGCTAAGGCAATTAGATTCCTTATCGTAGTAACCTTGGTCATATGAGAATAAGTATCAAAATAGTCTAAGCCTTTCTTCTGGGTAAAACACCTAATCATAAGTCTAGCTTTGAACTACCTTTAGGTACCGCAAACAATTCCCAAGTTTGGTTAGAAATAATAGAATCAAGCTCGCTTTAAATAGACCCATTTCAAAAACTAGCATCAATAGATCTCATTGCCTTATCATAAGTTTTGGGTATTCTTCTATCATAAAGGCAGACACAACCTCATCACTAAGCAAATCTATACATCCATTTTTTATAAGAAAGCAGTAATGAAGTCCGGTCCAAAGTTGGTTTCAGTTCTTTGCCTCTTTCTCCTTCTATGTTCATCAATACTAGTACTAGTAATAGTAGGACTATTTGTATGTATATCATCAGATAACGTTGAAGGGGTGGGCATAGAAATATTGTTGGCATAATAGATATGTATTCCTTTTTTAAAAGGAAAAATATGCTCAAAAAACTCTGCATCTCTAGACTCAAAAATAGAATGATCTTTTAAAGACATGGGTCTATAAGCAGCACTATGATGAGTATAACCAAAGAACATAGTGTCATAGGTCTTAGGACCAATGTTAGACTTCTTAAAGTCAGGTAGACCTGCCTTGGTCAAACACCCCCACACTCTAAGAAAATTTAGGTTGGGAGTATATCCTTTCTACATCTCATAAGATATCTTGTCTAGGTTTCTATGGGCTACACGATTAAGAACATGAGAAGATGAAAGAATAGCTTCAGTAGTTAATATTATTCAGAACCATGAATCACCCCTATCTGTAGCAAATTCCATGTCCAATAGGAATCTTTGGTTAATCAACATAAATATTAGTTTAGCCCTTTCATGCAAGGTAGTATTAGTAACTACACATACCCAACCCTCTATACTATAATGTCAAGATTAAGTTTTCCATTAACCACGACCATCCAACTTGCTAAATCCCGAGGGATTGTTATGCTACAATAAACAATCACAAGACAGTATCCCAATCTTTCATAAAAGGTTAAATCTTTGCTTCACTTTTTCTCAATTTCCATGAAATCTGAAGAATCTCCTTGCTATTACTAAGGAAATAAAGCCATTTATAATCCTTCTTCACTGAAGATTTGATCTGTACTTAATGGCATCTAATTACATGACTAAAACATTATGAATCACGAAAAAGATTGAATCATTTTCCAAAATTACAACCAGGAGATTATCACTAATGCTGCATGAATCATATTGCTAAATAAGGACATCACTAATTTAGGTTGTCTAATGGAATAAAAACAGATTTTTTTAATACCTCCAACAAGAGGGTGAGAGTGATGGATCGGCTCCTCCTCCAATCGTCTGGCGTCTCGGTTTCCCAATGTAAATCAAAGTTCCTCATTTGTATCAAGTTGCACGTATGAGATTCCAGTCCCGAGAAGTTCTTAATCCGCTTCTAGTTTGAACATCAACCGTCCGATGTCTAACTAGTCTTTTTCTATTGGAAACAACTAGTTTTTTTAATAACAAAAACCGTACAGAGAACGTTGGCCTTTGAACTATGAAGCGACCAATGTTACTGCATCTAACAGAGCTTTATTTTCCAAGATAATTTTGAATAATTTGACAACATAAAGTTACTTTTCGACAATAGCCATCAAAGCTAGTTTTTGAATAACTTGGCCTAAAATTAATAGTTTCTCCCACATATAACAATGTAATAGCATAGCATAACATTGATTTATATCTAACTGCATCTTTCTAAGCTGCTTCTTTGGTAGATCTATTTGACAAATACTTGGCTGTTTCTAGACCAAAAAAATTACTATTTATAGCTTAATCTATATAGCATATGCAGCAAATCATATAAAGATTAAACATAAAATGTACCCCGAGTTCTAATCCAACAATATTTATTAAGCAACAAGAATGGATTTGTTTGCGACGATAGCCATATTATAATAACAGAGTAAGTGCTTTCAAATTGTAGGAAAAATAGGTAGAATACCATGGCTATATGAGGAGGATCAAAGAAACAGAGTACTTATCAGATGTAAGTGAAAGCGCTGTGGTGTGGGATGACCACTGCCTTGAAAGCAATTACGGCGCGACCTTGGTGGTAATCGTTGTAGCCGGTTAACACAGCAGCCCCTCGACGCGTCCACTCGTGGTCAGAGACTTAGAGTTTGCACGGTAGAGATTTTTCAGGAGTGAGAGAGAAGAAATTTTGAGTGAAGAATTCTTTCTGCGTATTCTTCATATTATTTCTTGAGGAATGAAGAAGGTATATAAGAATTCAAAACTTAAACGGTCAAATATTAAAGTGAATTAAAATGAGGATTTGATGCTGCGTATTAAAGCGATATTTTAATCACATATTAAGGAGGATTTGAATGTTGCGTATTAAAGCAAAGTTTTAATTGCATATTAAGGAGAGATTTTGAATGAGACATTGGGCTATGTCCAAAAAAGGAAAGTTAAGACGGTCGCGGGGGGCGCATGTCACGGCCGGCGGGCGGCGGCGGCGGCGGCGACGCGTGTGTGTGGGGTGGACCATGACCATGTACGTCATCTCCCCTTCACAAAAGTGTCGTCCCCCTTGGGGAACATTCCAAGTCTCTACAAATCCTATAATAAACTCCTCCAAGACAAATTGACCAAGCAATATAGGACTAAACGAATAGTGGGAATGAAACAAAGGCTTTTGAGAGCCTATTATTTCCAACAGCGGGTTCCTTTGGAATCCTGGCTCCGCCCTTACTTACAGTTAAAACTTAGAAGGTGAACAAGTGGCACAAATTCACGCTTTCGGAAAAGCTAGCCATCCTTGATTCCAAGGACCTAACTCGAACTCCTTGACCAGATCTTAGAACAAGTAGTAAGCCAAGCCGGTTACCTAATTATGGGCCTTGAGTCATAATTAAGGCAAAATGGAAAGATGAGATCTGCTAACGCCACACAAAATGCCTTACCAAAATTTAAATGGAACGTTAACTTGCCACGTTCCACTAGCCAAATGGGAAACACTACATTACTAGTTATGGAGATGATTTACTTAACGACAACCTATCCAAAAAAAGTAATTTGTTAGAAGAGGATTAACCATGGCAAATAGCCATGGTACTATATTTATAAAACTCTCATGTTGAGTTGGGAGTCCAAGGGCCTCCCCACTAACTTAGTGGGGAGTAATGGAGAGTGATGAGGGGAGGGAGGCCAAAGGCCTCCCTCAACTCACAACACTCCCCCTCATCTCTCCATTACCTTGGGTTAAGCATATGAATACTTCAGGATTCAGTATGCCAATGGAGTGGATACTTCTGGATCCAGAGCCACTGTGGCTGCCTCGTTAAAACCTTAGCTGTGGAAAACCCAGTGGGAAAAACCAGCAGCTTAAGGGAAAAGAGTACAACTATCGAGGGACTCCCCCTGATATGTACAAGCTTCAGGCTTGCAGATCTCCTATGTATCTATACAATCATCTCCTATTCGTCTATACATCCATCATGTTCTGAAAGAAAATACAATTATCACTCATCTACACAAGTTTCACTCATCTAGCGGCTATTGGAAGGCAGCGTCGCTCTGGAGTGTAATGCTCTTCGAAGTTGGTAGATGACTCCACTAAAGTATTCTTTGAATCAGTCTTCAGGGTTTCTGCAAGGTACTGCTAGACCTGGCTGAGCGTTTTCAATACTTGCTTCTTGGATGATGAGCTTCTCAGAAGATGTAGACATTGGATGATGATGTGTATATATTTAGGAGGTGGCCGGCCTATTGTGTTTCAGTCATCGCGATGATCTTTAAACCTGCATATGCAATATATATTCATTGACCCTTGGATGTTGCGTAAAAGCAGCTTATCCTTGGTCTAGTGTTGCTCTCCAGGACAACACTGTATCTGGTTAACAACTTTACTGGAGACGTTCTATCAAAGATACGTGCAGTTGGCCAGATAATACACTAGAGCTAGGCTCTTCGGGACCTAGGATGTCCTCCCCCTCTTTCAGCTACTGAAAGGTGTCATGAATAAGTATCCATTTTTAATAGGTTGCAAAAGGACATCATTCTTCATAAACTCCAGGTGTATGAAGAATATGAAAGGGTTCCACCACGAAGGTGTTTAATATGTAAGTCGAGACATCTTCGGCATGATTAATAATAGTTCATCTTCAGGATGATTAATGTCATCTTCAGGATGATAGTTCATCTCCAGGATGATAGTTCATCTTCAGGATGATTAATGTCATCTTCAGGATGATGATTCATCTCCAGGATGATGGTTCATCTCCAGGATGATAGTTCATCTTCAGGATGATTAATGTCATCTTCAGGATGATAGTTCATCTTCAGGATGATTATTGCCATCTTCAGGATGATAAATGTCATCGTCAGGATGATCGTTATACCTAGGTTTTTCATTTCCAAGGTACGCTTTAAAGCTATCTGAAATCTCAATGGTCTCTGCTGGAGATCCTATTAGCTTTAAGTCGACCATATGTAAGGCAAATATAACAAATCATGTCAACGATCTTTCGAAAAAGATACAATGGCAGAATATTGCTTAAGATCAACTAATGATCTTTGTAGCCTTTATGGAGAAGACGTTTCTACGTTTCTCTTTCATCTCTGGGGGTAGAGTATACCCTTCTGGAAGTTTTATATATATATATATATATATATATATATATATATATATATATATATATATATATATATATATATATATATATTGCCGTATATATATGCAGTCACAACGTCCATGAGCTGCATGTATTGGCTTTTACAGAGAAGTGTAGGCTTAGTAGGAAAATGATCACATTTCCTTCATTTCAATTTCTTTATGAAATTCGAATTATATTCCACAGGTTTTTACACATTCAGGTGTATGAACTACTGGTCCAAAGACGTTGCTTTTCAAGAGTGAGTCCAGCTCTACTCTTATTGCCTCGTCCCACTTTGGCCATTCTATGCGTTTACGCTATAGAAAAGTGGGTAGACATCATCGTCGTATTCAGCGACGTGAATGGCAATAGCGAAAGCAAAACCGTCGTCGACAACTGTGCTATATCTGTCCAGTACCTCTCCAGTACGTACGTAATATAATGATGTTTCTCCTGTTGTTTCCTCTGCAGGGGAAATTAGGAGGGGAGAGGTTGCTGGTCTGAGCTCAGCATCCTGTGGTTGGATCATTTTTATATATCCAGGAATTTTCATATTAAGAGGAAATTTTTATTTTGAACCTGGCCGGTGTCCTCTTTTCAAATGAGGTACAGCCAATTCTGCTACCGGTGGATTGCATCCATCTTTGGGAATGTCAATCCTAGCTGGCGTGTTGGCAGCAGGGACGTGTGAACGAACAATCTTCTGGTTGTCCGCAATTTTATCCGTCAATTGATGTACTTTAGTCTGAATGTGAAGGATCTTCTGGATCTCAACGTCACACAGAAAAATTATGCGGATCATAACGAGATGAGGACTTATGTGTCACATGATATGGTCTCAAAAGATCCAGGCTTCTTTAGACTGCGTGCCTATTACAATGAGACTTTACTCATCAAATTCACATTTATCCAGACTTGGTGGTAAACCATAAGGAAGCGGCATTAGCAATAAGATATGGCCACAAGCGGGCCGTATCGTGATAAGCGATGCGGAGTGCAGCTTGTTGGTCCCTAAATATCAACAGGCAACTGGAATCTAACAATGGACGTGAAATCCATTGGAGTCTCTTTACCAGAGACTCTGATAACCCATTCTGAGTATGAACATGCTACATGATGTTCAATTTCAATGCCAGTTGCTTGTCAGAAGTCTTGAATGATATGAGTAGTGAATTCACCCTCATTATTAGCTTTGAGGAAGCTATGTTGCGAGTGAATATGAAGGCATAAAGAAGAACATCTAGTAGATGCATATATCAGTACAGTAATGAAGTACCGAAAATGGTCCATTTGCGGGGTGAATAGGCCCGCAAAAGGTCACCATGTATTCTCTCAATGAAGCCAGGAGACTCTAAACCCACTTTCAGGAGGGAAGGTCTCTCTCTAAGTTTTTCCTTATGACAAAGGGGGACAAGGAAACTCAACCTTTTGAAGAATCTTCAGGTTCTCCAATGGATTCATTTGATGATGCGTCCATCATCGCTGATCCAGGATGACCAAGTCCATTTTGCCAGAGTTAAAAACTATGGCAATGAAAGGCACTTCTGGTGCTTAGTCAAGTTGGCTTTCTATAGGATGAATATCTGTAATTATAGGGGCCCGACGGGGGTCCAATGAAATCATAAGTAGATGGTCTTCTGGCCATTTTCTTGACGAGTTACATATTGATATTCAATATATATTATCCACAATTTTCAAGTTATTTTCTTTAAAAGAAATATCCTTGAAAATTGGAGATTTCATATATGTTTATGAGGAGAATTTGCATCTTATAGTCTCGTTGTATGTGGGAGCAATATCAATGCTACATCAGTGCAACGAGGCACTGTCCACAATATTCCATACTTCATCTATAATTAAAACGAAATTTTATTTAAGTCAATGAAAAAGACGAACTTAAGCAAATTAAAGATGAAGTAACATTGAATTTTAAATGCATAGATAAAAGATGAAGCTTAATCGAGCAGGTCGTCGTTCTCGAAGTCTTTTGCAGTGAACATCGTTGGTGGCTGAACAGCCGCCAAGTTTGTTTCAGGCAGAGACTTCTGGCTCGCCTGATATAGTGCCTGGAGGTGGCGAGAAGTGCGGCAGATTCTGGACCAATGGCCAGTCATGCCGCATCTATGGCATTTATCCTCCCAGTTCTTCTTAGGAAGTGACACTTGGTCAGTGTTCTTTTGCTTCCATGTGAAGTTACTCTTTCCTGTATTGTTGTTATTGGACGGGGGTGCTGCTCCTCGTCCATTCTTCATCACAGCTTTCCCTTTGTTATTATTAGCCTTCTTCTTATTTTTCCACTTCTGGGGAGAAACGTGGTGGGCTTCAGGGATAGGTGCAGTGCCAGCTGGACGTAAATTATGAGGGGCTAGCAGTAAATCTTGATTATGCTCTGCCCTAAGTAGGCATGAGATCAAATCAGAGAATTTCATGAAGTTGCGTTCACGATACTGCTGCATGAGGATTGTATCTTTCTCGTGAAACGAGGTAAATATCTTGTCCAACATGCGTTATTCTGTCACTTCTTCACCGCACAACTTCAGGCGTGAGGTGATATTATGAAGTGCAGAGTTATACTCAGCGACGGACTTATAGTCCTGAAGTCTGAGGTTTTCCCACTCATAACTGGCACGCGGTAATATTACATCAATTTGATGTTTATACCATGCCTCCAGCGCTGTCCACAACTCCATTAGGTCCTCTACCGTTAGTTATTCGGCCTTTAAGGTCCGATCAATATGTCTCCTAATATAGATAATGGCTTTCGCCTTATCCACATCAGAGACGGTGGTAGGAGTTCTGCTAGATGATTGTTCCGCTTCTGGGGCCTTACTAGCAGAAGCATCGGTCGCTGCTGGGACCGATGAAGGAGCCAAAATTGAGCCAAGGAGAGCCATCGAACGCAAGTGGAACTTCAGGTCCACTCGCCAACTCAGGTAATTATTTACTGCAGCATCAAGAACTTCGAAATCGACGCTTGCCAATTTTACCATTTATCAATGCAATTTAAAATAAGCATGAATTAATTAAAGTGTAAATTCATGCATAAACAATAAAATAAGTAAAATGTGGGGATCGGCCAGATACCCAAAGACATACAATGTCCAAAGTCCGAATATACAGTCCATAAATAAATGAAAAATACAACTTGGAAACCCAGAAGGGTCTCTATATTTTCCAATTTTCGCCTCCGTCTTCATTTATCGGTACACCGGTCTTTGGCATTAATACATTTAATCCTCACTTACAAATTCTCTCAAAAAGAAAATAAAATTGCAAGGAATTTAAAAAGGGTATCAAAATGGCCGATCCCAAAAATCACATTTTAGCTTATATTAACAACCACGCAGTTTATAATATGCTACATGCACAAAATAAGCAACCACGCAGTTTATATAACACATGCATATATAATATGGAAAAAGAGACTAAAAATATAATAATCTCTAGGACCACGGGGAGACGTCATACACCGTTAGGTTAGTTGACTAACGGCAGAGCGGTCGCAGGATCCTTAAGATAATTTTATTTTAAAAAAAAATCCTAATATTCCATAAATTAATAATAATGCGAGAGTGTTATAATATTAGCAATTTGACTAATTGGGCTACAGGCCCAAACAAGAATTTAAAATGAATTCTTATTTTTATTGGGGCTGCAGGCCCATAAATAATTTAATAATTAATTTAATGTTTTGGACTGCAGGCCCATATGCAAAAGTTTAATTAACATATTCATTTTGTAATTGAATTTACTAGGCTGCTAGCCCAATTGAGAAGTCAAAATTAATTATTAATATGAATGGGGCTACTGGCCCATATACCATATTTTCATTGCTACAAATGGGCTTCAGGCCCAAAAAAAAACTGGCTATCCAATATATTATTAGGATTTTGTAATTACTGGGCTTCTGGCCCATAAGGAAGAAAAAAAATGGCTAAATTAATATATTATTAATATTTGGGCTACAGGCCCATTTGCAAAAATTTGATTAACAAATTGATATTGCAATTGGATTAACTAGGCTTCAGGCCCAAATTAGAAGATAAAATGAATTATTGATTTGATTGGGGCTTCGGGCCCATATCAAATCAATAACTAATTTTCATTGTTATAAACTGGGCTTCAGGCCCAAATTGGAACACAAAATTAATTATTATTCTAATATGTCCAAATGTTTCATCTTTTGTTGTAATCGGCAAAATTGGAGTTCACTTGGATTATGACATGGACTTAAACATATAACGATGAGTGTGCTGCTGTTATAAGCCGACATCATTTCCAAGGTAATACCAGTCCTAATTTCCAAGGAAACCCCTTGAGATATCCGATTATGAAATGCAAAATTGGAGGTGTATTAATTTAGCATGTATTTGTTTGGTTCATATATGTATCCATTAATCAATATTAATTGAAAGTTGGAGAATGATAATGGATCGTTATAGAACGTCCAAAGGAATTCTTTAGATAACAGTTATGCATGTTGTTATATTAAATGGAAATGAACCAAAAATTTACCTAGGCTTTTAATAATATATTTTTTTTATTTCGACAACAGTTATGCTATGAAGTTTAATCATGCAAGCCCCATTCAATTCTAAGCAATCAGCCAGCCATTCAATTTAATTCACTCGGCGACTAAGCCGAAGCGGCGATTCGAGGCGAATCGAGGCGGGCGATTCAGAGGAGGCCAACGCCGACGAAGCCGAACCGGCGCTTCAGGGCCGGTAGGGGAGGAGGCGTCGCCAGAGAAACCCCCTCCCGACCGGGGGGAAGGGGAGAGGTGGGGCGACCGAGCCCAGGAAGACTCGTGGACAATAAATTTTTTTTTATTTTATTAAAAAAAACTGTTATAAACCCAATTTAGGGGAATTTAGGTGAAAAACCGTATTGGTTTTTATTTATTCTATTTTTTTTGATATGTTGATTTGTATAAAATAATCAACATATGGTCTATAATGTTTATCTACGGGAATAGAATTTTACCTCTAGATCAAAGATCTAGGGAAGAATAAATAAAATCCGTAGATAAAAATCCCTTTGCCGCAACTATAAGATTCCTTAGCAAGAGGGAAATTTTGTGGGGAAATTTTGTTGGCCCAAAAAAAATTTCTAGAGCGAACTCGGGCTGATAACGTGTTAGAAGAGGATTAACCATGACAAATAGCCATGGTACTATATTTATAAAACTCTCATGTTGAGTTGGGAGTCCAAAGGCCTCCCCACTAACTTAGTGGGGAGTAATGGAGAGTGATGAGGGGAGGGAGGCCAAAGGCCTCCCTCAACTCACAACATAATTAGCATTTTAAAAAGAAAGCAACCCCGCCACTAAACAAACAAATAAGCCCGACAAGATTGCAGATTACTTAACCTTACGTAGTGGGTTTTAGTGATCCCTGGCGTCACGCGGGTGCATGCACAGACTCGACCGCGATGGACTCTGAACTTCAATTATGCGTGTCGAGTCGAGTTGGGGTTCTAAAAAGTTAATGCTCGGTCAGCCCACACTATATAAACGCGATATTGCATGGAGAGTCTACGCAAAAGTGAGGCGAAACGATTTGTTTTAAATTTTTAATGCAATTCCATCTTCTTCCAGTTTATACACCAGATGTTACGAGCAAATGAGCACAACAACAAAAGATGGTCCATTGCCAAATGACTGTTGTCCAGCGACATTTACATCCGCTTTCCAGTGGAGCCATCAGAGATCGATCCCTGGTGGATTTGACACGCGCTCTTGTCTTTAACCAGCTTTTCGGTGTATCAAAAAAAATGGTCCATTGTTTTCATGTGAACAGTGCGGTCCGAACGTAACGGAGCGTGATCATAGACGGAATGAAGAAGAAGATAGATGATGACGGCGGCTCCTCCACCTCCGTTGGCCTGCGATCGTTGCTAGATGACGTCGACAGAGCTTCTCAGGGTCTCCAACAAGGAATCTGCAGCATGGATACCATTCCAGCGCCGAAGGGTCTTCATGTTGAGTGTAGAGGGTTGGGAATCCGTGGGAGCGTTCTTAGCATGACTTTGTGCCCCGACACAATAAATAACAGATGTCTGCTTGATCCTCGTTCCATGTCATATTTGACTGCTCATACCAGACGTAACGTTTGTTGGTAAATGGTGATTATAACCGTCAACAAACTACTAGACGGCTATGCTTTTTTTTTGTATCTAAAAATAGAAGCGAGTCATATGAGTTGTTGACGGATGGGTTCCGTCAAACTGAAGGTGGAGCTGATGCAGACTCTTTTATCTAGGTGGAGCCTCGTCACTTGGTGGAGTGAAATCCTCGGTTGGAAGAATCGGTGTCGATGAAGGCTGGACGAAACCGCTGGGCTGAGTAAGACAAACGTTCAACCTTGGAGCTGGGCCGAACCTCGAACTTCCTGCACCACAGACAGTCGTCAGAGGGGGTCAGATACTGGATCAAACGTCTGATCCTGGATTAGACGTCTGTTACGAGAACGCCACACGTCTGATCTACTCCAGATTTGAAAAAATTTACGCGGCCGGATTTTGGGAGTGCTCTAGGAAGGAAGTAGCATGGTAATTGATCGGAGCGCCGGCAGATGAGACATCGTACGTGTTTCGTAAAACATAATCTCACCTTCGTTTCAATGAAAATGGCTCTTTAATTCTATTTACATATTTTTCTACTATTTTAATTCTCATATACACAAAATGTGAAGGGTATCATCGCTCCCCGCGCATTCGCCACTACGATCCGAGTCGCCCTCCGGCGTTGATCCAAGGATGCCGGAGCACCTGCTCGGCCGACAACCTCCGGCCGGCGTCCCTGCACATCATCTTTCTCATCAGGTCCTTCGCCTCCCTCGACACCCCACCAAACATCCTCGTCGGAAACCTCAGGTTTCCCCTCACCACCGCCTCGAACACCTCTCCCGCGTCCTCCCCGTCGAACGGGTGGGCCCCGCCGAGCATTGCGTAGAGCACCACCCCCGCGCTCCACACGTCCACCTTCTCCCCGTACTCCTCCCCTCTCACCACCTCCGGTGCCACGTACTGCGCGGTCCCCACCAGCCCCCTCAGTATCGTCTTCCCCCCCTCGCCGAGGAACCGCCCGGCCGAGCCGAAGTCGGCCAGCCTGAGCCGGCCTGAACCGTCGAACAGGACGTTTTCGGGCTTGATGTCGCGGTGGGCCACCCCTCGCTTGTGACAGCAGGCGACGGCCTGCATGAGGGAGGCCAGTATGGAGGCGGCCTCGGGTTCCGAGAGCGGGGCCCGGTGGGAGACGAGGTCGAAGAGGTCGGGGCCGGGGCAGAGGTCGAGGACCATGTGGAGGGAGGCGGGGTCCTCGTACACATCGTGCAGACGAACAATATTATTGTCGTTGCTGTTGCCGCCGCCGCCGCCGGCGAGAATGGTGAGCTTGGGCTCGGCGAGGACGGAGGCGCGGTCGAGGGGGTCGGAGATGAGGGACTTGTTGATGGATTTGACGGCTAACTGCTCTCCGGTCTTGACGGACGTGCAGCGGTGGACCGTGCCGAACCGGCCCCGGCCGATCTCCGGCCCGACGACGTAGTCCCGGTTCAGCGCCCCGCTCATTGGGAAATTAGGAATATGTGGAGTGGTTTTTTTGGTTTTGATTGATTTTGTGTGTGTGTGTGTATTTGTGATATTTATAGATGACGGGTTCATTTGGTCGTCGTTGACTCCCGCTGGCAATTAGAGCATGTGGTGGAAAATTGACGGACAAGATGACCGTTTGTCTCATTGGACGGTTGTAGTTTTTTGAAGGAGTAGTGACGTGTTTGACTGTAATCTTTTCAATATGATGAGGTAATCCCTGATGAATCCTTGTCCACGGAGACAGTGAGGGTACAGCGTCCGTTTTCTTTTGTTCGACTTGTTCTTTGTTATGTCGACCTTATAGGCTATATGGTTATATTCTAGATTATCATATATACAATCATTCTGTGAAATCATAAAGATATGGGTGCAACTATCAGTACTCTTGTAAGAAAGGAGTTGCTCCGTCCATCTATCGTTTCACTCCACGCACCTACTACTTATTTACAAGTTTATCGTTGAAATTACTCAATGCATACTCTCAAGTTAAAATACGTACTTCGAGTATTGAATCTGAGACGATTACAATAGCATAGCTTACACAATCAGAAGAACGAAGGAGTGGCATCTAACGCAGCCAAGATGATTCTTATGAACAGAAGCATAACTGTGTACAGCCAACAGCAACAGCAAAATATTGGCAGTCAAGCAAAAATCGAATCAGCCAGTCTTAATGTTCGCCCTCGTTCTTCTTCCAGGAACATACAACTCATCATTCATCACCAAATGCGGGCAATATTATGTTAATCACAAACAGTAATTTTGGAAACCCATGCGCCGTCAACCCACTAATGCTGACTTGGACTCCATGACTAACTCCATCCTTTCTTTTTTCATCATCTTTTTTCAAAGGGGGATGTACCAAGAAACAAATCTCTGAAAAGCTTGAGAACTTAGAACAACATCTGACTAGTGATATCCAAATGAGATCCTACTTCTAACCCAATTGCCCACTAGTGATACAGTCAGTACAGCAATGAAAAAGGCACACCAAGAATGATGCAGTGGTATATTCTGACTAAGTAAAGATATTAGAAATGCATTAATAAAATAAATATTCAAACCTAGCGCTATACTAACATGTCAATGTTTAATCGCCCATTTTTTTGTCCCTAGGGCCAAATGACACAAAACATGAACAAACTGAAATGTAGGGATATGTAATTCTATTTATTGATGCGGATTGAGAAAACTAAGGATGTGACATAAAATGTTGAACATCATGAATGCGATAAGGATGCATCATAGTCTCCGCCACAATGAGAACATGTTTTTTAGAATTTAAAGACGGCATGAAACTGTGTTAGCTAGAGCAACTAATTCCCACTGCTTTCAGCGAATCAGAAGATGCAAGAAATCGAAGGGTATGGTAAGGTATAGTGAATGCAGGACAGGGAGGCATATCGATAAATTCTATTGTCCAGAATTCATAGTATTGAGTATCAGGACAACAAATAAAAACTCAATCAAATGATCAGGAAAAAAACGCAATTTAACGTTTTGAATAGCTACCCACTAACCTTGTTTTCATTGTTCTGAATTTGAGGAGGTCCTTTGCGATCTCACAGCAAAATTTGCATGCCTTCATCATGCAATACACTAAAACAAAACTCAAGATTTGTATTCAACACTTAGGTTGCTGTCCGCGACAATTTACAGACCAGACCTTCAAATAACATATCTTTGTGAAGAAGTAACAAAAATAATCTCTGTTACAATTAAATTACAAGGTTAACTTTGCTTATCTCAAGTATCCCAGTGAGACTGTAATATATATATTCTAGTATCCGCATCTGCAAAATTATAACAACTACACCAAATGCAAAAATTCGGCAGCAACTGCTATAGTTGTGAAGTACCCATTTCTACAATCAAGAACACAATGAACAGCAAGTGCTGAAGCTGATCAATTTCATTTCAACTTTGATGTCCACAATAGTGAAAAATCACAGCTAATAACAATTTCACTAAGGGAAATAACATGGCATCATTTACAGACCCAGTATTATCTGATCTGATACCCAAGTTACACACACACACACACACACACACACACACACAAAAATCACACACAGAAAACCCATATATCTAGCAGAAGGCAAATTTTTAGCGGAGCCTAAGCTTCAACATATGATTATCCAACTGGACGAAGACATCCTCCTTTGCCTTCTAGCATGTAGAACTTATTTATACATATAAGCTATTTCCCAGAGAACAGCTGCAGATTATCAGCTCAAGCAGAGCAGGAGATACAAATTCAGCCGTCTGTTGATATGAAATGGTTTGGCGCGACTAAGTAGCTTCTAGTTTGCACGATCTCTGAGAATTTCCAAATCCATCTCAGTTGGGTCGGTAGCTTGGATCTCATAATGGACGCCATCAAGCTCCCGGCGGAATCTGTCCTTGGATGTAGCATACAACATCTTGGATCGAATACGAGAGATGGATGGAGACCTGATAAGTCAAGCAGAAAGAATTTCTGAGAATTTTACACAAAAAATCTATGGCCCAATCTACATAAGTTTTGATGGACAGAAATAATGTGGCACAAGTTTAAGTAAGAAAATGAAATAGACTGGAGAGGGAAAACAAAAGTAAAGTGAGAACATAAAATAAGACTTGGTATATGCAACTAATAGAACATAACAAAAGATAATGGCACAAGTTTTAAATTTTTGAGAAAATATTTAATGATAATAATAAATTGCGTCTTCATGTTATTCTTGATTGGTAAAGTAATTTTAAATATAAGCACTTCTTCAGTTTGACCTAATTGGCAAACGTTGTTTCCCTATGAAGCATGTACGCTGGATACGGATATGACACGATCCAGACAGGCGAACGCAATAAATTCCTAAAAAAGCAGGACAGTGGCATCCCAATACAACAAAATATGTCCATGCCTGGGTATTTATATATGATACACATCAAAACACAAAGCGATTAGAATATGTTCTACTCAAAATAAAAAGAAAACAATGTAACATTTAAATGATATAAATCCATAATTCTAATCACGTAATGAAATCAAAAAAATCCCAAAAAAATCTTATTGATCCCTGATGAACTTCAAGTGATGTTTACACTTGGTTGATATAAGACCAGTATAGTTAAGATTAATTTTATATTTTAAAAAAAAGATATATGGGGCACTGAGGTGTATGTCATGCGACTTTTAGATTTTATTTAAGGCTGATATTGTTTCCACATACAAATTTATGGGCTTTCAAAATTGGACACTGATTTGGAGTGTTTGAAGTGTTGGGCAAGTGTCGTAAAAATATCAGGCAACATGTGTCTGACACTAACAACACTCATTTTGAAGTGTTTGTGCTTCATAGTTTCTACATACAAGCTACTTAACAAAAGGTTAATTTAGTACAATGAGGAACAGTAGGGAAGGAAAAAAACCAAATTCCAATTGTTTTACTCCCTAAATATCCAACATCAGCTTATTGCTGAAATTAATATTTTTCTTTTGCAAGGCAGGCAACATGACATCACTGGACAATTGCTCAATTTGTGTAGGCTTATCCAGCTTGTGATTCTGAAGCAAGTTTCATGTAACCACTCCAATGTTGGTCAATCCAAACACTCAGAAATAGAGATCCTAAGTTTGTGCAGCAGAGTGTTGGCATTGCCGATATTCATTGTTTATGCACAACGTTGGTAACACAGCCGCCTCAATCAAAAAGCAATGTCATGTCGGACATGCGTGTCAAACACACGAATCGGACACAATTCTTCTATTTTTAGTATACTATTTAGAATTTACTTCAAGTGTTGCCATGTTGTGGTGTGTCGTGGCATCGACAAGTCAAGGTATCTATGTCCTTGCAACAAGAGGCACAGCTCGATAGCTTAAGCTTTTGGGTAAACATGTTTACTAGCAGTCTTGAAAGAAAGCGTAGACACTTCCCCCATTTCAAACTTGACCCAGATATCTATACCTGAGCTACAGGCTCAATCTATAAACAATTTTAAAAGAAATCGACTTTTGAGAAATCAGGCATACATGACCAATTGTTCTCTTCCATCTTGATAATGTAGCAGTGTCCAAATTTGATTCTAACTCTGAAGGAAACTTAAAATGACCAAAATTCTCCATCTATAAATTACAGAAAACTTAACCATTGTTCAAGCAAATTAAACTTGGACTAATTCATCAAGCTATCAGAAACAAACTTGTCCACGACAACCAATACTTGCAAGCACTAATAAATAGGAAATAGTACAAAATGGCTCACCAAGCAATGAAAAATATCTTGCTCTTCTGGCAATTCTCCTCCGTCACGAAATCAAAGTCGTAGACGGCGTACCGACAATCGCTCTCCGGCAATGCGGCAGCAAAATCTTCGTAGCTCTCCCCCGGAGCTCCTGTCTTCTCAACGACAACCTCCTTCTTCTTCTCGTCGATCTTGAATATCACATATCGGTGCACCTTCTTCCTCTGTAGCTCTAAAAAGGTGCTCTTGCTGTGGTCAGCAACTCCCATGCCGGAAGATGCATTGGACTGCAGATCAATCCCCAATACATAAATCAAATTCATGTTACAAACCCTAAAGTAGCCAAGTTCATCTATATTTTTAAAAAAATTTGGTTAGCATTATTTTTCAATAAAATCTATATTAATTTACAGAGCAGCATGTTTCAAGTATGAATGATGAACAAAATCCCACAATAACTGTTTAATACATAGCAAGATCTCCACCAAAGCTAAAATAAGCAGTGATTTTGCAGCAAATTGAGGACTAATCTGTACTTAAAAACCAAGTGCCAAAAAATTGCATGAAGATTTAAAGAAGCAGCGGAGATATGAAGCTTACCATTCTGAAGGACATAGCTTTCTTTTTGAAGGAAGAGAGAGACAGAGAGAAGGGGGAGATGAGATTTTAATGGGTGAGATGGGATTTTAAAGGCTCTCAGAGCAAACGAATATTACTTTTTATTTGAATTTTGAAAAAAAAAAGGAATTTGGAGAAGGAGATGAGAATCGCTGACAAATAAGCCAGAGGGGAGCGAGTCGCCGCGTCGCGAGTAAAATAAATGCACCTAGAGTAAAGAGACCCAAAAAAATACCGATATTGAGATGGGGCCCAATTGAGTTGTTGGTAGCGGTAGCGGGGTTTGAGATCGGTCACGATGCATGAGGACAGCAAGGGCGGGGCCCACTTGGGAGAATCGCGTAATGACTCCACTACTTTTATGCTTTTGATTCTTTGTTTCTGTCTGCTTTTTGAACAAAAAAAAAATGAAAATAATAAATAAAACACTGCGTCGATCTAACGCGACGGTCGGTGCCCACACGCAAGCATGTGGCCCTCGTCGGAGAGAATCCACGGAGCCTCAGGTTGAACCGGGCCGGTCCGATCCGGACCGCCCGTTTTGTTGAATGAAAGTGGAGCCGAAACATCTTTTGTTACAATCAGATTTCTTAACATACAAAACGTTCAAAAATAAACGCAACAACGTTCGGCCAATCCGACCGCCACTAAAGATGCTATTTATTAAAAACTAGAAAAGCGGTAGTCATTTCAACAAGCTAGTTCTTTATATTTCTTGATGTATATTTAATCACTTTTTTTCTCAATAATTAAACTGTCATGTCAACGTGACAGTATTTTCGCAATGCAACAAATAAAAGAGAGAACCACGGGCTAAGTTTTAAAAATGCGAAACAAGTGCACACAAGGCAAGTAAACCGATGGAGACAAAGCATCTTCAGAATCGGCTGGCTACAAAAAAACTGGTAGAATCAAAAAAATGACTCATAAAGTACAAAATTATGTGAACGCCGTGCAGCCCTTCAGGAGCCAGAGAATGATCTTATACAAAGAATGGCACATCAAAAAAAAGCTTGATATCTGAAATGTTTGTACAATGAAAATAAGTGTAAATCATCGCATGTTAAGTTAGCACAAAAAGTAACTGCTTCTAGTTCTTGGTGCATCCCGGTCATCAAGACCTTTAATAAAAGCTCGGATTGAGACATGTTCTGCAGCGTATGTCATGAACGCTGCAAACACAAGGCCACCTGCGACCATCAACCCTAATCTGCACACAAAAATATATACTGAGGTTAATTTGGGGTCAATATAGAGATAGAATTCGACGACTGGGAAACTAGAGAAAAATATATGCAGGTCATTTAGTTTGCAGTGATAGAACCCAGTTACGAAGGGCGGCAGCCGGTAGTCCCTTCCTATCTAAGCCTCTACGCATCAATATCAGTCTGCACCTTTGTGTGCTTTGGACGACAACATAGAATTAGAACCTTGAAGGCCACCCATCAAACAAAGCCCAGAAAAAATTGAGAAGGTCAAGAAATTAAGCAGGAGAAGACCACAATGACATGAATCTGAAATCCTAGGGGCATATACAATAGAAGCTCCAATCGGACTGATAGAACAAGAAGTATAGGGTGATTCCGTCAGCAACAAATATTAGGTCTTAGAGCATCTCCAATCCAACCCTCCATTTTTGGGGGTTGGGTTGGAATATTCCGAGAATATTCCATATATGGAGGATGGGAAATGGAGGGAGCTCCAACCCAACCCTCCATAATTGCTACATATACACAATTAGCAATTTTTAGCACTTAAAAATACCCCCTTCAACCGTAAAATAGAGTGTATGTGGTCATTAAACAGTGTACATTTAGCATTTGCACACACACAAAAGAAATGCAGGTTGCTACAGTGACCCTCCAAATTTGGAGGGGTACTGTAGCATATCTCCAAATTTGCAGATTTTTTGGAGTGTGATTGGAGGGCAAAAAACTGCAAATTTGGAGATATGGAGTGTGGTTGGAGATGCTCTTAGGACAGTAGCTCAGTACGGTTGGAAAATGCAGCTGTAAAAACGAGCAACTGAACCTCTGGTAGCTTTACCCAACACCCCCAATAAATCTGCCTCTCCTTCCTCTTATCTTTCCCACATATACACATACACCACACACTACCACGCAATAAGCCAATGAGTTGGCTTAGATAGCACACAAACCAGGCAGTTCGGAGAAAGAAACTACGAAGATTAGGCACTTAAGCAGAACTAGACCATCGTGTAAGGACCTAAATGGATGAAAATCTGGACAAATCTGATTACTATCATCTGATGCATGCTTGAACTGAACAGAACACTGACAAATAAGGTAATCTACAACTGAGTTACACCTATGTTTCATTTATTGAACTGGCATTTGCAAAGCATAAATAAAGACACAAGGTGTAGGGCCACGATCATGCCAGTATGATGACATGTAATCGAGTAGGTTCATGTGGATTTTTAACATTCCAACTCGAATGTGCGTTGACACACATCCTTCATGCATCTACCAGTCAGGCATCATTGACAGACAGACAAGACCAGACAGCACTGCCCTAAGACAATAATTTTCACGAGTTCTGAGAAGCGCCGGCCCGCCCCCAACCCCGCGCGCGCCCCACCGCACCAAAACAACAACAACAACAACATCATCATCATCATCATCATCATCAACGAAAAAATTTACTTTTTAGAAATTTACCCCCTCACCTTAGAAAGTTACCATTCAAATCATCTGAAATCATGTTAGCATATCCCTCATTAGCTAAAAGGGGACTTTGCCTCTTTGGTGTTAAGTGAGAAATGTTTTTTACCCCTAAATGATCATCACCGCCGTCCTCAATCCCAATCGGGATCCACAACCACTTTCTCATATCAAACACCCCCCACATTATCCTCCTCCCAATCCCGCCCCGCATCATTTTCCTCATCCCAATCCCAATAGATATACATCAACTGATCTTCAGCTCCTTTCCCTTCCCCTAAATATATCTCACGCCTCCACAAAAAATACAAAACCATAGCAAGATAATCCAGCAGAAAGCCAACCCACAAAAAACCTCGAATCTTAGTGCTTGAGCCATGGACTTCTAGTCACCATCCCACACGAGCAGTTTGTGTACCTCGTGAATCCCTCGTGAATCCCGTCAAGTCAAAGGCGCTGTGCAAGGAGACATACTCCTTTATAGAGACGCTTGACCTATCTTCTGCCAACCTTGTGCAAGTGAGCTCATTGTCGAGGATCACAACCTCATCTACATAGCCTATAAAAGATCATCAACTTCAATGGCGCCGCCTGACACGGTCTCTTCAATTGGAGTAGGATGGCAAGAAGAACAATGAGGACATCAACTAGCTGAGGCAAGTAACAGAAGTGAATTTCTTTTTTTTTTGTTGGGGGCGGGGGAGAGTTTGGGAGTAACTATTGAGTGTGTATTTTAACAGCTTAAGATGTTTTGGAGGGTAAATTCCTGGGGGATAAAGTTGTATATGACAAAGGTAAAAAACACAATTTTGGCCAAACTGAGCTTGCATCAAAACTGGGGGTCCCAATGACTTGGATGATGATGATGATGACAATACCTATGCCATGTGATTCGCAAGCAGTTCTATATTGCTTGCTGATAGACAATCTAGAAGATTTCTGGACACATGTCAAGGCAGGAAATGTGGAGAGATCAGATTGTGGGATATCAATATATAATCATCTATTATTACCTTTTTGTTATTGTTTTGGCTGATGAATGGGCTAGAGCTTGTTTATATATGGGCAAATTGCAGGAAATTCCATGGCACTGCCAAGGCAGTAAAAAACCTGATCCCAGCATGAAATCATAAACAGAAAGGTGAAACAATATTTCACTTATCCATGCCAAAAATTGAGAGTATACTATAAGGTGACAATGGTGATATAGTTGCAGATGCTACTCCGATGGAGTGTCTAAAAACGAGGAACAATAGTGAGAAGCAGAGAATTTATTGTGTCACTAGAATTTCATGTATTCCACAGCAATTATTGATACTATTGGTAATACTACTTAACGTGTAGAGACAACCATTGATCAGATATAGATTTGTGACTATTTGTTCCATTCAATGAAAGAATTAATTAGATAGAGACAACTTTAAAGTTCTCCAGAAATAATTACCTAGCAAAAAGAGCGGTGATCCCCAAAAAGATGGGCAATGATGGAGTAAGAACTGCCAGAAATGCCATTGCAGTACCATAGAACCATGTGATGATGTCACAACCAGAGGTGTGGCGTTGATGAACTGCATCCCAAGTGAAGAAACATTAATCAAAGGAAGGCCATACAAGATGCATTAATCAAAGAAAAGGCACACCATATGTTTCAAAACAGTGGGTACACAATTCAACAAACCTTTTCTCGAGTCATAATCAGAAGAATCCTCGCCGGGGAAGACATTTGCTGCTTGACTTGCTCTTGCCCTTCCCCACCGATGAACAAAATGGAGATAGCCTCCAAAGGTTAAGAAAAATGTTGTGAATGTCCACTCATACATTAGCAGCAAACCTGTCCATGGTGTCACTTGATGAGGGATTACAATGAATGCAAGTCCCAATGAAAATGTGGCAGCCACAAAGCAAAAGAAGATAGAAACTACACCCAAATAAGCAGGTAGCTTGGAATTTGTACCACCTGCAAACTGTAAAAACAAGCAAATAGTTGCATCCTGTTGAGAATAAGCAGGTTGGAATACAGATAGAGAACTCATAGAATCATGAATCATGATCAATTAAAGTGATATACACACAAATCATAAGTTCAACCATGTTTATACTTCTGTAAGTTGACCGCAAAGGAACTTTCACAACAGTACATTATAACTTTATTGATATTGAACGCAAGGAAACATTGTCGATTTTATTTAAATTCATGAAAAACCTGACTAAACAAGAAGCTTACATGATATGGATCACAATAAATTAAATAGGTAGTGAAATACTACTGAACAAGTTACATCAGTCTTGCATTCATAAGTCTGAAATTTTTTCATAAAATGAATTAAAGAATCAATCACAGTTTACAACATAAAAGATCAGCAAGCCTTGAAATCCTGGAGTATGCAGTATATCATTGAGATCTAAACAAACCTTGATGGAGAAAGTTAGCAAGGATATGATGGTGGTTTATTTAACTGAGGACACAGACATAACAGAGCTGAACAAAAGAAGCAATTCATGTGCCAACTATAAGAATTTGGAATAAACTCTTTGTTATTGTTGCTACTACATTATTTCTTCGGATAAGGAAAACTGCAGCGATTTTCCATGCATTTTATGGACAATGAGACATATACCGTATTTCAGGCTTCTCTCTTGCATGAATTGGAGCAATAAAATGAGAAATCTGTCACGTGCTAATATAATAAAAGTGACTATTAGCAAAGCTGGATGGAGAAAAAAAGAGTCGTATAGTCAACCCAAATATCAGGACATAGACTTTTCCTTGTCGTTGTTAAAGCCTTGAACATAAGAACCAATCATGTTAAATAAACATGTGTTGGATGCCACCATATCCATGTATTAGATGTATCAGCCCAAACATGCACAAGCTACATGGTGAATCTGTGTCAGACATTTCCAACACGTGTTCAGCTTTAAACCATCTGGAGATAGTGGCTTCAAGCTCTAAATGCCCAATTGAAAATGCAGTGCACATGTAAAATATCTATGAGTTGCATTATTCCTACTAAAACTAGATTAAATAAAGTTGCCACCAAATTCACTTAAACATTCCATGCTACCATGTTATCCTTATCATAAACAGCATATCCTACTATTTTAATGCATGAAAAATATTGCACATCCTCTTCTAATGATTTCAAATAAAATCAGAGCAACTGAACAGGAGACAACAGTGATAACTATGTAGATTACCATTAAAGTGGAATGAATAGTAAATTAGTAATTACACAGGTGCAAGCTGACCGCAGCCATATGTTGTACTATATATATAAATCAAAGAAAACAAAAGGTGTGGTATGAAACAAAAGTGCTTTTAAGTTTTACATGCAAAATTAACAAAAATGTTTATAATTCTATTAATTCTTATCAAGCAAGTGAAGTTTTGATCATATATATATATATATATATATATATATATATATATATATATATATATATATATATATATATATATAATGGGTATCATACGCCTTATGAGAGTGTCTATCATATTCCCTCTCACATAAAGGGGGCAAGTACAACAAGTACAAGCCCATGTGCGCTTGTACTTGTCCCCCTTTATGTGAAAGGGAATATGAGAGACCTTCTCATATGGCGTATGATACCCATTATTCTCATATATATATATATATATATATATATGAGGGAAATGTGCCCGAGGTCGACCTCAGGCAGCAATACCTGAGCACACCCCCGCTGTTCGGGGTTTGTAAGTATTTTTTTTTGAAAATTTTTTTTGCAGTAGGTAGATATACTTGTTATGTAGCTCCCCACAAAATTTCAGGTCAATCCAACACCGTTTGAGCCTCCGTTCATCGATTTCAAAAATGTTGCGCGAAACTGTCCAGAATTTGGACGGTTTTGCGCAACGTTTTTGAAATCGATGAATGGAGGCTCAAACGGTGTTGGATTGACCTGAAATTTTGTGGGGAGCTACATAACAAGTATACCTACCTACTGCAAAAAAAATTCAAAAAAAATACTTACAAACCCCGAACAGCGGGGGTGTGCTCAGGTATATACCTGCGCACGCCCCTTCTGTTCGGGGTTTCCAAGTATTTTTTTGAATTTTTTTTGCAGTAGCTAGATATACTTGTTATGTAGCTCCAGACAAAATTTCAGGTCAATCCAACACCGTTTGAGCCTCCCTTCATCGATTTCAAAAACGTTGCGCAAAACAGGTCCTGAAATTTTGTGGGGAGCTACATAACAAGTATATCTAGATAATGCAAAAAAAATTCAAAAAAAAATACTTGGAAACCCCGAACAGAGGGGCTGTTCGCAAGTATTTTTGCCTGCGCACATGCGCAGGCACATTTGCCTATATATATATATATATATAGGGGCGCGGTCGGCTGCGAACGGTTCTCACGGGGGTGCCCGTGCGAACTAAATTTTTTTATTTTTTTAAATTTTTTTTTACAAAATTTTTTTTTCCACACTTTAATCCATACATATATACACCCCAGAAAAAATAATGGGTGAACCCTAGGTGGATTTGACCCTCGATCAAGCCGTTACAAATTTAACGGTTTCAGACCAATAGAACATTTTGTACCGATCCGATCAAGGGGAAAATAGGGGGGATTGTCTTGATTTTTGATATGAATGTGTATTAACATGTTTAGAACACATTCAACGGTTTGGATCTATGAAAAAAATCAAAGAGAGGAAGTTCCCACGGAGTTCCCACGGGGGAAAGTTCTCATTGGAACATTCCCCTATATATATATATATATATATATATATATATATATATATATATATATATATATATATAAACACTAATCGCTTCTACCAAATAAACTAACACTTTAAACACAAAAAAATTCCAAAACATGAATAAAGACCTGTTGATTAGAATTAGTAATAGAAGATGAAGCAACACTGACACCAGAATAAGCCGGGATTCCAGTCCCTGGTCTACAGCTGTAGTAAATATGTCGAGGAAAATCACATAAAGAGCTTCGACCAAAAGTACTGAAAAAATCTTTGTTTATCTGCAACAATTAAAGTTACAAGTATTTCAATTCTTGAAACATCATCCACGAAATACTTCAAATGTAAACCATTGGGAACCATAAGAGCTAACCTGACGGTAGGATCTATAGTAGCATAGCAGCAAAGCACATATGGGAAGGACAAACAGAATTTTGACCAATAGCTTCTCATTAGGGGTGCTTCCACCTCCAGTGCGTGGAAGTGTTTCTTCAAGTTGTTCCCGAACATTCTGCAGCATAAAAAGGTAATATTTCTCAGCAGTGTATGGGTTCAAAATACAGTACTTATCTAAGCATGTAAATTACATTAACAACCAAAAACAAGCAAATGTTACAACTGACTGCAAAATTAATGAAAGGAAATTGACAACGTGTTGCACTGAGATAAGAAATAAAGATAGAATAGTCCACAGGGAGCACCTGCCAGAGATCAACAGGTTTTAGAATCCAAGCAGTCCACCAATCCCATGGTTTAAGGGGGCCAAGAGTGTAGTGAATGACCCGAAGTTCTTTCTCATCAACCATCCACTGAAAACACAAAATGTCTAAAAGAGATCAGCAGCCAGTAAACACATGCAATGTACAGCAAGGAACCAATCTAAATGACAGAAATAACAAACTGAAGTCTAAAATTTTCTCATGGCATTGTTCAGATCACTTTTGCTAAATGCAGGTAGATTGTCATAAATGGTGAATTTTGTGCAAAAGCATGTGTCATGCACAATAAAAAACATATCCAAAGGGAAATAATTAGAGAGCTAACTGTATATTACTATGATGTAGATTTAAACGGATCTGAAGGCCAAGAAGAGAAAAGAAAAAGAGACCACTACAAAAATTTACTCTCTTCTTTCATGATTCTTTTTCCTGACTAGAAGTGTGCAAAAGTTGGAAGAAACATTAATGGTGCGAGCAATTATAGATTGTCACCTTACATATGAACTAGGAAGCAGGTAACCGGATAGAACCAGTAAGAATATATGCTACCGCATGCATGCCTCGCCTAATTTCTTCGTAGTGTACTTATTTGCCGGGGCAAATAAGATCCAAAAATAGCATGGATAAACATGGGTTAGCTCAATAAAATATTTTTCTGAGGGTTGTACTCGAAACCTATCGCAATCCAAATTACATGAAAGTATGGCTGTTGAAAAACAGGATGTTTGACGAACTACTCGTGAACAAGCTCAACGTTTGTTTGAGAAGCTTAATGAACAAGCTTGAACGGATATTTAGAGCTCGGTTAGTAAACGAACAGAGCTTGAACATAACTGTGTTCGTTCATTTATGTTCATGAACAAGCTCGTTAAGTGTTCATTATAATACATTGATGGTGGAATTGTTGGAATATTGGGTTCTTACAATGTATTGCATTTAGACAAACACTATATTTTTTACAATTCTTAGAAGGGATGCTTGTAATGGGATTTATGAAGCATGCTGGATTTGTTTGTTTTTGTCCTGCAAATATTTAATCCTTTATTTAATTGATTTAGTCATTGGTAATTATGGTTAAATAATATTATTCCTGATTAAAATATTGACGTTCGTTCGTTTGTTTGAAAATCTGTTCATGAACAAGATTGATTTTGTGTTCACAAACAAACTCGATTAGTCTTGTTAACGAACAGAACGTTCGATGAACTACTCGTAAACAAGCTCGGTAAATATTCGTTTACATTTGTTTACATTTGTTCGGTAAGCTTAACGAACAAGCTTGAACAGGTTTTTAGAGCTTGGTTAGTAAACGAACAGAGCTTGAACATGTATTTTGTTCATGAACAAAAGCTCACTGTTCAAGCTCGTTCAAGCTCGTTCGTCAACAGCCATACATGAAAGCTAGGATCAATATCTCTGGTATGATCACATCACCAAGTTGCTACAACCAAGTTTAGCAATGGGGTATATCAATGTCTTAAAATGCGGTCTGGTCGGCCGACAACACGCCTGCCTAGATGGAGGCGGTCACTCAGGTCACTTGCTTGGCATCCAAGTACCTTTGCTAGGTGGTAGAATACCAAGAAAAAAATCTCAAAGTGCACACCACTCTCGCAACATCCTGATACTCCATTGCTACCTCCAAAATGCTGATGCATGTGATTTGGAGACACATGCATGTGTACACACACACAGAGAGATAAAGGGTTAGGTTATTTTTCGGAAAGAATGAAGAATGCAGACCCTCCTACTTTGTTTATGATCACACATGTACGAAATGAAAATTTTATATGATCAAGTGTGATATGACCCAAAACACACATTGGTCACTTGGATGAGAAAAAACGTGTCGAAATTCCTTGAAATTTGGTTCCGAGAGTTTTTTTGTTAGATGTATAACATGATGGATTTTTCCTTTGGTAGTTGTGTGATCGTACAGTAGCTTAGCAGAAGTTTCCATATATCTATTATACATTTGAGGGATGTTTTTGAATTGGTTTGCTGACTAGGACAAAAGGGTTGATAGACGGTTCAGATACCACATGCAATATTCGATCTGTCCGCTGCCACTCTGTCTGCCGATACCACATGTCCCAGATACTCCACATGTGGCTATCCAAATAAGTACTTCTTTCTGTTCACGAACAGCTGATGGTACTGCAGCTCCTGTAACACGACATGCAGGTGGTCCAATTGCTCCTTCAAGATATGCATGTACACCAATATATTATCAAAGAAAACTAGTACAAATCGTCGCAGGTAAGAATGAAATACCTTATTCATTAAGGCCTGTAAGGTAGCTGGGACGTTCGTCAAGCCAAAAGGCATGACTAGAAACTCATAGTGGCCCGCATGCGTCCTGAACGTCGTCTTGGGCACATCCTCCCGTCGCATCCTGATCCGGTGGTAGTCTAACTTGAGATCTATCTTGATGAATAGGGTTGCCCCATGCAACTCATCCAGAAGCTCATCAATAACTGGTATGGAAAATTTATCTAGCATTGTCTCCTTGTTCAAGACCATGTAGTCCACGCAGAAGCGCCAGCTCCCATCCTTCGTCTTCACGAACAACACTGGACTGGAAAAGAGACTCACACTAGGGTGTATCACTCCTGCCTGCATCATCTCCGCCACCATCCTCTCGATCTCGTCATTCTGTGCCGGGGGTAACGGTAGGGCCTCACACTGATGGGGGACACACCCTCTCGCAGTACTATGGCGTGCTCGTGATCCCTCGGTGGTGGAAAACCGTGATGCTTCTTAAAGACCTCGAACTGCTCCATCAGCTGTTACACCTCTCCAGGGATAGGCTGCTCATCACTGGTATCAGTGCCTCCCTCTCCCGTCAATGAGTATAACTCCACTAAATATCCTCTGCCCTCGGTCTGAATGGTCCTCACCATGGTCTTCAGCGAGACCAATACTCTGCATAGGCCGGGGTCCCACTGTAATGTGACTGCTCTCTCCCCTCCTGAAACTCCATCCTGAGCAGTTTTCAATTCACCGTCATCTCCCCCAACGTCTGCAGCCACATCATGCCCTGTATGATGTCGGTGCTCCCCAAGTCTGGAGGCAAGAAGACTGCTATCACATGTACTCCTTGTAACGTCAGCACCAGTCCTCTGCAAACCCACGGCTGCTCTCCTTCTTCCAAGTCCCTATCACAACACTGGAGCCGCCGCAGTCTGTCAGCTGGAGCTCCTGCTGGGCCACCATTCGCCTAGAAATGAAATTGTGGGTCGTCCCATTGTCAATGAATATTGTCACCTCCTGATCGCCAACATGCTCCCTCAACTTCATGGTATGATTCGGTGTGAACCCTACCACGGAGTTAAGGGAAACCTCCGCCACGTCAAGCTGATGGCTCTCAGACTCCTCTACCTCAGCGGGGTCTCGTCCTCAACGTCAGCCTCGTCATCATCATCCTCGAGCAGGAGTACCTGGAGCTTGCGCCCGCACATCTGTGGCCTGGTGTGAACTGCTCATCGCATCTGAAACATAAGCCATTCTGCCGCTTCTCTCTCATCTCCGCGTCAGCCATCCATCTGAACTGTCCCCAGCCTGCGGTGCACTTCTCCTCTCTCTACTCTTCTCCTTAGCGACAGGATCCGCTCCCGTAGTGGCTCTCTGCTGTCCACCTGTCGCTGGCTGGCTACGAGAAGCTGGGCCGCTCCATCCACTCCTAGCCTTCCTCTCCTCCAACTGACGGTCCTCCGCCATCTGAGCGTATTACATGGCCTCTATCAGCCTCTGGGGCTTCTGCATGCGCACCGCTGCTCGAATAGTAGCCATCAGCCCCTTCATGAAGGTGCTCTCCATAGTCTCGTAAGTCACCCTGTGCACCTGTCCTGCTAGGGCCTCGAACCTCTCCAGGTAATATTGCACTATGCCCTCCTGTCTGAGGGATAGCAGCTGCTTCCTCACGTTCCCTTGGTAGGGATCTCTGAACCTCTTCACCATTTGATCATCGATCTCCTCCCATGAGCGAAAAGAACGCTTCACATCCTTCCACTGAAACCAGGCGAGGGCATTCCCGTCCAGAAAAATCTCAGCTGTCTCCAGCTTCTGCTCCTCAGTCATGCGAGAGACTTTAAAAAATCTCTCTGCTCTGTTAAGCCACGACACTGGGTCCACCCCCATCAAATATCGGCATCTTCAGCTCCACAACCGGTCCATATTGTATGTGTCATGATCACCTCGTCCCCCACCATACCTAGGCTGAAGGCAGTGATGTCACCTCTCCTGGTATGTCTCGTATCCTCCATGCGGTCCTCTCAAACGATCTCCATGGCCCCAGTAGAGCCCATCACCTCGCCCACCGTAGCCTCCAGTCTAGCCCACATGCTCCTCATGGTAATCTCTGTAGCCTCCCTGTCGTCCCAGGGGCGTCCCTCATAGGTATGGGGTGGAGGTCGCCCCCTATCGTCGTCGTACCGACGGTCGAGAGGATCCCAAAATCCCCTCAGTCATCATAATATTCATGCCCCTCTCCCGGGTCAAAACCAAGAACCGGACCCTCCGAATAAGTCGTAAACTCCTCGACCTGCTGCTGCCCACCCCCGCGGGGGTCCATCGTGGGTCGGTGGGGCCCTCGCGGCTCTGCAGAGGGCCCGCGGGGCCCTGTCGAGCCTGCTAAGGGCCCAGCGGCCCTGCCGCTGGTCGACTGGGCCTGTTGGGCTTGGGGCCCTTCGCCGGCCCCAGGCGATGGTGGGGGTGCGCTACCCCCCCCCCCCCCCCCGCCTGACATCTAGGGGGCCCGCGGGGGCCTAGTAGGGAATCTAAAGCCCCCCTCCATGCTGTGCCTCGTGGGAAAGACGGCCAGATCCAAAAACTCCCCCTTGCTTCTTCCGCTTTTCGGCGTATCGCTTCTCGGTAATCCTCTTTCCACGGCCCTCCATCTTCCTTGTCATCGAGATCCTCCTCCTCGTGAACGGCTTCTGCATCAAAAAGCTCCATCTTTTCCTTCCCCTTTCTAAAGGTGGCACCTTTGTCGATGATTTAGTGTTTCCATCAACTTTTCCATCTTTTCCCGTGTTGGCCGTCAATTGAAAAATCAATTGCGCGAATTGTTCATCTTGCTTCGCCGCCACCTTTTCAATGAAAGCCGTCAACCTCGCCATGGCTTCCTCGTTTCCCGTCAATGATTTTTTGATCCATTCGATATCCCCGTTGAACTTCTCCTCCAATGCCTCGAACTTGTCCGTCTGCCTCGTCGACGCCGCCATGGATCGTTACGTGCTTTGATACCAAATTGATAGGAATAAAACAAATCTGTACTTTTATTGAAGAAAATAGCGATAAAGGAGATAACGTTGGCTACAATTAAAGGAGCAACCACCCTTCTAAGACGCCAATAAACAAGGACGTCCGCACTCTCCTAAGAACTCCCTCAAGAACAATTCAATAATCAAGCATAAAGATATTTAACGGCTGGCCCTAGCTTAAGAATAAAAACCCACATCTAAACAATTACAAGTTTGTCATTAAAATATCAATAAAGAGATAGGGTCGAAAACGCCACTAGGGTTGTGGCTCTCCTTGCGCGCGGCTGCTGTTGCGCGCGCGCGGCTGCTGTTCCTCGTGGGTGGTCCGGGTCCTCCTTTGGTAAGTGCGGAGCCCACCATAAATCTCCTTAAAGCTCACCCATATTTAAGGTTTTAGTGTTTTAGAATATATACAACCTAAAAATTCAAAAAACCTATTAAAAATGATTTTATGCTATCAGCATAGAAAATTTTCTACGCTGACAGCACGTATCCACTTTACCATATATATGAGTTGGGCTACAAAATTTTCATTTATTTTTTGAACAAAAATTTAATGCTCTAAATAAAAAATGAACCCAAATCAAATATTTTGTCGGATGGGATCTAACACATCTAAACTATTTTACAATTTTCAAATGGTTTGAATATATTTTATCAATGCATCAAGTGGTAACAAAATCAACATTTTAGAATTTTATTAAAAGTAACTAATTTGCCACATCTAATGAATGGTGTGGATTTTTTTTCACTTCATAGGTATGTGATTGAAAACAAAATGAAAGTATTTGCATCTTTCTTCCTTCTAAAAATAGCATAGTTCAAGTCTATACAAACACATGTGGTTAAGGTAAATTAGCAGCCAATGTAGGAAATATCATATATTGGCCTTTAAAAAGTTTTTGTTCCGCATCTTTCTTCAATGATTGGCACCATTTGTATTAATATTTGTATTCTAAAACCCAAATAAGCTATAAATTGAGTGATCCAGGCTAATTTCTTGCAGATCTAAGTGTGACAAAAAATTTATTATTGTAAGACCATTGCATGTGCAAAAAAATATGAAAACCATGAGATTTCTAATTTACCTATCTTTTAGGTTGTGTAAATTAAAATTAACGGTGTTGATAATCTGAAACATAAGTAAAACATTGAGTTTAAGGGTCAATATAAGAACTTTACTACACCAGCTATTCATTTACTTCATTCTATCTCTATACACATATATATGTTGAGTTTATATGCATATAAGAAAGAACTTAATTTTGATATATCTATAAAATAATAGTTTTTGTCAAAAGGGGCATACATAGTTCATGTGGTACATAGCTTTGATGCACCATACAAATGAAATATATCTTGAAGATTAAAAGGTTATAGAAATATGTACCATATCAAAAAGAAGCAAGTCAGGTATAAGTTATAGGAAGCACGTCTCGACTGACCCTCTTCCTACAATTTAGGTCATAGCATATGCCCTAACTCATTCATCTCTCTATATCATCATCCTCTCATCTGCTTGGCGGTGGCAGCAGCGCAACATCATCAACCTAGATGCGGTGTTATCAGATAGGAATGGAAAATGGGCGTTGACATAAAGGGCCAAACCTGAACCTGACCACATAATGGGCCAAACCTGAACCTGACCACATAACGGGCCAGTATGAGTCAGAATAAAAATGGGTTCAGATGGAATCCAAGTCAACCCACTTGATCAAGATAAAAACAGGTCAAATTTGGATTTGAAATCTAACCTGAAGCTAACTAAATACAACAGGTTTTTATCATATACATTTTTTAGTTTTCCTGTAACACAAGTATTGAGTAGCCTGAATTTGATTTGGTCAGGAGAGGCTATAGGTTTAATTCCTACGTTAGCAATTTTTTGAAGAACTCTTTATCGCTATTGTTAAGCCTAACCTACCCGCGCTTGAACCCGACTTATAGTTGACCCAAACCAGCTCGTACCTGACTAAGGGTGGCAAAGTGAAACCGACCTGATCCGATCCAAACCCGACATTATTAACCGGGTATGGATATAGACATAAACGGATCGGGTCAAATTTGAATTGAGCTGGTTAACTCGGATAAACATCCGGATCGGGTGCGGGTATGTCATGTCAACCCAAATCTGTCCAGATTCTAGAATCTGTTTTACTTTATATGTGTGTTTATATTTATATCAAAACTTGAGAATGCAACCCGCACTAGAATTTTTTGGTGAGGGGGTCTAAATTGTATAGTGCTTCTTCAAGTGGTCACAGTTTCGATCCCCTCTTTAGTAATCGTTTATAATAATTTCAAATCTTAATTCTAAATTCTAAATTTACATAAATAATTTAAGAGCATTTAAACATCACCAAGCCATTATAGCTCACTTGGTGGGCACTTATTGATGCACCCATGCGAACATGGGTTCGATTCTTTTGGCCGTAAAATTTATTTAACATATATTATTTTCAATTGAAAAAGAAATGATTCATGCGGTTCGGTTTTGGGTAACCCGACAACCAATCGGGTCAGGTATGGGTCTTATATTTTCGACCCGGATTTGATCTGGGTAGGGTTCAAGTACACCCCTAAACGGGTCGACTTGACCCGTACAAGGCCCGTCTGCCGCCCCTATTCCCGACCCACTTAGGCCAACGGGTCAGATATAGGTCACTTGAACGATTTCGAGTCAAGTTCAATTATAGAGCTCTGACTCAAATTTAATTCCTATTTGGTTCAGGTAATGTGTTATCCAAGTGCGGTCAAACATGACCTAACCAGAACTCAACCCGACCTAGCCCCTAGCAACAATAGACATGGGCCAACTACAAAAATAGATATTTGGGGGAATCAAAACAAATATGTGAAAACTATTAAAGCTTACATATATATACCTTACAATGATATTTTCATATTTATATCATACGTTCATAATATGTAACATATGAATTTCTAGAGAATCATCAAATATGATATAAAACAATTCCAAATGCAAGTAGACATCAAACTTAGAAAGTTTATAATAAATTTAGCCCACAAAGATGAGAAGAATAATTACTTATTTATCCATTTAAATTATAAAAAGTTAAAGCAATATACCAATAACTTAATTAGGAATATAATGGCGTACTGATTCCTTGTATCAAAGAATATTTAAGGAAATATCCCACTGATTTATAAAAGGTCTAATGCGGATATATTAAATCATTTCATCTTACTAGAATTTCATTCAAAACACATGGTAAAAAGGTAATTAGAAAAAATATGCATGTACATAACCAGGTTTTTCAAAAATTCATGGATGACAATGGCCCCCTGCCCACAAACCCACAATTATTCCACCCATTGGTAGCGGAGCAACAGAAAGGGCGAGTGACATCGAGAGGAAAGACTTCTTTTTTAATTTTTCGTTTTATTATTTTTTCCCCTTATTTCCCAAAAGACATTGAGGGGCTGCGACAACTCAATTCTTCTACGTCCTCCTAGAATTTTCTTAAGATGTAGTTAATTATTTCCAAATTTTTAGTAATTTTAGGTGTTATTTGAAATAATAAAAATAAAAATAAATTAAAAACATGGGCACAGTCCAGGAATTTAAATACAAAAAGGTGTCTGGTGCCTTGCGTTACATGCGGGTTTAGTTTCCCAAATTTTCATAATGTTCCAAAGCCAAACTCTAAAAGTTGAAACCAGACCCAATTTTTCAACCATTTTTTAGAACTAAACTTTGTGAAATCCCAAATATGTGTTTGGCAACCATTTCAGAATACCAAAACCTTGATTTCAAATATAAATTTATTTCCGGAAACAGTTTCAAAACTCTACTCCAACTAGAGTTTTAAAAGCCGCATAATGAAAGAAACAAAGGTCAATATTTATATACAAAACCTTAATTCATTTTAACTTGGACAAAACCCCAGTTTCACAAACTTCATTGCAAAACTAGGCTTACATGACACGATATTTTGAAGCGTAATAAACAACCATAATCAAGTTTACTAAATTTCTGAAATTCAGTGTGCACCTTATTGGCTAGCATGTAAAGACCAACATCTGCATTGTACACTGTAGAGAGTCGTTCCATTTCGGGTACTGGCCTACTTTTCCTAGCTTCCGAAGACAAAATCGGCTCAAACAAATGGGCATTGGGAAAATCAGCATAATATGAGTTGAGAAAACCCTGATCACCTGTATTCAGTTCAGAACATAGCTTAAGTAAGAATTTTCCAAATTTTAAAAATAACAAAAAAAAGTTAAATTATTCAGCAAAAGTGGAAAGAAAGCTGCAATCACAGCTCAATTATTACAATTTACAAGTTATTTCATGATCATTACTAAAATAAAATAAAATCAAGACAACATCCAGACCTCCGGTGTAAGAAGGTAAAGTATTCACTTTACTCATCATATCTTCAAAAAGAGTCGCAGAAGGTTCCACAACCATAACCCCAGAATTTAGACGTTCAGAATGTTTCAGGTTTGCACAGAACTTTGAACACTGGAAAAGATCATCAATGTTCTTGATCACAATCGTGTCGGCGTCAAGATAAACAACTGGTAAGAAAAAGGTAGTAAGTCAGAATATTTAATCTACCGGTATAAATGAAACAAATTGAGCAAGCATGAAAAGAAAGTTAGGGCAACTAAAGTCCAGCAATAACGCTTAGCAAAGGTTAACTTACCTTTCTTATACTTTGTCAAGTTAAATATTTTTAATTTGGTGTAGACCCCCCAAAACCTTTTTGGGCGTACTTGATTTGGATTAGCCAACAAACTTATAAGTTCCACTTTCCAACCTTCAGCCTATAAAATTATCAGAATATGTTAGAACGCACATCAGGTATACAGGACAGATATCTTGAATCACATTAATTATTCCCCTGATTTCATCCTTAGGAATAAAAAATTTCAGGACCATCTAAAATTTAGGGACTATTACAACCGACTGTTTTATGCTTCAGAAAAGCATGTTGCTTCTCTGTGTCAAGTAAAGCGCATGATAAGATTTGAATCCATCTTGGTGGATCCAGTAAAAATGTATAGCTTTCTTTGTGAGTAGCATATGGATGAATGCAAAATGACATCATTATTATAGCAACTAATATAGTACCTAGCAGTTTGAATTTCAATATGAGAATGTATCATACAATCAAATTCGATTCCTAGTTCAATGTTTGACATTGCTTTCCCTTGCTGCTGAGATGATAGATGTTCAATCAATGATCTAAAGAGAACAATCATGGAGAAAAGAAGACATGATGGCATATCGAACTATTCTCAACTGTTTGAGGTTATGCGAGTATAGTTAGAGCTAATGTGTTGTGTGGCGGAGCCCAGCTCTGCCAACACAACACAGCACAGCGGAATACTCAAGATCGTGGAGACCGAGAACGAAAGATCAGCAACAAACAAATGGAGCACACAAACAAGATTGCTTTCGTGAACGGCCAAGGGGGAACACCGATGAGCTTTATTACGAAAGGAGATAACAATACACATCTTCCCTTCTCCAATGAAGAAGAAGCACACTGGATCTCTCCAAAACCTCACAATACAATCTCTTAAAGTTGGCTCTCTTGAATGACGGCTCTCCCAAAGGATACAAATGTGTTCCACACGAAACCCTAACCTAAAACCTCCTATTTATAACCCTAGGTTACAATAGGCGTCATTATTGGCTAGGAATTCCTAAGGATATAGATTCCGACAATTACGGCATCCGATCCAATCGTCGCTCTCCGCAATTAATGTCGCCGCAACCTAGTGGGCCAAAAGCCGCTTCCTAGTGGGCCGCATCCCGATGTGCTCCCTTCGACCGATCGACCTTCCTTCTGTGTCGACCGCCTCAAGTGCCGAGCCCCGCGTACGAGCCTTCATCCTTCGAGCCTTCATACGACCGATCGATCGAACACGAACTCCAACCGCACTACGACCCATAGTCCCAATGCCGAGCGTTCGATCCTCAGACTCGAACTGACGACCTAACAACCCAACTGCGCTGACGAAGCCACTTGCCCAGTATCCTCGTATCTGACTTGTGAAGAGTCAGATAGGTCGAATCCAGGCGCAGTCGAGTTACCTCTGCACAAGATAATTCGGCTGCCATACAACTGCTTCTCCTGCGCCGAATCGAGCCAACTTCTTCACAAAACTCCACCTTGGCGAGATTCGAGCATCTGTCCAACAGACGACCATCACTGACCTTGGTTGAGCATCGAATGGTGTCCCCCCACATTTTGTTCCGAAGAACCAAATGCTTTGCTAGAGCTACAACTGTCTCATCTTGAGACTGGCTGACTCTCTCGAGTCCAAATGGCTCCACCGAGCCTCAATACCCCTCCTGGGGCCGACGTCAACTTCTTTAAGGAACCACATTGAGCAAGTCCAAACAATACTTGAACTTGACTCCCGATACAACCTTCGTCAGTATGTCCGTCGGATTGTCATTTGTTCCAATCTTCAACAAGTTGAAGTCGTCATCTTCTTCTCCCATATAGTCCCTGACAAAGTGGAATCTAACGTCGATATGCTTCGTACGAGCATGGAAGACCTGATTCTTGACCAAGTGCACTGCACGCTGGCTATCACAATGGACATCGTACCTCTCTTGGTAGACTGCCAGATCATCCATCAGACCCATTAATCATATCGTCTCCTTCACCACTTCAGTCAATGTCATATACTTTGCCTCCGTAGTAGACAGGGCCACCGTAGACTGAAGGATACTCCGCCGACATATTGGAGCGCCAGACAGGGTGAAGGCGTATCATGTCATCGATCGCCTCCCATTCAAGTCGCTTGCATAGTCGGAGTCGACATACCCGACAGTGTGCGGACCATGAACACTTCGGCTGTATGTCAGTCCGACGTCGACTGTGTCATTGATGTAACGCAGGATCTACTGCACCGCTCGCCAGTGCTCTCTTTTCGGGTTGTGCATGTATCTACTCACCATGCTGACTACATGTGATAGATCGGATCGAGTACATACCATTGCATACATCAAGGCCCCTACCGCATTGGCATACGGTACGCTCGCCGTGAGCGTCTACTCCTCTTCGTTCTTCGGACACTGCTTGGCACTAAGCTTAAAGTGAGGTGCAAGCAGAGTAACTACGGTCTTCATCTTCTCACAGCCAAACTTATGTATAACAGACTTCAAATAGCGACTCGGTGAAAGATGAACGGTACCTCTACGTCGACCTCTTGTGATCTCCATCCCAAGAATCCTCTGTCTCGCCCAGATTCTTCATCTTAAATGCAGAACTCAATTGAGACTTCAATCTCTAAATCTCCTCTTTATTCGATGAAGCAATGAGCATATCATCGACATAAAGCAGAAGGTAGATGAAGGACCCGTCAACCAACTTTCGATAGAACACGCAATGATCATAGGGACTGCGAACATACCCTTGATCATCCGTCATAAAGCGTTCAAAACGCTTATATCACTGCCAAGGTGACTGCTTCAACCCGTAGAGTGACTTCTTCAGTTGACATGTACGACCGTCATCTCTCTCATAGCCATCGGGCTGAGCCATATAGATCACCTCTTCGAGCTCTCCGTGCAAGAATGTCGTTTTGACATCCAGCTGCACCAGTTCAAGGTCGAACTGTGCAACCAATGCCAATAGGATCCAAATCGAGCAATACTTCACCACATGAGAGAAGACCTCATTATAATCGATACTTTCTCTGTATGAAGCCCTTCGCTACGAGGCGAGCTTTATAGCGAACATCTTCTGATTCGACCTATTGCTTCTTGGTGTAGACCCATTTACACCCAATTGCCTTCTTACCCTTAGGAAGCTCCACGAGATCTCATGTGTCGTTCTTCGCCAATGATTCCATCTCTTCGTCCATCGCACTTCTCCAATGCTTCGGGTCTTCGGATTGCTCCACCTCACCGAATGAGTTGGGAACATCGATACATATTGTGGAAAAGGCAAATGAGACCAACTTCGAGTACCTTGCAGGTTTTCTTATCTCACGTCTCGGCCTCGATATTGCTATGGAATCCTTTGGCTGAATGACCCTTGGAGACGAGCTATCTCTACCAACTGAGCTTGAGCCACCAACTACACCATCGACGGTCTGGAGCCCGACTTCTGCTACATCTAGTGTGGGTCGATCTGAGTCATCGATCGACCGTTGTGGAGTATCAGACACGTCGAAAACCTGATTCAATTGTGTCTGTTCAACCTCCACCTTTGGCTCATTCTCCTTCTTCAGTAACGCTGACTCATCAAACTTTACGTCTCTGATCAGGATCACCTTCTTCTATATTGGACACCATCATCGGTGTCCCTTGACACCGCCGTTGAAGCCCAAGAAGATGGCTTTCTTGGCTCGAGCATCGAGTTTGTCTTCCTTCATGACAGAGTAACTTGAACAGTTCCAAACTCGAAGTGATCCATAGTCGAAAACTGGCTTTTCCGACCATACCTCTAAAGGAGGTCTTTCTTCCAATACAGCAGATGGTAGCCGATTGACCAAATAGGTTGCATATGCCAGGGCCTCTATCCAAAATTCCTTTGATGGGTCAGCAGTTGACACCATGCATCGAACTTCCAACAAAGTCCGATTCATCCTCTCTGCTACCCCATTCTGCTGCTGCGTACCAACAACGGTGTAGTGTCTTTGTATCCCTTCCGATATGCATAACTTCTCGAAGAGATCTGACCTATACTCACCACCGTTGTCACTTCACAAATGCTTGATTCACCGACCAGTTTGAGTCTCGACCAGCTTCTTCCACTCAATGAAAGTGCTAAGAACTTGGTCCTTCGACTTCAGTGGAAACACGCACACCATGCGTGAGAAATTGTCAGTAAACGACACAAAGTAGTATTTTTCTCCCCATGAGGCCGTCCTAGACGGACCCCCATACGTCGGTGTGTACAGAGTCGAGCGTTGCCTTTGTATTGTGGATGGCGGTCCCAAATGAAGCACGTGTCTGTTTTCCAAACACACAGTGCTCGCAGAACTCGATCTTCCTGGTCTTGGCTCCCTTTAGACGACCCCCAACGATAAGCTTCTGCAATACTTTCTCGCCCACATGACCCAGTCGCATGTGCCATAAAATTGAGTCGTCCTCCTCAGCCTCACGAGTGCCGCTATGCCAGCTACGACCGAACCATCCAAATAATTGAGGTTGCCTTGACACTTCCCCTTCATCATAATCATTGCTCCTCTGGTCACCCTCAGAGCTTCATTCTCCATTGTCACTCGACATCCCTTGGATTCGAGTGAGCCGAGCGATATGAGATTACGCCTTAGTTCGGAAACAAAGCGCACCTCATCGATGTCTCATGTAAAACCGTCGCTCATCCTCGTCTGCACTGTCTCGACGCCTGCCGTGCTACAGACTTGGTCATCATCCAACAAGATCGTGCACTTACCACCTTCTCCGAAGGTCGTAAAGTACTCTCGATGTGGCGTCATATGGAACAAGCACCCAGAGTCGAGTATCCAACCATCTGACTTCACGTTCTTCGAAGCACCAACCAATACATACTCCTCGACCTCAACTCCCTTTGCGACGTTGGCAGTTGCGTCGTACTTCTTCTTCGCCTTTGGGCAGTCTCTGACCAAATGTCCTCTTTCTTTACAGAAAGCACATTGATCCATTGCCACCTTGCGCTGGGGCCTCTTGTCTTGTCTCTGGACTTGGATCTGAAATACCATCGTCTATCTCTACCCTTCTCACCACTACGACCCCTTACGACTGTAAGAGCGTCGCTCGAAGCTCGGCTGCAGGTGTCCCTATCGTTCTTCCTGAACTCGTTGCTCGTCAGAGCGTTGGACACCTCTTCAAATGTGATCGATTTATTACCATAGATAAGAACCGATACCAAGTACTTATACTCGATAGGTAGAGAGTTGAGGAGAATTATCGCCTTGTCTTCATAGTCAACCTTCACGTCGACGTTCCTCAGGTCGGTAAGAAGCTTATTGTAGTAGTCGATGTGTTCCTCTATAGAAACCCCCTCAGCTAACTTCAAACCGAAAAGCTTCTTCTTCAAGTGTAGCTGGTTCTGGATATTCTTCTTCATGTACTTGTCGCCGAGCTCCTTCCGGAACTTGCTTGCACTTGTCTCCTCCATATATGGGTATTTCTTCTCCTTTGACAAATACAGGCGGATGGTACCACATGAACTCCGATTCAGAGTTCTCCACTCCTGATCGAACATGCACGTAGCCTTCTCGTCCAAAGCAATATCTTGACCAAGTTGGTTCAAGATATCCATGACTTTGCATCTCCACATACTAAAGTTGATCTTTCCATCAAACTTCTCGATTTCGAACTTTGTGTTAGATACAATAGTCCGAAAAGATGAAGAATACCCAGAAGTCGCGCCTTTGGAGAACCGTCTTCACCACCGCTACTCATCTTCGTCTTCTACGTTGATCTCCAATATCATACGGCTCTGATACCAATTTGTTGTGCGGCAGAGCCTAGCTCTGCCAACCCAGCACAGCGGAATACTCAAGACCGTGGAGACCATGGACGAAAGCTCAGCAGCAAATAAATGGAGCACACAAACAAGATTGCTTTTAGGCCGTGGATGGCCAAGAGGGAACACCGATGAGCTCTTTTACGAGAGGAGATAACAATACACATATTCCCTTCGTCCAACAAAGAAGAAGCACACAAGATCTATCCAAAAGCTCACAATACAATCTCTCAAAGTTGGCTCTCTCGAATGGCGGCTCTTCCAAATGATACAAGTGTGTTCCACACGAAACCCTAACCTAAAACCCCATATTTATAACTCTAGGTTACAATAGGTGTCATCATTGGCTAGGAATTCCTAAGGATACGGATCCTGACAATTACGGCATCCGATCCAATTATCGCTCTACGCAATTAATGCCGCCACAATCCAGTGGGCCAAACGCCGCTTCCTAGTGGGCCGCATCCCGATGTGCTCCCTTCAACCGATCGACCTTCCTTCTATGTCGACCGTCCCAAGTGCCGAGCCTCGCGTACGAGCCTTCATCCTGCGAGCCTTCATACGACCGATCGACCGAACACGAACTCCAACCGCATTACGACCCATCGACCGAATGCCGAGCGTTCAACCCTCAGACTCGAACTGACGACCTAACGACCCAACTGCGCTGACGAAGCCACTTGCCCAGTATCGTCGTATCTGACTTGTGCAGAGTGAGATGGGTCGAATCCAGGCGCAGTCGAGTTACCTCTATACAAGCTAACTCGGTTGTCATACAACTGCTTCTCCTGCTTCGAATCGAGCCAACTTCTTCACATAATGCTCTAAAAAATGATTTCAACTTTGTCAAGGTCATAACAAGTGGAAAATGCCTCATAATTACTAGCAAACGAAATCAATAGAGAAATAAATCTCCTAAAACTATTTAAATACGTAATTTCAAAAAAAAATACACACAACTAACCCAAGCACCAATTTTGCTAAATATCCATTCTACTTTCCGAGCATAAATTTCCAAATTTAGAACGGAAACAAAAAACGTTAAAAAAACATTACCAGAAGAAGTATCTTCGCGTAATCGGAGACGCCATCGGAGACTAGAACGACCATGTCCTTCTTCGACCCGCTGTCCCGAATCGATTTGCCGAGAACTCGAACCCCGAGGAGGAACTCGTCGCCATAGAGGAGCGTCACGTAAGCCTCCGATTCGCTCCTCTCGCAGCTCGCGGCTCCCAGAAGCGCCAAAATGACCGCAAGAAACCCTAATCTCGACGCCAGTGACATCGTGCTGAGATCCAACCGGAAGCGACTAATTCTATAGCTTAATTTGAGATGAATAAGCTCATATTATGGTGAAAACCCTAGAAAATGTTGTGAGTTATTCTAAATTGTCTTCAGTTTTTTCCAAAGATCGAGAAGAATAGGAGGAGGAGGCGAAGAGACTTTTCATTCGAGAAACGGTGTCGCATTCATTTTGTTACGTTTCTAAATCGAAAACTAGACCACGTGGAGCTTGTAACGGCGACTTTAAAAATACACATTTACAAGAGTATTTAGCAATGATTTTCAATATAAACTTGGGTTTTTCTCATATTAGTCCCTTAAATTATGTGTATTTTGATATTAGTCTCTTAAATCTTTGTAATTTGAATTTAGTCCTTTAAAGGGACTATTTAGGTTAAACGTTAAACATTTAAGGGACTATTTAGGTTAACAAAAGGGCCTATTTAGGTTAACGTTAAACATTTAAGGGACTAAATTCAAATTACAAAGATTTAAGGGACTAATATCAAAATACACATAATTAAAGGGACTAATATGAGAAAAACCCTATAAACTTACATTTATCTTATTTTTCCTTTTCTTACTCTTTTTCTTCTATGTTTCTCTTCCTCTTGTAAATGAGATATAATTTAACTTCTACTTGAAGATCAACCTTACTAATGTCGCTATTCTTTCAAAAAAAAGTTTACATGTAATAGGTCCACATGTCATTAACTTAATCCAAATCATTTTTGAGACAAAAACATTTCTCTGTTGGTTAATCGTACACTTCTCATCTTGATCCACAAAAAGAATGCATGTGAGTTTCCTTCTAATATCGGCTTACTGGGCTTTTGTTGTAAGAATATTATTAAAATCAATATTCTATTCAGTGTCTCACACACCCATGGAACATAATTAAATGATTATGGGGTACGACTAATCCAATTAAAATTATAAGTTAATACAGGATTAAGTGCACATTAGTTCTTTGGAGTTCTTGGATCCCATTGGAGTTAATATGGGATTAAAGGTGTTCCTTGGTTTCCCTGAAATCATTAGGTCTTTCAGATTTAGTATATGGCTAATGGTGCAATCAATGTTAGAATGGATTTGATCAAGATCGTACGACAATTTGTGTTGCTTTCATCCTTGAAACTTGTTATCCACCTTAATATTGTGTGAGAATGTATCTTGATGTTGAATTTCGCATGATAAGAGGATGCCACCAAGGTAGCCAGTCTCATGTTTCACAGTGGTAACATCAAGCGACAAGATGTGTGCATATTTAAAGGGATAATTGCATTAAATAAAATACTAGATTAAGTAAAGTATTTAAATATTATATTATTATTTTTAAACAAATAGTTTTTTGTTATGAATAGGCCCATGATGCTCATTGGGTATCCAAGCCCACTATTGCAAGCTATATATATGAGGGTAGGGGGCTCTTACCCCTACCCTATATTTCCCTATATTTTCCCTATATTTCCCTTCATAACACGTTATCAGCACGATCACGCTCGTTGGAGGAGACGGCGGCTCGCGGGGAAGGAGATCCATCAATCGCTCAGATTCAAGAAGATCGTAATCTTCTCAACGGGGAGCGAAAAGAGCATCCTTCACCAACCGTCGACTAGATTCCCTTGTCGAATCTAGAGGTAAAAAATCAAAACTTTTAGATCTAAACTTGCTTTTCACGTTAGATCTGCATGTTTTAGGATCAAAAAGTTTAAAAACACGGTAAAAATCAAATTTTTTTAGATCCGCATGCCTAAAACAATAAAAATCTGTTTTTTAGCGATCTAAATACTCGAAAAATCCGTTTTTTACCCCCAACATTTGATCCAAAAATCCACACGCCCATAGGGCGAAACGGCGGCGCTTCACAAGCGCCGCCGGCGCGATCTCACGCCGCGGCCATAGGCCGCGGCTCGCAGCCGCGGCCCGTCGCCGCCACGGCGGCCGCGTTCTGCGCGGCTAGCCGTCGCGGCGACACGCCGCGGGCCCCCCTAGGGTTTTCCGAAACCATAACCCTAAACGGGCCAACTTTTCGGGGGAGGCCCAAATTAATCCTAATGGGTTGTTCTCATGGCCCAAAAGGCCAGAAAATTAGCTCATTTACATAAATAATTTTTCTTTTTTTATTTTTGGCCATAAAAGCCCAAAATAATTAAAAGAAACTTTAAAGGGTTTTTAAGCGGTAAACAAAACATTAAAATATGGATCAAAAGGTAAAAGTTTTCAAAATAAATTTTGGCACGTCACACACATTTTAGATTATTTAAATTAATCTGTACATGCCTGTGATTGATTATCTGCATAGTTGTATGTTTCAAATATATTATCTGCGTGGATGTGCAAATTAGGCTATGTTTTTAGGGATCAGCCAGGTTTCCGACACCTTTTAATTTCCTGCAATTTTTCTTTTTTTTTAGAGAAATTTGTAAGTGAGGATATAAATGTAAAAAGAAGACCGAAGGACACCAAAAAGGAGCTGAAGGCGTTCGCACAATGATGATAGGGGCTTCTCTCTGAAGTTCCCGAGTTGTAATTTATTCTTTCATGCAATTGTTTTTTGATGTAGCTTCGGACTGTACTTCTTTTTATTTCGGTGTCGGCTGGCTGATCCCCAAGTCCTAAGTCATTTTTCTGCTTCATTGCTTATACATTAACTGCGTGGATGTTAATTATTTTAATAACATGTTTAATGTTACAATGAAACTACTTAACAGCATGCGTGAATGTTAACCTTTATTAATTATTCACATTATGAATCTGTAAAAAGCATGTATGTTAAATTCACATTAATTAGATCCATGCTATGAAAAATGTTTGCATTACATGCGTGGATGTCTAATTTACTCAGTTTTAATGATACATGTTGTTTTTCTTTACATTGCTAGATCATTAAATGGCCAGACTAGCAAATTTCGACTTTCCGGTCCTGAAGGCCGATGGGTCAAACTACCTGAGTTGGCAGGTGGACCTGAAGTTTCATCTGCGCTCTCATGGTTTCAGTCTCACACAGACTGAAAAGGCAACAACAAGTACTGCCTCAGCGAACAAGGAGGCTTCAGTGGAAGCACCTCATACAGAGGAAGTTTCCGATATATTAAAGGCGAAAGCCATTATATATATATCTCAGGAAACATTTAGACTCCACCTTAAAGGACGAGTACCTCACTGTAGAGGACCCTTACGAGCTGTGGGATGCACTCGAGGAGAGGTACAGACATCAGAGGGATGTCATACTCCCCCGTGCACAGTACGAGTGGACTCACCTCCGCATACAGGACTTCAAATCCATAGCGGAGTACAACTCAGCTCTCTTCCGCATCACCTCACGCCTGAAGGTGTGTGGTGAACCAGTGTCGGAGAAAATGTTGCTGGAAAAGACGTTCACGTCTTTCCACGAAAAGGACATGATCCTTATGCAACAATATCGCGAGAGGAAGTTCACTAAGTACTCTGACCTGCTTTCATGACTGCTTATGACTGAACAGAACAGAGACCTGTTGGTTGCCACCCACAACCTGCGCCCTTCTGGCTCCGCTCCATTGCCACCTCCGGCAGAGGCTCACTTCCAGTCTTCCTAGAAGAAGAAGACGGACAAAAAGACAAAATTCCAGAAATGGAAAGAACAGAAGCAGCGGAAGAAGGCCACTCCCCATGCTCCTCCTCAGAACCAGAAGTTCATGGACAATAAGCAGAAGAGGACTCCCAACAAAGGTGGCACTCCCAAGAAAGACTGGGAGGACAAGTGCTCTAAATGCTGAATGACGGGCCACTGGTCCAGAATCTGCCGCACAGCAAAACACCTCCAGGACCTCTACCAGGCAAGCCTCAAGCCTCGAGCTGAGACAAACCTGATTGAGAGCGCAGCGTTGGCAGAGACCTCATGGACTCCTGAAGACTTCATGGGAGATGACACTCTCTAGATCTGGACCACTTCTATGCACTAGCAATGTATCTTCTATTTATGCATCGTATCTAGTTTTATTTCCATGTCAAACAATATTTTGAGCATTTATTTTTTTATGAAAGTGGATCTTTTCTCTTCATTTATTGCTTGAATGTCTTTCCCTTTTTTTAGATATGGAACTTATCTGCCTAGTGGACAGTGCATCGACGCACTCGATCCTTCAAAACATAGACTACTTCACGAGCATAAGTAGCTATTCTGGCCCACTGAGAACAATCTCAGGACCAGCAAACATAATCGAAGGATCAGGGGAAGCAATTATATTGCTCCCCGGCAACACACAAATAACACTTAAAAATGTGTTATACTCTCCTAAATCCATCCGAAACCTTCTAAGCTTTAAAGACATCCGTTTAAACGGATATCACTTAGAGACGGTCGAGGAAGATAAAAGGGAATACTTGCTTGTAACGTCTCTTACAAATGGTTCAAAAACCATTGTGGAACGTTTCAAGGGACTCCCCTCGGGACTCTACCAAACAAGTATACAAACTCCAGAAACATCCATGGCGGAGCACCTGCAGTGCCCCCAAACACCAGAATTCCAACTCTGGCACAGTAGACTGGGACACCCTGGTTCTGTTATGATGTACCGCATCATAAAAAACTCCAGGGGTATAGACCTGAAGAACCTGAAGATTCTTCAAAAAGGCAAATTCACATGTCCACCCTGTTACAAGGGTAAACTGATCACGAGACCCTCTCTACTGAAACTGGACGTGGAGTCCCCCAGTTTTCTGGAAAGAATCCACGGAGACATTTGTGGGCCGATTCACCCATCAAGTGGTCCGTTCAGGTACTTTATGGTCCTGATAGACGCATCTACTAAGTGGTCGCATGTGTGCCTACTGTCCACCCGTAACCTAGCACTATCTAAGCTTTTAGCTTAGATAATCAAGTTACGGGCCCACTTCCCCGACTACCAGATAAAGAAACTTCGTCTGGAAAATGCGGGGGAGTTTACGTCACAAGTCTTTCTAGACTATTGCCAAGCTCAGGGAATTGAAGTCGAACATCCTGTAGCGCATGTTCACATCCAAAACGGGTTAGCAGAATCTCTAATTAAGAGACTGCAATGGATCGCTCGTCCATTATTACTTCAATCCCAGATGCCAGTGAATGCGTGGGGTCATGCAATTTTGCATGCTGCATCTTTAATAAAATTAAGACCTTCTGGAGGTCAGTCATCTTCTCCAATGCAACTAGCACTTGGAGCACCACCAATTGTCTCACATTTGAGAATATTTGGTTGTGCAGTATACGTCCCCATAGCACCACCGCAAAGGACAAAGATGGGTCCACAACGTCGTCTAGGCATTTATGTTGGGTTTGACACCCCCACCATAATTAGATTCCTAGAACCCCTTACGAGAGACGTCTTTAAGGCACGTCTAGAAGACTGTGAATTCGATGAAACATCGTTTCCAAGACTAGGCTCACAGACAAAGAAGCCCGAAGCTTCAGAAAGTATCACTTGGGATACAAAGACATTATGTCACTTTGATCCGCCAACAAGCCAGTGTGAGGAGGATGTCCTGAAGATTCTCCACATCCAAAACACTGTCCATCTCTTGCCGGACAAATTTACTGACAACCAGAAGATTGTCAGATCACATGTCCCTGCTGCTAACACTCCAGCTAGGATTGACATACCGCAAAATGGATGCAATCCGCCTGCAGCAGAAATGGTTGGACCTCTCAAAAAGAGAGGGCGACCACCGGGATCCAAGGACCAAGTCCCTCGAAAGAGTAGGACCCTTGGTAATGGTAAACAAATACCACCACAGGATGCTAATATAAGACATACTACCCCATCTCTCCCAAACTCTCATGAAGAGGAAAAACCGGGAGAAAATGAAGTATCGATACACTATGTACGAACTAGGGAGTATTGGGACAGAAAAAGCACAACCATAGATGACACATTTGCGTGTAATATTGCCATCAACGTTGCGTACTGCGACGATGATATTGAACCACGCTCTCTGACAGAATGTCAAAGCAGAGATGATTGGCCAAAGTGGAAAGCGGCAATATGAGTGGAGTTGGATTCACTCACCAAACGCAAGGTCTTCGGACCCATAGTCCAGACACCAAAAGGTGTAAAACATGTGGGTTATAAATGGGTATTTGTTAGAAAACGAAATGAAAAGAATGAGATCGTTCGCTATAAAGCAAGGCTTGTAGCGCAGGGTTTTACCCAACGTCCTGGGGTGGATTTTGAAGCCACATACTCCCCGGTCATGGACGCGATCACCTTCTGATTCCTCATTGGCTTAACAGCCCAAGAGGGTTTAGATATGCAACTCATGGGCGTGGTTACTGCAAACCTATATGGCAACCTAGACCGAGACATCTATATGAGATTGCCTGACGGTTATTCTTTGCATGCAGCACTAAAAGAGAGAGAGCGTGACATCTACTCAGTGAAACTGCAAAGATCATTATATGGTCTAAAACAATCTGGAAGGATGTGGTATAACAGACTGAGCGATTTCCTTGCAAAACAAGGATTTACAAACGACCCAGTCTGTCCTTGCATCTTTATAAGAGCAAAGGCAACAGGATTTGTAATTATAGCCGTCTACGTAGACGACTTAAACCTCATCGGATCTTCTGAAGAGATCGCAAAGATTTCTAGAAGACTGACAGAAACCTTCGAGATGAAAGACATCGGAAAGTCAAAATTCTGTTTAGGTCTTCAGATAGAGCATCTTAAAGATGGGATCCTGTTACACCAGTCAACTTACACATCGAACTTATTGAAAAAGTTTCAGATGGATAAGTGCCACCCCATCAGCACTCCGATGGTCGTCAGATCATTGGATGTACACAAAGACCCCTTCCGGCCGCTGGAAGAGGGGGAGGAAGTACTAGGCCCCGAAGTGCCTTATTTAAGTGCTATCGGTGCACTCCTTTACCTGGCTAACTGCACTCGCCCTGACATAGCATTTGCAGTAAACTTACTAGCCAGATATAGTGCTGCACCTACACAGCGGCACTGGGCTGGAGTTAAGCATCTTCTGCGCTACCTCCAAGGGTCCATAGACTTAGGTCTATTCTACATGAAAGGGGCATCAACTGGTTTAGTTGGTTATGCTGATGCAGGTTACAGGTCCGATCCTCATACAGAAAAGTCTCAGACCGGATACATATTCACATACGGCGGCACAGCCATATCCTGGAGATCTGTAAAGCAGACCATGACGACCGTCTCATCCACTCACTCAGAACTCCTAGCGATCTTCGAAGCAAGCAAGGAATGCTTCTGGCTACGCTCTGTGATCCAGCACATCCTCACCTCCACCAGCCTGATGACCGGCGTTCTTGCGCCTACTCCACTCCATGAAGGCAATGCAGCATGTATAGCCCAGCTTCAGGACGGCTACATCAAAGGCGACAAGACGAAGCATATCTCCCCCAAGTTCTTCTAGACGCACGACCTTCAGAAGCAAAAGCAGATTGAGGTACAGAAGATCCAATCATGTAATAACTTGGCGGATTTGCTTACCAAATCCCTGCCTACTAGTATCTTTGAGAAACTTGTATATGGGATTGGGATGAGGAGAGTGAGTAAATGTAAACTGGGTCAGGATGAGAGAACTATGAACTCATAGATACATAGGAGACTGATGTATAGATTCATAGGAAATCTGCAAGCCTGAAGCTTGGTCAGATGAGGGGGAGTCAACTGCAGAGTTGTACTCTTTTCCCTTGGCTACAGGTTTTTTCCCACTGGGTTTTCCGTAGTCAAGGTTTTGACGAGGCAACCTCGTTGACTCTGGATCCTGAAGTATCCACCCCTAGACACATCCCTAAAACAGGGGAAGTTATGGGTTAACTGTTCTTTCTTTAACAAGGCAGTTACACTAACTCGGATCCTGAAGAATCCACCTCTTATTCAATGTTGGTTGGATAAGAGGAAGTGTTATGAATAGGCCCATGAGGCCCATTGGGTATCCAAGCCCACTATTGAAAGCTATACATATGAGGGTAGGGGGCTCTTACCCCTCTACACCTATTTTCCCTATATTTCCCTTCATAACATTTTTAAATATTTTTTATGAAATAATTCTCCTTTCAATGTTAAATATTATTTTAAATATTATTTCTTCTTTTAGAAAAAATTCAATATTTAGATCATGAAATAAATATCTTTTTATTTATTTAAATTTTTAAATACCTAAAAATGATTATGGGTTGTTAGGGGCTTATTTAAGAAAAGCAAATATTCAGATGGATTTAGAGCGAGCACGAAAAAAGGTTCAATGTGATATTCTAAATGCATCAAAGTTCAAGTGGTTTTCTTTAAATTTAGCATATACAATATATATGATTAAACCCTCTTCAGAAAACCATTCTTTTTAACTTGGGAGTTAATATGCGTGTAGACCTAATTGCTACTCATACAAATCGTTTTACACCCACCCAAGCGACTTAAAATTCATTTTTTACTTTGCACACTGCACAATATCCCAACATTTTCCCCTTTTACTCTCTTCATCATACACCATCATTTTCCTCCGCTTCTCTCAGCCGCAGACGCAGCACTCTGCCCACTGCCGCATCCACCCGCGCTCGCGGCCGCACCCCTCCTCCTCACATACATCAGCACACATACACACCCTCCCTCATACCCTCCTCCCACTCTTCATTCCTCCCATCCAACCGCCGTTGCCGAAGACCCGACGGCCGTAGCAGCGGTGGTTGAAGGGAGAGGGAAGAAATGAATTAAAACATCTTCAGAAAACCCTTCTTTTTAACTTGGGAGTTACTTTGTGCATATACCTAATTGCTGCTCACACAGACCACTTTACACACCCAAACGAATTAAAAATCAATTTTTTACTTTACACACAACACAATATCCCAATGTTTTCTTCTTTACCGTCTTCCTCCTACTCCATCCACTTCCTCCGCTTCTCGCAACCCGCCGAACGTCGCTACCGCACCCCTTGCGCCCACTGCCACACCCAGCCTCCTCCCATTCGTCATCACCCATGCTCTCTCTCTCCCCCCTACCCCTCCTCCCACTCTTCATTCATCCTTAGCCTCTTTCAGTCGACATTGCTAAAGATCCAGCAATCGCAGCGGCGACATCGAAAGGGGGGATGTGAAGAAATGAAGAGTGAAAGCAGGGAGAGGAGGGAGAGAGTGTGTGATGACAAAGGGGGAGGTGCGGGGTTAGGTTGTGGGCCCTGGAGGGTTTGCCGGCAGGTGTGGCCGACGTCGGGTGCCGCGAGTAGAGGAGGAAGATGATGGAGGAGGATGAAGAGAAGAAGGGTAAAAGCGGAATTAGTTTTCGCGGTAGCCCTGTAAAATTTTAATGGCAAACTTGTAAATAAGTGGCATGTGTGTGTAGCGTTAGGTCTGTGCACATAGTAACTCCCTTTTAACATGGTCAAATAGCAGGCCAAATTTTTTTGCATCAATCTGCTCCCCAAAAACTCATTTTGTTGTTACTTAGTATGTAAAGAAAGTGGCAATTCTTTACTCTTATTTTAAGGACAAATTTCTATAAATAATTTCAAAAAGTCGACCAAATTCGAAAATATTTATCAAAAGCGACATACTTTTTCATGTCAGCAACCAACTGGATGATTCGACGCTGACTGCACGGAGTTGGATTTGGCCGGGGTTGATAACCCTTGCCAAAATTTTGAATTGGATGCATTGCCAACACTAGCAAATTGTTGGCTACAACTATTATTTGAAAAATTGGAGAATTAGACTTTGTTTTATTATTGTTAGATAGGGGTTGACTCCTGAAAAAAGTTTGCTAAATTTTTAAAAAAATCATAATAACTCCTGAAACATTAAAAACCTAATGAAAACAATTTTATCACCATTTTATATCACAAAATAGTATCTTTTGAGACTAAATTTATTCATGAGTGTAATATTATTAAAATAAATTTCAACAAATTTAGCCTCAAAATATGCTATTTTGTGGTCCGAAAAATTTGGGGAAAAATATTTACATTAGTTCTATAATATTCGGAGATTTGTGATAATTTTAAAAGAATATTTACAACCAAAACTTAAAAATAAAAAAAAATCACATTCTCAAATGGTAGCCCCTATAACAATTGGCCGGGGTTGGCAACACCGGACAATTCAAAAGTTTGCACTTTACCTATGGTTGAATCATGGCTAGTTCAAAAGTTGCACTTTGTCCAGGGTTGGCAACTATCCGGCCATTTCAACAAGCACTCTTGATTCCAATTTGGCTGGAGTTGGCAATTCTGGTCAAATCCAACTTTGACCAGACAGCCCCGAATCATCCCATTGGTTGCTGACGTGACAAAAGTTGTTCGATTTTGATAAATTTTCAGGATTACTACCAATTTTTGGCTTTTTGTCGAAAATTGGTCCTATTTTTAAAATCTTCCGTCAGTCATCTCCTTTCTTTTTTTCCCTTTGTTTCTTCATAATTTGATAAATTCG